>JAYRCH010000065.1:0-600000 GCA_037179445.1 Phengaris alcon alcon
CGCAATTGTACTCATGCAGGAGCAGAATTACCTAAAACACTGTCTAGCTTGGGTGTTATCTGGGTTGCTGTTTCTCTTTTAAAACGTAAAACTTTATCACCGCACGAATTTCGGTTCTTCCATTGTTAAGAAAATTTACGACAGAGAAAGTTCTACGTCCTCTCAAACAAATTCCATCAGTTCGATTAAATTCAAATTGGCGATCTATTTTCAAAAAGATGCCAGAATATAATGTAATATTCCTTTGTTGCGTATCATGTTTTTAAGTTCGTCGTTTTGGCCAGTTATCAATCAGCCCAGGTATATGATCCAGAATCCGGAAGGAATATTATGTCAAATATTATATGACAGCTCGGCACTCGACAGTTAGATTTTTAACTCTATTGCGTAGAGTTCTATTTTCAGTGCTTTGAATTATTCCGGGACCGCCGGATTCCGGGATCATATAGTTCCAGCCTAAAAGGGCGGGTAATGTTATATATTATTTAAAAAGATCGTTGCATATTTAGCACTTAAAAGAGACTATCAGGGCAGTAGCCCAGCCCAGCCAGCCAGAAAGCACAGGGAATCCAATTCATAAGGAGGTTGACTATTATCTGTCATAATTTGTTCGTATTATGTTATTATATTAGAACACTATCTGCTTATGAATTAGATTCCCTGATAGTGCATTCTTTTCGGCCGCATTACGCGATAACGATATCCGATATCGCGCGCAATAATGTTAGATGCAGCTATATATTTTATATTGACTTGGTCATTACATGACATTTTGGCGCGAAATCGGATCTTATCAATGTTCCTATGCCGACGACATTCGAGCGTTTTCCGGCCCGACAGACTCGACTCGGCTATCGTATCGCGTAATGTAAAAACGCTGGAACGGTATATTTATCTGTATTTTTCATTCAACAGACTTTCACATGCCCGAAGTGTTTCGTTTTCCGAAGCAACAACTATGAAAAGATGGAGGAACACTTCAGCTACTGTTTGGACGACTTTTAAGTGTATATCCGATAAGTATTTGATTTTATTTTAAATGACGATTTTAGGAGACTTGGACAATTTTATTTATGCTTTACTATTTTGTTTCGAGACATTTTGTAGAAAATAAGTTTAAGAACCAAATAGTTGAAATATCATAAAATATATTTACTTGTGTATAATTCAAAAATTCTGTTTTAGTAATAATAATAAAATATGATATATTTCATTGTTTAAACGTTAAATAATAATAAGTAATAAAAAAAATGTGATAAATAGTTTTATGCTACCGAATATGTTATGGTTACCAGAAATTAAACGTTACATGGAATACAGATATAATAAAATAGATACACATAAGGGTAAAGCGTTCAAAAAGTATAAAAAACTACTTGCATTCCATACAATGACCAGAAAAATGAAAATCCTAGCCATGTTGCGGGAAATCACGGCACTAAAATGAAATGTCAAATCTATGAGATCTAACCAATCACATGCCGGCCATTCGTAGTGGTGCTGCAAAGAAAAAATGTCACGCCCCAGTACAGGTTTTTTATTTTTCTGGCCAGGCTTTACTTTATATTGTTACATGGTATTACTTGCATGTAGCTGTCAAATAAAAAAAAAAAGATTAACGTAGTCTTCTAATAAATAAAATGGTTGCCATATATAGAGAAACAGAGCGAAATATATTATATGTTTACGGGATATATTTGTAGAGGGTATAGATATATTTTGAATATGTTTATTAAGTCAACTAGTGCATAGTTTGACAGAGAGACACAGCCATTAATTCTATTCAGAATAAAGTATGTATAATTATGTATTAATTAAGTAGAATTTCACTCGGTGAGGCAATATAGTCCCAACTAAATTCTCCGGAATCCGGTAGACGGAGTAAAATACTGAGCATTGTAAATATAACTCTGCGCTGATTATAATAGAGTTCAAAATGGAGGTGTCAAGTGTCGAGCTATCATATATGACCTTGATATTTGACTCGACACTTGTGTTTGATTTTCAACTCTATTGTTTTATAGCGCAGAGTTCTATTTTCAGTGCTCTGAATTTTGCCAGGCTTTCCGGATTCCGGGTCATATAGTCCAGCCTTATGTTTGAGATTTTTAGTTAGTTACCTACGGTGTAACTATTAAGTAAAAAAAATATTTCAAGTTATACTGAGTGAAAATAAAAAAAAAAAAAAAAATAATATTTTCACTCAGAATTTTGGTTAAAATTCATTGTATTTTATTAAATTCAAGAGTAATTTTCCAGCTAAATATATGGTTAAGTTCTTGAAAAATAATACTTTTAAAACATTATTTAACCCAATATTAACTTACTGTATCGTAATTCAAAGCCAAATAATGATAGTGGCAACACTATTTTTCGTATGTGTGGCGGAAACGGTACCTAAACGACTTCAACATCCTCCTACATCAGCTGGTTTCAGTCCCCCTATTGGCTACCGTTTAGTTCCAAGTTTATCCACCAGGTGGCAGAGTTGAGCTCTTTAGAGCGCAACTAATTTGGAACCATTGGGGGTTAATTTTTCGTGCTGTGCGGAAGAATATTAATTTACGTGTAATTTTATATCTTGAATCGTGTAAATTTTATAAGCTACAGTTAATTTTAAGTTAATAGTTTACGGTTTACCGTGCGAATTCTAATTGTAGTAAGCATAATGGGTTCGGATTAAAATAATAGTGGTTGGAGCTCTTCCTCAAGTTCCGAGTCCGATCCTCCTGCTGTAAGGGCGCGAAACAAAAGGAAGGCTGAGACTTCGAGGCTCAGAGATCAGCGTAAACGTCGTAAGACGTCGTATAATGAGTTAAGTAAGCTCACGGAACAAGTCATTAATCAAATTTTTTTGGCTCAATCAACTTTTCAACCGTATCATAACTGCCCTATTGGGCAACCGCTTCAAGTGCCCTTTACATAATAATGGTGATGATAACTTGAGTTTAAATGTTAGTGGTGAATTATTTTCCGAAAATGAAAATGACGATTTATCCGTGGGCTCTAGACCGGTTGACAGCTGTGTAAATTTTTCCATTAATACTATATTAAAAGAACCCTCGTTACCAAGGTCATCTCAAGATCATTTAAGTTTACTAAAATCGGCTCAACATTTCGATGCCCCCGAGTGGAGTGACGTACGTTATTCAGATGTTCAAAATAACCAGGCCAGTACGGTCTTCAATGGAAAGAAACGCCGCGCAGGCTAGCTTAAGTACAAATTATAAAACACCCACGCAGGGTGCCCGTTTCCCACAACAGAGGGGTTCATTTAACAGGTTTACACATAACTTTTGCACGAAATGTATATCCTTATCAACCGATTCAAGCACCACCTTTGGGAGCTAATTTTCCTAATTACCCATATTCTAACTACTCACTGCAAAGATATACACAAAACAAACGGTTCGCGCAGAACCAGGAAAAGTCAAGGTCGGACACAAACAGATCTCACCAGAGGTCTAATTTTGACAATATTAAAGGTCAGTCTAAAACCAAACAGAACAAATGTTTTCAATCAAAACGTAGGTTTTGATTCGGACGATCGAGTTGCCTGTCGCTTGGCGAATTTTGTTCATGTTTGGGAAAATCTTCATGCTCCAAAAACTGTCATAAAAATCATTCAGGGATACAGAATCCCTTTAAAAGCAAAAACCACCGTTTTGGGTACCTTCCACAAGTTGCCAAAAATTTCACACTCGATACTCGCCTCAGATGTCAATTTCAAACTAATAAATATGCAAAAAGTTCCCAATTTCTTACAACCATACGATTACCTAGCAAAGATAAATTTATCGAATGCGTATTTTCATGTTCCCATGGCGGCTTCTCACAGTAGGTTCTTAAGGATGATGTACAATCAAAATTTATATCAAATGACCTGTCTTCCTTTTGGTCTGGCGACAGCGCAGCATGTATTCGCAATGTTAAGCAATTGCGGCGCAGATCTTGCGAGACAAAGGCATAAGGATTATTTCTTATTTGGACGATTATCTAATTGCCAATCAAGACCAGACTGTACTTTCGAGTCAAATCCAGTATACAATCAACTTACTGAACTTAGATTGGCAAATCAACTTCGAAAAATCTATTCTAAGTCCTCAAACGGGACTGTAATTTCTCGGAATCTTTGTTGGGATCCATAGCTAGACCTCAAATGGCTTCTTCTAAAGAAGACCGAATCTATTCTCGAAAAACTCGACCTATACTGCAGAGAAAAACTGCACAACTACAAGAAATGGAGAGCCTTGTTGGACTAGTAAATTTTACCAGCTTTGTGGTCCGTCGAGGCCGTTTGAACTTCCAAGAACTGCTTCGATTTTGCAATTTTCTTATAAAAATCCATTCCTGTCGTCGCTACGCAGTCCCAAACGTACGAGGGCGGCACTGAAAATTTCGGGAATCAAGGAAGTGACACAACATTACTATTTAAAAATGTATTTATTGCTTTTCGAAGTATTCTCCGCGAAATTTTACACATTTTTCCATACGATGGAACCAATCATTGAAGCAACCATTCCATTCGGAAGTTGGGGTCTCCAAAATGGCCGTTTTGTAGGCGTCCACAGCTTCTTCAGGTGATGAAAATCTCTGACCACGCAATTTATTCTTTATTTTAGGGAAAGTATAGAAATCATTAGGGCTTAGGTCGGGGCTGTACGGCGGATGGTCTAATAATTCTATGATTTCTTGCTTTAAAAACTCTTTTGTTCTGTGCGCGGTGTGAGAACTCGCATTGTCGTGATGGAGGATGATGCGGCGGCGGTTGCAGTTCTCTTTACGGAGTTCAGAAACGACCTGTGGCAAACAAATGTTAGCATACCATTCTGCATTAACCGTTCTTTGTCCCTCAAGAGGAATAGTCGCAACATGGCCGGTTTTGGAGACAAACGTGGCCACCATTTTTTTGCAACACTCCGTGAACGAACAATTTTTGTTGGCTTTAACTCATTTTCGAACACCCAAACTCGTGACTAGTTTTTTGTTTCGGGTTCGTACGCGTATATCCAGGATTCGTCACCTGATACGATGTTGTATACAGCATTTGAGGATCCTGCGTGGAATCTTTCGAGAGTTCTGACGCACCAAGTAACGCGAGCCGCTTTTTGCTCTACACAGAGCAAATGCGGTATCCATCGGGAAAACAACTTTTTTACACCTAATTGTTCATGCAAGATTATTTGTATTTGAATCATGCCAATGTCTAAAGTTGCCTGAATTTCGCGGTATGTCACATGTCGATCTTCCTCAATCAGCTTACGCACAGCATCAACGTTTTCTTGGGTGACTGCAGTTTTTGGACGACCTTGACGGGGATCATCACTGAGCTTGACACGTCCACGTTGAAATTCAGCAAACCAGCGATAAATTGTGGTTTTGGATGGGGCTTCATCACCAAATGCAGAATTCATCCGGTCAACACACTGTTTTTTGTGTTAAACCATTTCGAAAGTCATAATAAATCATCGCTCTAGAATTTTCTCGAGTCAATTCCATTTTCTCAACGACTAAACAAGTTTGACAAGACCTTGTGACAAGACCGAGAATCTTTTTTTAAATAAATAAACGGTATTCGATTTTTAAAACCAAGGAGTTTTAAATTAAAAATATTTTAATATGACAGGAACAGTGGAAATATTCCATTCCCGATACTTTTAGTGCAGCCCTCGTAGTACTTCGCGTCCTTAAATGGTGGATAAAGAATTGGAATGCTCCGTCTTACCTACATCATCCCCCAGCCAAACATTTTCTCTCGAAGGACGCTTCTGGAATTGCAGGGGGCGCCCGAATAGACAATCACGAAGCTTACGGTCCCTGGACACCACACGAGCTGCATTCCAACCAGGAGGAGATGAAGGAGGAAGGACGGAGGAAGGAGGAAGTGCTTTATGCATTAAAGGATCAATGTCATTACCTAGCCAACTCTTCAATTATGCTTCAGACCGACAACAGAACTGTTGTTTCCTATTTGAAAAAAGAAGGAGGCTCAAAGCCCTTATGTATCTAGTTCGCAAGGTATTCGCCCTTCTCGACACTTTGAATATAAACCTCATAGTCCACCATCTACCAGGCAAAATGAACTGCGAAGCAGATCATCTTTCTCGCTACTAAGCAGCGCCGGAATGGCACTTGTTACCAGAGATAACTCAAATCATTTTCAACGAATTGGGAACCCCCGAAATCGATTTGATGGCATCAAGTTCAGCACACGTCGTGCCATCTTACGTGAGCCTCGATATAAACGACAAACCACCACGATGCTTTCAGCCAACAATGGAGTTTTCATCTGGTGTGGGTGTTCCCACCCCCTTTTCTCATCCCCAGAATTCCCCCTTGAACTCGGCCCAAGGAATCTACTTAATCGTGGCTCCTCTTTGGGAAAAAGTGTTCTGGAGGTCCGACATCAAACGACGAGCCCTGTCTCCACCCTTCACAATTCATCGTCTCCATCGAGTACTGGTGGACACAGCGACCGGCCAGGCCCCTCCGAGAGTTAACGAAATGACCCTACAAGTCTGGAGATATGGGGGTGGACATCAATATTAAAAGATTGGACATCTGATCAAAAGAATCTATTAAAATCAGGTTGGCGGCCTTCTTCTCTTAAAACTTATGAAAATGCATGGAAAAAATGGTTAGAATGGTGTAAAATCAATAACTTAAAAACGCCTAGCAATCCTACTGGTTCACAATTGGCTAGATTTTTGTCAGACTTATTTCAAAAACATAAATTATCTTATGATACAATTTTAGTATATAAATCAGCTATATGCACACTTCGCAACCCTGACCTATCTGAATATACTTGTAAAGAAAACTATTTTATCTATTTCTAATAAACATCCAAAACAGATCACAAAACCTCCCATCTGGGACGTGGATGACTTGAGCGCATGGCTCCTTGGAAATGATACGAATCATGATAATTTATACCAGTGCTCTAAGAGAGCAGCAACTCTTTTGATACTTTGTTTTGGACGTCGTGTCCACGAAATAACGCTACTATCAATTGATAATAATCACTGTGTTACTTCAGATTCCATCGTGGTCTGGCCTAGGTTCGGGTCAAAGACTGACAAGTCCGATGTTAGACAATCTGGGTGGCGCCTAAATAAACATACTCAACATAAAAATATCGATCCAGTTTATTGGGTAAGAGAAGTCATAAGATTATCAGCGAAAAGAAGGACGAAGTGCAACAGCAACAGTTTATTTATCACAGCTTGCGGCGAGCCAAAGCCAGCGTCACGCGCTGTGATCGGTGGATGGGTGCGACGGCTGCTACAAGAGGCTGGAATCAAGGCAAGTGCTGGCAGTGTTAGACCCGCAGTGGCATCAAAAAGCTGGGTATTAAACTGTACTTTAGACGAAATACTAGCTAGAGGCAATTGGCGATCACAGGAGACTTTTAGGAAGTATTATTGTCGTGAAATTAAGTCAAAACAAAACCAAACAAATGTGGTATCTGCTATGTTTTCTCCCATAACAAATTGAATACTTGTTTGCTTAATTTGCACAAGTTTATTTTAAATAATTTTCTTTTCTCTTGTTCTCTAATAATGAATAGAATACCAGAATATCATAAGTTAATGTCATAAATTAAATAAATAATTGATATTGTACAAGGTCATGTATGCCAGGTCCTTATTGGTTTCAATGAGTTTGAACATACGTATAAGTCTTAACATTTCCACCAGGCGATATCAGACAGCTCGCATTATTTGGCTTTGAATTACGGTACAGTAAGTTAATAACAGCGTTTTACCCTGCAATAAAACGCTTATTAACTACTTACCTAATTCAAGCCAAATAATGAGACAGACAGCTCGCATTATTTGGCTTTGAATTACGGTACAGTAAGTTAATAACAGCGTTTTACCCTGCAATAAAACGCTTATTAACTACTTACCTAATTCAAGCCAAATAATGAGACAGACAGCTCGCATTATTTGGCTTTGAATTACGGTACAGTAAGTTAATAACAGCGTTTTACCCTGCAATAAAACGCTTATTAACTACTTACCTAATTCAAGCCAAATAATGAGACAGACAGCTCGCATTATTTGGCTTTGAATTACGGTACAGTAAGTTAATAACAGCGTTTTACCCTGCAATAAAACGCTTATTAACTACTTACCTAATTCAAAGTCAACATAAAATTCTGCCTGGAATTTTAACGCAATGGTTCCAAATTAGTTGCGCTCTAAAGAGCTCAACTCTGCCACCTGGTGGAGAAACTTGGACCTAAACGGTAGCCAATATGGGGACAGAAACCAGCTGACGTAGGAGGATGTTGAAGTCGTTTAGGTACTGTTTCCGCCACACATATGAAAAATAGTGTGCCACTCTCATTATTTGGCTTTGAATTAGGTAAGTAGTTAATAAGTGTTTTATTGCAGGGTAAAACGCTTTTATTATAATATACAACGTTGAATTTGAAGGTTTAATGTTTGACCCATACTTTTAATTTTAATTTTTTTTTATTTACAAATTGGCGTTGGAAAGACTGATTAAGACATTGGTAAACTGAACTTATTAAAAAAGCTAAGGACAATTTATTATTTTATTTTTACATACACATAGGAGTAAGCTCTCGTTCACACGAGTGTTTTTAGTGGTGACAGAAAAAAACAGGACTGTAACTAGAACTCTGTGCTAATACAATAGAGCTGAAAGTCGAAGTATCAAGTGTCGAGTTAAGAGTTTTGGCGGGCATCTGGAAGAGTGACGTTGTGATTTTGTATATCTTCCATAAATTATTTGTGTTATTTCGATTCTTAATGTGTAATATTGGTAGAGTATTAGGCATTAATTATTAGGCATTATTTAGGCATTAGAGTATTAGGCATATTCGTTAACGTGCACAAGTGTGGGCAAGTGGTACAACCTCAAAAAGCTTGCAAAAATCAAAAAGCTTTTATTTTGTGTTCTCTCCAAAACTCCTTGGGAAGTTTCTGTAAAGCGTCTACCACTTTACTAAATTGACTGACTTGACTCATTGACTGCACTGACGATTTATTTGGACATTGACTAGACCTTAGAAAAACGGTGTTGAAAACATTATATTTTCCGCCTTATTAACTTGACACTGGCAATGGTTTTAAGCCGATCGCCATATTAATAAAAAAAAGTGTTGAGTTGTCAAAATCTGACATTTGAGTTTCAGCTGCAGTGTATTAGCGCAGAGTTCTAAATATAGTGCTGTTTTTCTGTCGCAACCACAAAAAAACACTCGTGGGATACGTGAGCTTAGTGAAGAAAATAATTTTACTTTGTCAAAAAGGTTAGGTGTAGTATTAGAAATTTGTGTCTGGGGTAATTTGCTTTAAACTGCATTCTTAGTTATGGTTTAGTTGCATAAAAAGAAGAATTCGTAATGTTATTTTTCGGCTAGTTTTCATCTATTATGGTTTTGATTTAATTATTTTTTGTATCAACTGCGAAAGAGTTAATTAGTTTTTTTTAAATATAAAACTAAGTGATGTTATGAGTTAAAAATGGAAAAGTATTTTTGTATCACGACAGAATATGGTATATATTTTGGGCATAATAAATTCGAGTTATATTTGAGAAATAATTGCTGCTAATTAGGTTTTTTTAAACATTGACAAACTTTATTTACCGCCTAGTGTACAAGTACAATGGTTTAGACTTGTATTTTTATTTTGAATGTTTGTTGTTTTATATTATTTCATTGATATTCAGTGCTAGCTATTATATTCATGACGTTTATGCACAATATTACCATATGTATGTCCATGTTCCTATCTTATTAATAAAGATTTTTATTATATTAAAATGTATTTTAAATGGCACTTAATAATATTAGTTCCTGGTTTCCCGAAAAATTAAAGTTTTAAGAAAGCGACATATATTGTTCAGTTTTGAATTTAACATGTTCACAAATGTATTTGTGAACATGTTAAAGGCAATGAAAATGTTAATGTAAATAATAATGTGAGCAATAATTAGCTTTATTTATAGTATACCCAGTATAAACCTGGGCCAGATTGACGAATTGGTGTGAAACGTCTATATAAGTTTTCCATAGAAGAACGATGATTGCCGAAGGATATTAGCGACTTGGTTTGCTGTGCTCTTCTTGTCGTGGTGGACGTGATGGCTTAATCTTCGTTACAGCAATGTGATAAATGTAGAATATTTTTTACTGACAGATTTTAGTTTAACGTAGCCAACACAAGTGGGCGCTCGCCAGCTGGTTGTTGACCGATGCAACGATGAATACATTTATTAAATATCAAGTATTACTGGGTACAATTACTATGCAATTACGAGTACGTGAGAAAAGTCTCGTATTTTTTTGTAAACTCTCCGTGTACGTGTGGTCTGAGAGACTTACCTGAATTTCCCCAAAATAAGTAAATCATATTTTAGTACAAGTCTTAAAAAAATTGTAGAACAAATCTGGGAATTTGTACAAATATAGTTTAAGAACTACAGCCCTCAGTGTGGTCCCTCATTCACACACCGCTATTTTCTTAAATTATGGTTTTTTCACCACAGAATTTTAGTAGAACTTTTGTAAAAGTTTTTACAAATTTATCAAATACATAGCATCAGCAATAAAAATCTATAACCACCGAAGCGTGGTCCCTCAGTTCACACAGAAGTGACATAAATATTCAATTCGCGTTATATTACTGACTTTTTGAATTATTTTTCTACGTAGAATTTTTGTACAAAATTTGTATTTGTAGACAAAGTTTCAGAATTTTATTTTACAAATCGACTTGTCATTTTTGTTGGAAAATCGCCTACCAACCGGCTTAAATGAAATAAATCAGTAGAGAAATCATTACATTAATCGCAAAATGCATATTTATTATCAATGTTTAAGTAAGCGCGGAGGTGGTACAAATTTTGGTTACTTGTTGACAAGGAGGACAGGGAGATAGTTGTATAGTGTACAAAATCAGAGGCCCAGTTCTCGTAACAAATCCGTAAATAGTAAATATAAATATCAAATTTCATCTATTTGTATACATAATTACATGTAATAAGTTAGCAAGAACGGACAGAGAAAAGGGCGGGCGGAGCGAAACCACAAATAGTTAATAATTGGTATAAGGGTTGCTTGTAGTACCGATGACTATGTACCCGTAAAATCGTGAAAAGCTGTGAAATCGCGAGCAAAATGTAAATTTAATAAGGTATATCATACACAATATATTAGCTACTGTCCTCATTCTGCTTGTTGTGTGGTAACCCTGCTCTGTATTTTCATAGAATCAAAAAATTAACATTATCTCAGCTAGGAAGTAAGAAATTAAATATTTTATGTGCTAATCCAAGAGAAAAAAACTTCTACAAAAATTTAAGTACAGTAGATTTTATGATATTTTTCTCGTTTAATAGATAATTTAATTTTTCTTATACACCAGTGTGTGAACTGAGGGACCCAACGTAATGGTTTATATCTTCAAAATGAGCCGATAATTTTTTCTGAAATTTTGTCTACAAATTCTACAAATTTTGTACAAAAATTCTACGTAGAAAAATAATTTTAAAAAATCAGTAATAAAACGCGAAATGAATATTATGTCACTTTTGTGTGAACTGAGGGACCACGCTTCGGTGGTTATAGATTTTTTATTTCTGATGCTATGTTTTTGATAAATTTGTAAAAACTTTTACTAAAGTTCTACTAAAATTCTGTGGTGAAAAAACCATAATTTTCCACATACTTTTCGAGATCTGGAAAATAGCGGTGTGTGAACTGAGGAACCACACTCTGAGGGCTGTTTCTAGATTTGTTCTACATTTTTTTTAAGACTTCTACTAAAATTTGCTATACCTATTTTGGGGAAATTCAGGTAGGTCCCTCAGTCCACACGTACATAACTCTCCATGCAGCTATGCTTTAAGACCATGTTAAATAATCGATTTGATATTATGCCCTGCGGTGCTGCTTGACGTAATCTCAAGTGGACGCATTCGCGAGAAGACACAAATGCTAATGGACAGAAGAAGTACAGTCGTCAAAAGATTAAGTTTACTAGCTTTTGCACGCGATTTCGTTCAATTAGGTTTCTTTGAACCCGTTCCTATCTGATACATCTTCGTTACTATGTTCTGTTTCTCTTTAAATTTAGATAACAACCCTATTATAAACTTTGGAAAGCCATATGCTTAGCTTGCTTTGTTATTGCCCGTTACACGAATGGCGCGCACACTATTTGTCTCGAGTCTCGCGGACGGTCAAGTCGCGGGTCAATTGGGTCTCTCACGTTCAAGACATTTTACGGTAGACGTTCTTATTATTTCTTCTTATTTTATTCTTATTTATTCTTCTTCTCCTGTTCTTACGACATTAATATTTTATAAGTCATGACTCAGATCTGCGTTTAATTTTCAATTAGGAATATTACGCAAAGCTAATCGAAGAGGGCGCTACTTGTATATAACGTAAGCAGCATTTTATAGCGCGGTAAAATCTCAAAGTGTCACGAGTGTCTTGTTCTAAACTTTGATTTTATTTGTATAACTGATGCATATTATTTCCTATTTTCTCTTTTTTTCATGCAGACAAAAAGTAACAAATCAAAATATGTTAATTATGTTTACGTTATACTGCGGTGGCGCCTCTAGCGGAATAGTTTGGTAGTTTTATTCCTAATTAAAGTGTTTGCATTGCAAAAATTATAGCATACGTAATAATCTGAACATTGAACCATGTCCGAAATTAATTCACTTAATTTATATAATGGACTGCACAATTTCTATTCACTACTTCTTTCGAATACGTCCTCTTGAGATTACGTCCATTTGCTACTGTGTCCAGTTGCGCCGGAAGGTATTATGTATGTAGGAAATGAAAAATTGCAGGGCTTAGATTTATTTTCAAAAAAATTGCGTCATGTTTTCTTTTGGTCAATACAATAGAGGTTTCGAGCAACAGCTAGTCTAAAATCTGAAGGTAGAACAGACAGCTTGCCTTTTTTTAAGTAGGTTTTCAGGGTGGTTATAAAATGTGTCCAAAATCAAGTTTGTACTACTAACTCAATATAATGTAAGTTTATTCTGACGGCGGTGGATCCTGATTAGGGATACAAATAAAATTTCAAAGTCAGTTTCAAATTGTTATATATCTTTTAATGAACCCGTAGCGTTTCTTAGCGGTTGTATATAAAATTTATACAAATAGATAAATATTTTACTAATTTTTTTATACAATAATTTCATATACGTAATATAAATTGTCTCACGTCTCACATTCATTATTATACTAAATTCGTTACATCTATTTAACTTGGGACAATAATTGGCACCATTTTTTTCTAAATATTATAAGTCATTGTCGTTTTCGTATAGACCCCACAAGTTTGAAAGGGAATTTGTCTATGCTCAAACTTGGGAGGTAAGAAACGCTAAAAGAGACTAAACAGTTGAGATTCGAACACAGAAGAGAATTCAGTGGCACAAAGTTATAAGTATTAACCGCAACTTACAGATAAAAAGAAAGATTAGGGGTCAACCATAAATTACGTCACACCTTAATTAGCGTATCAGGGTATCAGCGTCGCAGAATTCGAACCTCCGGCTGAAGCGCCGACGCGCTACCCACTGGGCCACAGAGGTCATCAAATTATAAATGAGAAAAAAGAAAAAATATTAAATTACTATTTTTATTGATTATCATTTAAAAACATGCATAAAATTGGAAAAACTGTGACGTCACATCAATAACGTCATTTATGGATGGCCCCTTAACACTGGCATTCTCTATGGTCTTAGCCGTTTAATAAATAAGTAAAAGTAACAAATAAATAGTTCAGAAGTAAAAATACATTAAATACTTATACCTAACAACCCTGCCTCGGTGGATTTGCTGTGATTGGTCAATTTCATAATAATTCATATACAGGATTATAATGTTGATAATCTTTCTTATAACATATGCCTTGTGGCTTATAGAAAATGTTGTAAATTAGGGCCAACATGTTTATCAAATTGGTAAATAAATATAAATCACAAAAGCAGATTTTAATATTAATTATCACATATTCGATGTGTTTTTTTTTTGGTTCGAAAGCCATAAAGGGACTTAATAAATAAGCATCCAAAAACGTAAATAGTATTTACATGTTATAAGCCACATTTGTGAATCTGCAACTACAATACCATTGGAAGGGAAAGGAAATTTCTAAAAAGCTTAGTAAAATACTGTATGGAATGCGTCTGCGGCGTCAGTCGGGTGTTGGAGACAGATAGATAGGATGACCAGCATCGGAACCACGAATCGGTCTCAGAGTACTTAAGCGATAAAACAAATCTTCAATATACAGTACCTTACAATACGTAACACAAAATAAATGTCCTAAACACTGTATAAACATTATCTAAATTACGATAACATTACAATTAGTAGCAAACATAATTTTTATGTCGCAATAGACTAGAATACGTTGAGGCTAGAAAGCATCAGCTCGGAGGAACTCGCTTTCTAATCGGCGAAGCGATGGGGGCCATTTTGTGCGGCGGCCATTTTGTGCGGCGGTCTTGTCAAGATGGCGGTTGGTTAGCGTTTCCCGATGAAGTCGATCATTTGATCCAGCTGTTCCTCCTCGTCGTAGAGGTACAAGGACTCCATGCAACCCTTGAAGTAGGGCGAGGTGAAACATTTCGACCTGCAAACGTACAGACAGACTCATTAGCTGAGGCGTGAGAAAGTTTTATATTTAGATATACTTAGTCACTAAGATTAGAATTTCATTTTTATTCACTTCATCTGACTATCTATCTAGTTGAGACAGATGAATGTTCCGGCTATTATTTTACTGACGGATTAAAAATTCGAAAGTTATAGATTTACTACATGTTGCCCGCGACCTTGTAGGCGCAAAACTAAATACCGCGGGAACCGTACACTTTCCCAGAGCCAGTTAAACCAGAGTCTAAACTACTACCATACCAAATTTCATTCAAAAGTTATGTGCGTAAAGATATGCGCGAAAGAGTCACAAACATCCATCCACCCATTCTTACCAACTTTCATATTTATAGTAATAGTACCTACCTACCTATGATAAGATAACTCAATTAGCAAAACTGGCAACACTTTTTTTAACTTCAATGATTACAATAAATATAATTAATTATGACATGCCTAGTTGAGTTCTATTAAGATTCTTATAAAAGGAATAATCAAACGAATAAGAATCTACTACATCATTGAAGTTGTTCCTCTTGTATAATGTTACAACATTCTAACGTTATTATTAATCTTAACTTAAATAATTACATATTTGTCATGCTGTTAGTATCATGCAATTTATTGCTTAGTTATTAGTTACGTTAAAATAATATCATAATATAATATAGATAGGTATAGTATAGAACTAGGAAACCACTCGAAAGAATATTTTTTTCATAAGGTTAAGCACTCGTACCCACGAAGGTTATTTTATGATCGTAAAAAAAACTGCACTGATACAAAAGGGGTGAAAAACGTAGTGTCAAGTATCATATGTCAGATTTGACAGCTCGACACGATTTTCAGCTCTATGATTTCAGTTCTATTTACAGTGCTATTTTTCTGTCGCGACCACTAAAAAACGGTCGTGGGAACTAGCTTTACGCGAAATACAAATACCTACTATAACCTATGAGTTATAAGAAAACAGCTGAATTTGAAGAAACTGCGGGTAGTTTTTTATAATTTTAACACTAAAATGACACCTGTCATCTCAGTCCTCCCGCGATCACGGGTGCTATTGGAAAATATTAAAAATGAACCGCGATAAAATTTTTTAGTTGTATTTGTTGTGAATTATTTTTGCTATTTATGAACTGTTGCGTGTTTCAAACATGTTTCAAATATGTGACTCAAGTGTCAGCTTAGAGATTGAGTGTATAGTTGATTATATGATATTGTAAACAGTGCAAGGGCAGTTTGCTTCAGTCTACAAAATATTCATGCCAGAGTGAGAGTAAAAAAGTAAATACATAAAATTATAGTGGTCAACGAAATTAGATTATATTAGAATTATGTTTTATGGAATTTTGTGTTCTAGGAAAAATTGAGTAGATAAAGTTTTGAAACCAGCGACCAAAGACAATATTCCATAATACAAAAATGCTGTTTACCAGTAAAATAAATCACTATAATACCCGTTCCAAAATATGTTAAATAGAATAAAGTAGTTAATAATTGTACAATATACAGAAAACCATAAATAGTTGAAAAACCCATAGACATATCGAATTAGAAAAAGCTGATAAGAGTTAGAGATTGTAGCCATGCGTAGGTGCTCCCATAACTGTAGGTATAATATGACCTGTACCTAAATCTTTGGATCCGCCCCATGTATTATATTTATATATTTCTTGAACTGATCAAGGTTTTCCTGCTCCTGTAGTACTTCGACGCAGCCCTTGAAGTATTCGGTGGTAAAGCAGCCGTCCCTGTTTCCAAGAAACAATTTTCAAATATCGAATACAAGTGCCAACGTCAAAGATTCAGTAGCTACTGGGCACTGGCCGAAAGGAAAAAAATAAAATTTTGGCAAAATAGTTCGGCGATGAAAATAACTACCTTCTTTTTTAATAGGGGATTTTTTAAGTTGGTTTGATATTGCGCTAGGAGGTTTCTTTATTTTTATGAGCCATGCTACTGAATCTTCGTTCACTCAAAATAAATCCGTCTGAAAAACGGCACAAACAGTAATTTTGGTGAAATACAGGACGAATAAAATGGTTGAAATTTAAAACTATTTTGTAACGAGGAGTGCTGGTTAAAATTAGCTAATCATAAAAAGTTCGTTACTCAAATTCACTAGAAATTCCAAACTGAAAGCAGCCCTAGCATAATTCATCGCGATAAGCACGAGACATTCGAGAAGGTGCCAAAGCCCAACACGGTCCTTGAAGTGGAGTGTCTTAGTGCGTCGCTTTTTGACTCCACTCATTCGCACTTATCGTGCGAATGAGTGGAGGAGTGAGAGATACGAGATATCGCAAATACTACGGGGGCTAGTCAGTTCCCACGAAACTCTGGGGTCTCCTAAACCACACGTTAAACTAACCAGCAGCTGCTACTACCATTTTATTCATCCTGCAACCCTCGAACTGTCCTCACCTGCACAGAGTATACAGCTCCGGCTCCCGGAACAGATTGTAGCAGTCGTCGCACACGCGGTCCAGACGCGCGAAGATGGCAGCGTCGAACACCCCCTTACACTGGAGGTTGAAGAAGGAGCGCCGGGTGATATGGTGCGCGGGCGGCGCGGGGGGCGACGACCACGCCGACACCGCCAGCGACAGCACGGCCACGCACACTTGGAGAGAGCTTAGATGCATCTGCAATGGGAGATTTGAGGTGAGTCATGGATAGTGGACTCGAACATGACAAAGATACCTAATTCCGCTACTAGATGCATCTGAAATACTTATTTTTAGCAGACTATTGCTAGCTTTACAATAGCCTGCCGAAAAGAAGTATTTCAGATGCATAATCCAGACAAGACCACATGGCCATTCTTAGACCTTGACTATCTGGTTATTCTGAGACATGGGCATCTGGACATTTTACCCCGAAGCTTTTTTAACCCCGACAAAAACAGATATTTTGATTTTTTTCGTTTGAAAGCTGACATGATCGATAGTGTTCTTAGCTATAATTCGTCATCATCAGCTCGCTACTGCTTGATAATTCGGAGGTTACTTAATTTATAATTAAGTTTTTAACTATTACGCTGATAATTCTTGACTAGATCTTTCGTTCTTTAAAAGCGACTACTTGCTTACTATTAACTATAGATAGGTAAATATTCATCCAAGTGAGTGAACCTAAGGACGGGTTACTAGCATAATTTTTTTTTTCGTATAAAGACTATTTAGTTAGATTGACATAACATCATGGTACCTAGATAGCCGAAAGGCTATCTAGGTACCATGCCAATACAGCTAAATGACATAAAAGCAGAATACCCAGTCAGCAGAGAGTCAACTCTGCTGGAAGACATAAACGCAGAATGAGCAATAGCAAAACGTCTGAAATTGGAAATAGTCTTTATGATTAGAAAACCTCAATAGCTAGAAGCCAAGTTAGTCGGATGACATAAATGCAGAATAGTCAGCAGAGAGTCAACTCTGCTGGAAGACATAAACGCAGAATGAGCAAGTAGCGAAACGTCTGAAATTGCAAATAGTCTGTATGATTAGAAAACCTTAATAGCTGGAAGCCAAATTAATCGGATGACATAAATGCAGAATGAGATAGTAGCGAAAACGTCTGGAAAAATAAATAGTCTGAATTGTCTTTTGGGCGTTTACCCCTTTTCTGATTTTTCCGTTATCCTCATGCTCCTTTAGAAGGTAGGCCGCGCCTGTTTTGGCCATTGTACAGTTAGTTACTTGACTCTGGCAACTCTTTTGTACTGGATTGACTCGCGCTTATACTTTTACAAATATAGACTAACCGTGCGAGTAAAAGAAAGTGTTTGTTTTATTTTTCATAAAATATACCGATCGGCTGCGCAACCTGTCATCATTCGGCTTATCATAACCAACTTTGGGCTTTAATGGCAGATGTGACTACGTCTCTTGTTGACGGCGTGGTGCTCTGCCTACCCCGTAAAAGATTACGGGCGTGAGTGTTTGTATGTGCGTGTGTGTTTATACAGTACTGAGTTTCTCCAACTCCGTAACAACTGGCTCCGTTACCCATATGCTAGGTGATAAAGTTGTCAAATAATGTGCAGGTTGTCGGCTGAGCATGGGTAGTGCTGTCACAATAAACACTAGGAGTCACGGTAACTCGCTCGCTAACGGGTAACTGTATATCGGATTTCAGAGAAGTATAATACGTAGATGTTTCTGTTGTCGTAGATTTTAGTCGTCTAATACATACCTGGGCTGATTGATAACTGGCCAAAACGACGAACTTAAAAAAATGATACGCAAAAAAGGAATATTACATTATATTCTGGCATCTTTTTGAAAATAGAACGCCAAATTTGAATTTAATCGAACTGATGAAATTTGTTTGAGAGGACGTAGAACTTTCTCTATCGTAAATTTTCTTAACAATGGAAAGAAACGAAATTCGTGCGGTGATAAAGTTTTACGTTTTAAAAGAGAAAACAGAAACCCAGATTAAAACCAAGCTAGACAGTGTTTTAGGTAATTCTGCTCCTGCATTGAGTACAATTCACACCTGGGTAACTGATTTTAAACGTGGGAGACAGAGCTGCGAAGACGCCCACAGGTCTGGCCGTCCAAATGAAGTCACGAATCCGTACATGATCAAAAAAATTCACAAAATTGTATTGAATGATCGGCGCTTAAAGTTGAGAGAGATAGTAGAGATGGTGAGCATTTCATCTGAACGTTTTTAATATTTTGCACCAAAATTTGGGAATGAAAAAGCTTTGCGCAGGATGGGTGCCGCGTTTGCTCACTGTAGACCAAAAGCAACGTCGAGTGGACTATTCATCGGAGTGTTTGGCGCTGTTTAACCGGGATCCTAATGAGTTTTTGCGGCGTTATGTAACAGTCGATGAAACCTGGATACATCATTATACTCCCGAGACAAAAGAACAATCTAAGCAGTGGACTGAGAGCGGAAAACCTGCGCCGAAGAAAGCAAAAACTGTTTTGTCGGCCGGCAAAGTGATGGCGACTGTTTTTTGGGATGCTCGAGGGATTATTTTAGTGGATTATCTGCAAAAAGGAAAAACAATAAATGGAGAGTACTACGCAAGCTTGTTGCAAAAATTAAGTGAAGAAATCCAGAAGAAACGACCACATTTGGCCAAGAAAAAAATTTGTTCTACCATGACAACCATCTTTGGGGGAGGCCTATGTCCAGCAGTGGACGTCCTATGGCTGTTAATGATGATGATGATGATGATGACAACGCACCTGCACACACGTCAATGGTTGCAGTCGCCAAACTCCATGAATTGCGGTTCGAATTGCTACCGCATTCGGATATATTCCCCGGATCTGGCCCCGTGCGACTTCCACTTATTCCCAAACCTGAAGAAATGGTTAGGTGGCCAGAGATTTTCATCAAATGAAGAAGTCATTGTTGCCGTGGACGAGTATTTTGAGGGGTTGGAGAAAACATTTTATCAAACTGGTGTAACGGCATTGGAGAAGCGCTGGACTAAATGCATCGAGGTAGAAGGAAACTACGTTGAGAAATAAATTTATTTTAAATAGATATTTGAAGTTTTTCTTTGTCGTTTCGGAAACTTATCAATCAGCCCTCGTAGAGGCACAAGCTGTCGAGATCGTTCGATCGATGGATCGATCGTTTTATCGCATTCTTTAATAATATATATTGTTACAGAAATTAGTTTCTTGTCTAATCTGGGACTGGAATCTAAAGCTGGGACTACAATGTCCTGAGTCCGTAAGGCCGGTGAAAATTCAGAGCACTGAAAATAGAACTCTGCGCTAATAAAATAGACTTGAAAATCGAAACCACAAGACATGTCGAGACACTCGATCGTTTTTTTATATTATGATGTAAGTAAACTAATGATGTAGATTTTGTTTACTAATTTAGCAAAAAAAAATTAACTTCTTTGTACTTTTTAGATGTATCTAATTTCTAAACTACACATAAAATATTTTTTTTTACATTTACCAAGTAGTAATGCCTCAATATATCTGAGTATATTAATGAAACTAAATATTTTAGATGTAGTCATCATCCATATTGTAAATATCTTAAACTATAAACGAGCAATTCTCGTAAATATTAGGTCATTACATATGAAATTGGCGTTTTGTAAAGTCGTTTTTTTTTAAACGTAATATATTTATTTAATCAAAGTATATACCATTGCTATCTATACACTTTGGCCATCTCACAGGTAGTTCATTGATTCCTTTACTAAAAAAAAACCATTCGGACAGGAATCAATAAAATCTTTGAAGGCGCTTTGGACTGCCCCATCGGAGTTATCCAAATTTCGAAAAAAAATAGTAATCTGTCGGAGCAAGGTCCGGGGAGCACGGTGGATATCTTAGACATTCTAATTGAAGCTCCTCTAATTTGGTAGCCGTCTGTTGTGCATTGTGTGGGCTAGCGTTTTCCTGAAGCAGCAGTGGCCTAGAGCGAATGACCAACCTCGGTTGTTTAGCATCTAGCTTTTCTATCATGATTTGCAGTTGCTGGCAATAGACATCTGCCGTAATCTTCTGGCCAGATTTAAGAAAGCTGTAGTGAACGACACCGGCACTAGTCCACCAAACGCTCACAAGTAACTTTTTTGAGTCAATTTTCGCTTGGGGCAGGCTTGGCTGGTTCGCCAGGGTTCAGCCATTGCGATGAGCGTTTCCGATTATCGTACAGGATCCACTTTTCATCACAGGTAATGATTAGATTTAAAATCCCTTCATTATTGTGCCGGTTGAGTAATGTAACGCAGCAGTCGACGCGCGTTTGTCGGTTTGCTGCACTCAATTCATGGGGTACCCACCTATCAAGCTTATTCACCTTTCCAATTTGCTTCAAGTGGATTAAAACAGTTTTATCACTAACACCGCAGCCTGCAGCTAACTCGGACGTGGTTTGCGATGGATCCGTTTCCACAATAGCCTTCAATTTTTCATTATCAACTTTGGTCTCCGGCCGTCCACGGGGCTTGTTCTGCAGGTCAAAATTTCCATAATGAAAAATTTGGAACCAAAAACGCACTGTGTTTTCTTTTGCGATACCGCCGCCTTACACATCATTAATCCTTCGAGCCGTTTCTGCAGCACTGGTGCCACGGTGGAACTCGTACTCGAAAATAATACGATATTTCAAGTTTTCCATTTTGTAAACAGAGTGACGGAAACAAAAAACCAAAAGAGGAAAAAAACAAATGAATTACGGTTTTCGAAACACAAATGCCTGAGTAAATAGCGGTATAAATTTGAAATTGGAATTCCTAACCAAAGAAGATATATGTGAGGTCAAAGTGGCCAGTACGACAAAACGCCAATTTAATATGTAAGAACCTAATATATATGGAATCAGAATCTCGGAAACGGCTTCATGTTTTTCCAAGAAATTAAGTAAGCCCTCTGAGGTTTTGGAGGTGAAAAATTGATCTAGGTCTTGTCCCAAAAAACATCCCGCGAATTTTTGAGTTTTAATATTTTTTCTTTCGTTGTGTAATTCTACTACTATTATAAATGTAAAAGTTTGTGAGGATGGATGGATGGATTTCGATTTAATTTGGTATGGTAGTAGGTTTAGGCTCTGGATTAAAACATAGGCTACATTTTATCCTGAAAAAGTACAGTATTTCCGTGGGATACCCGATACTATATTTACGAGGGCGGAGACGGAGACACGGGAAAAAGCTTGAATGATTATTATTATAGAGTTATTTCGGTCAGAGCGTGTGGTTCAGAGCTATGTATGCATTGAGACTTTTTGCGTTCGTCTCGGATTCGAGTCCCGGTCAGACTAATCTTTATTCGTTTTTTTATACTTATCGCCATCTTATGTTAATTTTTTCTGTGCTACTCCCGAACGAACTCCCTTCCGTAGAACTCCGAGCCAGGGTAACAGCCGTAGGTCGCCCATGTATTCGTATTATAGATTAATTATTCTTATACAGTTAAAGGTTTTATAAATTGATAATGAAGTTTATGCAAAAAAACACATTTACACAAAATTTAACACTTAAGTTTAAAGCACTACGAATTTAAAATTGTCCGATTTTTTGTCGCTTTCTGTCCTTTTTAATAGCGCGTGTTACCTCCTCTAGCCCTTATAACCGTCTGCATTCGGTCTGGCATGCTTTGGATAACGTTCTTGATATCGACTTGTGATAAGTCGCGCCACGCTCTTACTGCAGCATCTCGAAGCTGGTTAATGGTTTGGTTTGGGTTCGATGATGATTTTATTGCTCGTTTCAGCTTATCCCATATGTGTTCTATCGGATTTAAGTCCGGGCTTCGAGCTGGCCACTGCAATTTTTGAATACCAGCCTCTTGAAGGTACTCATTTACTATGCGAGCGACATGTGGACGGGCATTATCATGCATTAAAATGAATTGTTCATAACCAATAACCCTCCAAAGGGCACAACATGTTCTTCGAGAATTTCCTCGACGTACCGAGTCGCATTTAAGGCGTTATTAATGATGGCCAATTCCGTACGAGCATCAGAACTCACGCCACCCCATACCATTATAGAGCCTCCGCCAAAACTGACCGTTGGAGTGGTTGTTATCGCCAAATAACGTTCGTCTTTCCTTCTCCAGACACGTTGTCGACCATCAGGTGCATTTAAAGCGATCCTGCACTCGTCAGTAAACAAAACCCTTGCCCATTGCTCATGAGTCCAGTTAGCGTGTTCGCGGGCAAAGTGAGGTTGAGCTACTCTGTGCTGAGGGAGAAGCTGTGGACCACGGGCTGGTCTTCTTGCCCTCAAATTAACTTCCTCCATACGTCTTCTCACCGTACGCTCGCTAACATTCACACCTCTGGAGATTTGAAGCCGCTGACGGACTGGGACTCGACTGCGGCCAGGAAGCGATTTCTTAAAATCTGTAATACAATAAAGCGGTCGTCACGAGCATCGTACACCACCACTACCTGTCTTCGGGTGTAGCGGCCAGTCTCTTGATATCATTTTAATGCATATTGCATCGAGGAACGCAGCACGATTAGGACAGTAGCCACTTCACGATGAGTCATCCCCTGTTCCACTAAAGCTGCTGCCTGCGCATTCTGACTTGGTGATAAAGACATTTTTATGAATCCTAAGGGGTTCTTAGGTGTTTATTAACCACAATAACAACAAAAATCTTTGTCAAATTAAAATTCAAAATGTTCAGAGCACAATTCAAAACTGCGACTTCGCCGGATAAATGACACGATTTAACTTAACTTTAAAACACAGACCAATATGCACTTCAAATTAGTGAATTACCCTCTTGAGATTAACGTGACCATTTTTTCTACCCACCTACACGATAAGATCAAAGTTAGAACTCTTTAAAAAAGTGTTATCGCATATTTTGAGTTTGGCCAAGATTCCGTGCCTCTGAGGTAGAAGCTTGGTTTATCTCGTATTCCACATCTATGCCATGAGTCACCGGTTGCCAAGTACTAATTAATATTTCGATTGAACTCAACAGTTACTTTTTATGGACGTTTAATTCGGGAAAGTAAACACTTATAACACTTCACGTTTATTGAGTTGTTAAAGTGCTTGTTAATGGCGTTTTTTTAAATTATAAAAAGATGGAAAATAGTTTTAAGAACCGAAGCAAGTATCTTGAAATATTCTTCATGATGAAATGTTGTTTTTTAATGTAATATTAGTAAGTAAATCATAAAAAAAAACTAGAAAACGTATATATAGTAAACCGGCCATGTGCGAATCGAACTCGCGCACGAAGGGTTCCGTACAAAACGGATAAAAATCACGTTTGTTGTCCATACATACAACATAAAAAACTCTCATGAGCCCCACTTAAATATGTATTTTATTCTGTTTTTTATTTGTTGCTATGGCGGCAACAGAAATACATCATCTGTAAAAATTTTAACTGTCTAGCCTATCACAGTTCATGAGATTGACAGACAGACAGAAGCCGAACAGTGGCGTCTTAGTAATAGGGTCCCGTTTTTACCTTTTGAGTACGGAACCCTAAACATTATACTTACCTCTCTCTTATATAAGTAATAAGTATTGTTTTGTAATTTTATTTACTCAAATAAGGTCAACTCTTGTTTATTCTTAATGTTATAGTCGCTTCATACCGTTGCGTCTTTGTTACCACCTTCTTATAAGGTCCTTATAACCTTATACTTGGCATAAACATACGACTAGGTCATACAGTATTAATTATTATCAGGGAAGTGTAACGAAGTGTTCGTAATACGGTATCTGCGCGCGCTATCTATCTGGACGCGGCTCTGCATTTTCAAGATTGCTATTAAAAATTGAACTTTATTCATTACACAATATACACGTTTCATTCTAAGAGTTCGAATGTCAAGTTGTACCGCGCGGCACAGCGTATATGCAGACTGATGTCATATGAAACGTGTATCTTTTTGTAGGGTGAAAAGTGACTAGAAAATACGGTTAAATATTGAATAGATTTCTTAAAAATGCAGCGCCGCGTGTCGTATCGTATCGTTTCAGTGTGTGCTAATTCTTACGTTTTAGTTATTTTAGTTTTCCATTTTATGGTACATAATTTTATCTCCTTTAGTAAAACAAATTTGCTAGCACGCTCATCTGAAACCCGACCCACTTGCTTCGTATTTATAATTCTCAGCCACCAGTCACATGAATTAAATTGTATGCTAGGACAGGAGTTCCCAACGGTCGGGCGCGCCTACCTAGGGTGTCGTAAAGATATGCCAAGGGGGGCAAAACACAAATTAAATATAGGAATTTTTGTCACAAATATTAATTGATGCCTAATCAGTCGTTATTAGACAAGTAACAAGTTATAATATTTATTTATTTCCATACAAAAAGAGCTTTGTATGGATGTAAACAAATAGCGATAACAAAGCGTTTTTTTTTAATAAAAATATCACGGGGCATGAAATCCGTTGTCTGAAATACACAAGTTCGACTAAGCACGAGATCAGATTGACGTGATTTAACTATGTATTAATATTGTTTTGTATATACTTAATATTTATGCGTCTGTGAATAAAATTGAATAGGGATGATGACTACATCTAAACTACATATTTAGTTTCATTAATATACTCAGATATATTGAGGCATTTACTACTTAGTAAATGTAAAAAAAAAAATATATTTTACGTATAGTCTAGTAATTAGATACATCTAAAAATTAGAAAAATGTTTAATTTTATTTGCTAAATTAGTAAACAAAACCTACACATTAGTTTACTTACATCATATACAAAAACATTTATTAGGGTAAGGTATGGACATAAACGCACAAATATCGGAGATATTTACAAATATGTACCTGCGGCCGTATACTTCATACACTTTAATCTAGGCGTGACGTCACAGCTGGTACGACTTTAGTATGGAGCGTTTTCACGAGACTTGCGAAATTTTGTATACAAAACGAAAACACCTTTGAAAATATTGACTTTTGATATACTGTTTCATCTAAGAAGTTGAGTAACTTAACTTAAATATTTAAGAGTAATATTCATTTATGCAATAAAAAAAATCAGTCATCTAGATTCTAGCCTATTGAAAGTATTATAGTTAAAACCACTCAACAATCACTTACAACGACAAACGACGAAGAGTTGAGGTTCGTTATGTTGAAATATGCATATTTTACTATCGGTTTTAACAACTTGTGGACTTAGCCGAGTATTAATTCCACAATTTATCGGTCGCTTCAATGTCGTTATAACCGGTTTTCACTTTATACTCCTAGGGGGGCTCCGTGACAAAAGGTTGGGGAACCCTGCTCTAGGATGTAATCTTATGTAACGAGTGCCACAACTGCCATAATCATTGACGTACTCCTCACATTCATTAAATACAATTGCTATAAATACACGCTGACTAATTTGAAAGACCCATAACGTGAACAGAATTATTACGTAGTCTGAGGTAAAGTTACTTTTTTAACCGACTTCCAAAAAAGGAGGCGGTTGTACGTTCGGCTGTTTTTTATTTTTCTTTTTTGTATGTTCTACGATTACTCCGCCGTCTGTGAACCGATTTACAATTTTTTTTGATGTAATATTGTATGTAGGTATTTAGTTACGTCCACCCCCGGGAGGTTGGGGGGTTTAAGGGGCCAGGAACAACTCTTTACTGTGTATATTTCTTTTTTTTTGTAAACAATTTTTGCAGCTAAAGTGTATATATAATTTAATAGAAAAACAAAATAAATAATGCGATTCGTATCAAACCTAGCACACTACACAATAGAGACATACATAAGAAATTAACGCTTTAGACGTAGACGTAGGCATATATTATAGACGAGGCATGTCGAGGCAAAAACTGTTCACACCTAAATGGCCCCAAACATGGGGTTTTTTAGGGCTATTTAGGTTTGACATTTGTCTTCTTAACATTTTGAAATTCGCTTTCCACAGTAAAATCAGTCTTCTGAAATCAATATGGCGTAACTTTTTCTTGTGTGAAGTTTTTATCTGTCAAATGTACGTCATAGCCCATCCTTAGCCGATCTTTGGTTTTAGGGTCAAAACCAAGCCAGGGAAAAGCAGTATTCTGTACAAATCATTGATTACGAGACGTATATCCACCGCAGCGCACGATTCAACGGCGCTGTTAAGTGATCTTAGGCCTGGTAGAGCGGCAGCTGTTCGATAGTAGGTACGTGCAACCGTTCATTTGCTCATCAGACAGGCGGACGCCGACGTATGACGACTCGTGCGGCCACTCACCACGACCGGGACAGACGGAGTGGCGGGCAGTTGGTAACTTACTAGTAAGTAACACCTGACGCAAATGAAGCAAAAATACCATAGAGTTAACTTTAATAGGCTAGATGACTAAATGTTTTTATTGCATAAATGAATAGTACTCTTAAATATGAGTAACTTCTCAGAAGAAACAGTATACTAATAGTCAATATTTTCAAAAGTACAACGATTTGTATACAAAATTTCGGAAGTCTCGTGAAAACGCTCCATACTAAAGTCGTACCTAGCTGTGACGTCACGCCTAGGTTAAAGTATGAGGTATACGGCCGCAGGAACATATTTGTAATTACCATAATGAATATTTTTGTATTATATGATGTTAGTAAACTAATGATGGGTTGAAAGTTAAAAAATTGTATTATGTATATATATATATATATATATATATATATATATATATATATATATATATATATATATATATATATATATATATATATATATATATATATATATATATATATATATTATACAATTTTTTAACTTAACCTATTATTAGCACACATTAAAGAGGAACAGATAAACAGCTACAGTCTACACAGTAAGCTTTCGATTTGATTGCACTACTACAAGCATACGGTGTGTCCACGATTGTGTGGGAAAATTGTGGACCGTTGAAGGGGACGTCAAAATTTTCAAATTTCGATCGTTTTAGATCGTTCTATGAAAGATGTTGGTCTGTACGTAAGTATATTATTAAATATATTCTACTTTGTGAACTAAATGCGGAATGCGGATTAAATCCATACCATCTATAATATAATGTAATTTGTTACTCTTTCACGCAAGAACTACTGAACTGAAATTTGGCATCGTAGTAGTTTAGGCTCTGGATTAAAATATAGGCTACTTTTTATCCCGAAAAAGTGCAGTGTTCCCGTGGGATACTGTATTTACGCGGGCGTAGCCGCGGGCACCAGCTAGTTAGGTATATTTTTAAGAATAAAATGATTTATTCCAGAGTAAATTATAAATATGAAACAACAAATCCAAATTCAATAGGTAAAAACAAATAAAATAAATGTTATTATCCTTCAGAGAAATATTATCACAATATTTTATTTTTGAGTTTTTAAAGTACTAATTTCAATAGTGCTTTAAAAACCGCAAACATTTATTATTTACTAAGTGGGAAATCCCCTTTATCTGAAGGTCTAAATAATAATAATATTATTAAATATTTTTTGTCTGCGTCATTATATAGGAGCGTACCTACTCAAATGGGTAATGCGTAGTTATAATCCAATCATGAAAGTTCCCCGAACTCATTTTGTATAATTTTATATTCTAATTTATATTAATATCTATGGACGCCTTACATCACGTTAATCTGATCCTGTGGTAAGTTCTCGAAGAATCTGTGTTACGGGTACAAACAACAGAAACATATTTAATACTTTTATATTTAAACACATCTTAAAGATTTTTAGTATATTATACACATCCATGACCCAGAAACACAGAAAAACTTTTTGTTCCTTTGGTGGGATTCGAACCTGCGACCCCCGGCTAGAGCACCAACACGTTCAACCACTGAGCATACGATGGTTGATGGTGATGATGTTATGTGGCAGTCGAACTAGACTGCTCGGCACTGCGCACAACCCGCGTAATGTGACCAGCCACCGCGGTCACCATCAAACACGCGTTTGCAGGACAGTCCCGATTTAAAAATATTATTATTCTTAAATTCCGGCTGCCCTGCAATCGCGTGACTGATGTGAAAAATAATTGTTGAATGTAAATAAACATTAAAAAAAATGCTTAAGTATTCTAAAAGTAAAACAGCATGCAACGCTTAGAAAACCGTAGTCGTTTTTTTGAAGAGTGATTAGAAATGACTTAACTTTATCATATAAACTACTAAAACGCAATAAACGACGTACGCCAAACCTGTTATAAAAATAGAATGTCATTTTTTTTATCCAAAATATTTTTATACCTTAAACAAATTACAAAATTGATTGTATGGAGGCCTTCGTACACCATTATGATTTATGAGATAATATTAGTCCTATCTTTTATTTATTAATTAACATAATAATTTTATATAAGCCTTTGTGTATCGTTAAACTCGTTAACTCCTGTTAGTCCTATGACAAGATCATTGAACAGTCACAATATTCGAGAGTCGTGTAGCTTTTTTGGGTTCCGTACCGAAAGGGTAAAAACGGGACCTATTACTAAGACTTCGCTATCTGTACTGTATCTTCTGTACTGTATCTCCTTAACTGTGATAGCTAGACAGTAAAAGTAGTTTTTACAGATGTATTTCTGTTGCCCCTATAACAACAAATACTTGAAATAGAATAAAATTAATATTTAAAAAGAATAAAAATTTCCATACAAAACGTGTTTTTTTGCGGTTTTGTACGGAACCCGTGCATGAATCCGACTGGCCCTTGGCTGGTTTTTAAAGAATGCAGTCGGGATAATTGCAGCTAGCTTCATCGATTCTAGAGCTGGCCCTAGATACCACGCCGCGTTTTTTCCCGCTTTTGCTAATTTCTCGCCGTCTCATTACCTTACAAGTTGCGATCAAGTCAGAATAGATGTCCATATTTGCATTAATTTGCATGGATCGGAAAATTCATTCCGTCTTGTTCTTGGTTAAGTCATAAAACAGCCTTTGACGATTAACTGGCATCGCGCAACTGCGCAAGAACTTAGTTGTGCTAAAAAACAAGCGAATTTTTGACAACTGAAACAAAATTATTCATTACTTACTAGTTGACCCGGCAAACGTTGTTTTGCCACGTATATTATTTTTATAAGAAAATGTTCAGTAGAAGGGTCAAATAAAAAAAAAAAATTTAGGGGTGGGTCACCCTTGTCATTTAGGGGTTGAAAAAAATAGATTACGACCGATTCTCAGATCTACTGAATATGCAAAAAAAAAATCATAAGAATCGGTCAAGAGTCAAGATATTTCGGAGTGTGTTCCCGATTTAGAAAAAAAAGTGATCATTTCATTTTGGGAGCTGTTTTCAATTGATTAACAATCCCATGCGAAACAATCTATCCCACATTTAATAAACGTGGCATGCTGACCCTATGCACAGCAGCAACAGAGACAAAGCTATAAACATATAAAGTTAATTTTGTTTACAAAAAACCACAGAAACTTGAGACATACAATTTACAATGACAAATTATCATGATACCCGCGCTCCCTTCATTTGTAGGGAACAAACGGGTTTCGCGGGTCTATCTACGCTGGTCGTGACCATAGACTAAATGGCACCAATGCTAGTATTCAACGCCGTGAAACCGATCGCTTTTTGTATCTTGGTTGCTTTTTAAGACCAAAATACTTTTTGATGCCTAATCCGAGCATAAAATTTTCGTTATTTTCTTTTAATTAAAGTAATCAATTTTTAATTTTTTTATGTACATATAGATTCGTTGGAGTTCGATTTATAATATACACACTTCTGCAGCGATAGTTTTAATGAGTTAACTATATTTGTGGCAAATAATATATCAAGGTGTCGAAAAATTAGACAACAGCGTTACTTTTTTACAAATTTAAGATTCTTTATTAAAATTCTTCAATAAGACTCACTAACATGTCAGTTTTAAACTGTAACACTTATATTAACCTCTTATAAAAATAATCACAGAAAAACTTAGTTTCATAGAATATTCTTATTAATTTATATTACTGCGAAGCCTAATTTTAAAACTTCAATTTTTCTATTAGTGACAAAAAAACTTTAAATGAATGCCAACTGACGACATATTATCTTTTGCTTTTGATGAATAATACGTACGTGTGAAATTAATTAATTTTAAATTAAATAGAGCCCTATAAATTACTGAAAATACTAAAATAATCAGAGGGACATACATTTTTTACAAGGCCTGAAAAAAAACTTGCTAGAATTTTAATTTTAGCCTGTAGCAACATTGTTTTTCACGACTTATTTTAACAATTATTTCAGTTTTAATAACGTATTACTAACATTAAAACTTCATTAATAACAACTGTGTTACCGATGCAACAACTTGTACAACAACGCAGTTGTAAATATTTGACTATGTTGTAAATTATCAGTAAATAAAATAACAAAATGCAAATATTCTAACACTGACAGAACATATACATGACTGATTGCCCATAATAATAATGATAATGTAAATATCGTCAGTATGTACCTTTCGACAGCGGTAACTCAGTGGCCACGTAATAAATACACGCACTTCTATCACCAATTGTGATGTGAGCGATGCGGCTAGCGTAATCCCCCCGCGCAGCTGCTATAATTCGTTGCTTGAGTTAGTAACGTAAAGGTAGTAACGAAGTTGTTCTTTGTTGGGGACACAGACAAAATCATTGTTTATTGCATTAAATGATTAACGTAAATAATGTGTGTTGACATAGTATTCAAAACTTACATTTTTTATAAAGGTATACAAGATAAACGCCGTCTAAGGAAATATTGTGACAAATTGCTATGTATAACTTGAGACACGTGCTCAGGGACAGCAGTATTTTGTATGAAAAGATACTGCGTTAATAACAATGACAACGTTGTTACCGTGTTTTTCGAATAAATAACATATTTTTGTGGACAAATATTGTTTCTAATTAAGACAATAATGTTATATATTTTAGTAATTAGTGTAATTTTTCACAGTTTTGTACTAATTTTCCATAATATCTAATATTTATTCCAATAGACCAGTTTTTTTGCATCGAAAAGTATTTGGTCCCAATAATTACACACCAGCAATAAAATACAAAATAATCGTGATAAGAATTTTATTTTAATGAAAATTTTCCACTATTGCCTTTTTTATATGAATGATTTTAAATATTAGTATCTTTTTAATTTGTGATCGTTTTTAAATTACTACTTATATACATATTTGGAACTTCATATATTCATTTACATTTCTTTGAAAGTGTCACGCGTGTTTTAAATGTGTCATTCACCATGTCCCGACCGAAAAATATGTACTTTTGATAAACAACATTAAAAAATGGAAGTAACCCCCGAATTGTCAAGCAGTGAGCGAGCTGATGATGATGAATTATAGATAAGAACTATATCGATCATGTCAACTTCCGAACGAAAAAAACCGCATCTAAATCGTACCTTTCGTTTAGGATCAACAATGCTCCTGACACAGACAGACACGTTAAACTTATAATACACCTCTTTTTGTATCTTCAAAGGTCATAAATTTTTGTACGAGTTCTTTCCCAATCTTTAAAATTCCCAACACCCCTTGGGTTTCCGGTATCCTCTAATATCACTTATTCGGAGAAATACAATGCAAGCGTTATTTTACGCCAGTTGTCTGTAGGCCGTGGTATCTATGCCTCCTATGGCTGTCCCGCGTGTTCACTCTCTTCACGTATCATTTTGATATCGAAATGATCCAGATCAGAAGTGTCCATTGTCACATCTCGCAACCTTCTCTCTACGAGCGAGTACGAGCCTCTACGAGCGCGGCCTTACGCTGTATCCTCAACGTATTGACTCCCGTCAATACAGTATTGACTTTAATGTTCCGTAAACTATGTCGTAAAACACGCAGTAGGCTATTATGGTGGACTACTAATCCGAAACCCGGGATAAATGGGAAACGTCAGTAATCGATGAGGAAATTAGCAAAAAAATGTGGATTTTGGTAAACCTGTAATTTTATAGAATTTAATTGTTAATGCGTTACTATTGCGAAGTCAACCCACCAGACAAGTGACACACTGTGTAAATTTAAGATTTTATTTATTTTAAGATTAGATATCCATCTCTATCTAATATTTATGCATCTCTATCAAATAATATATCCATTGGTACAGAAATGTTTGTACGTCGTAACTTCTAACTTGTAAGTCACCAATCACATGTAGATAATTATAATTAACGAGGTATAATGAACTAAGCTCAGGAAATCTTAAGTACAAAATAAATTAGTGTCCAGATAAATGTAAAACTTTTAGAACCTGTAACTAGTTTCATGTGATACATAATTTTAAAGATTATATCGCGAATTCTGGTTTATAAAGCGGTCAAGGCCTACTTTCAACTGTGAATTTAATTTATTTATAATTATAAAGTATTATAATTACGTACCTACGTCAAACGAATTATTCAATTTAAATATATTTAAACGTAGTTTTATTTTGCCTTGATGTAATATTTGAACAAATACAAGAAAATATATAAAATATAATATGTCCTGCAAAGTCCAGACTTTTGGTCAGCCTTCACTAATTAGGAGTTTTGTCCTAAGTGTGCGAAACGTCCGGCCACCGAGTGGGACAAACTTCCTGAAAATGTATTGTTTGAGAACGATAACCGAGCGAATTGTTCGGAGAAATACTAAACAGTCATACACGCATCGCCTTACAACTGTAACTAGTGTTCGATATGTGGGCGAACCGTTTAATACTTTGCTGGTTTATTTTTGTGGACATTACAAAATTTTATACATTAAAAAACGCGTAGATGGCTCTTGGCTAGCCTAATAATAATATCTATGGACGCTTCAAACCACATCAATCTGGCCCCGTGGTAAGTATTCGAAGAACTTGTGTTCCGGGGACCAAACAACGGGAAGTATATTTAATAATTTTATACTGTACATATATTTAAGATTAAGTATATATTTAATACACATCCATGGAACATGACCCAGACACATTGAAAACTTTTTAACTCGGCGGATTCGATCCCGCGACCTCCGGCTTGAGCGCCGACGTGCTAACCACTGAGCCACAGAGGCCGTCAAATGACAAGTCCGAATGAATTGAAGTTCCGAATTTACCGAACCCGGGTTCAATCTCTCTTCCTCAATGTAAGAACGGAACAGACAGATGGTAGATTCTGCTATAAATCCTGCAACAATGCAGTTACGATACGATATGATAAAACTGCAAAATGGTATTCTCATAAACGTCAAACCAACTTCAAACCCGTTTTGATTGGTCCAAAACAAAAATCAGTCTATGATATCAAGACGATTCATTCATAATTCAATAAAAGTGAAATGAAAGTGTAAGTTAATTACGAGAATTGACGATCAGAACAAAAACCGTAGCTCAGCGTTAACCGTCGTTTATACGTTGGTGAAATTGGGGCTAAGTTTTGGGGAAAAAGGTGGATACTGGATAGACCAACGTTCCAGGGTTGATAAAAATCATGATTAAAAAAAATGAAAATAATAAATAATCAGACTAATTTGATTTAAAGCAGATTATTTTATATTTTTTACTTTCTCGTCTTTTTAAATTAATTTATTAGTCAGTTTATTAATAAAATGTTAAGAACGTAGTTGGGTTTAATTAATTTATTAATACAATTAACAATCTAAAAAACAGTAGCGTTGAAAATATTACAAGAAAAGTAAAAAACTTAATAGACTAAAAAAGGAACATAAACCAATACTCCTTATGTAAGTAGTGTTAACTTTTTATTTTATAGAATTCAGTTCAATTCAAACAATTTGACAATTTTGGCATTTTGACAAATTTGGCAAAAAATTTACTTGCAGTGTAAATGTTATGATTTAAATCATTGATTTAAAAAAAATCACGATTTAAATCCAGTGATTTAAATCATATCAACCCTGCAACGTTCCCAGTTCAATATCGGTTTTAGTAAAGTATTTTACTATAATCCGTTCAGAGTCCATTTTATCTAAATATAAACACTGAGAATAACGCTGCCATTTTAAATGTCACTTTACAGTGCAATAAAGAAAAACGATGACCCTTGGATCTGAGGTGATCTGAGGGTCAATTCTGTTAAATAAAACCTGCAATAATACAATAATTACAATCAAGTCCCGATACGCATAAACTGCCAAACCGGTATTCTCGTTAACGTTAAACTAATGCCAAACGCGTCCTGATTGGTCCAAACTTCACAAAGTCAGTTATGATACCAAGTCGCTTCACTTGTAATACGGTCAAAGTAAAATGAAAGTCTACTTTAAATACGAGAATTGAGCTTCTGATCTGTGTGTGTAGTAGCTGGTACATAGTAGAATAAAATGGAAGGTATTTTTTTTCTATACAACGTTAAAGACTAGTAATTTTTGTAGGTTTTCCTGTACTATTCGTAGTATAAAAGTTGTAGGAATTCGAGGTGAACGCGTTCCGATCGGCATGAGAAGCATTTCGTCAAATTCAGGGTTACCACCACCTTTGGAAAAATATATTCCCTATTTCAGTGGTATTTGTGGGAGTGTTTTTTTATGAAATGGACCAGGAAACGAGCAGATGGATCACATGATGGTTAGCGATTACCGCCGCCCGCGCCATTGGACACATGCTGTCATTATTCACATACATTTTTGTGTATGTGACAGCCCTGTAACGCGACAGCTCAGTCTGTAACCTAAATAGGCACGTGGCTAATTGCCTGCCACCATCACGCCACCACTTGTTGAGCACATATTATGCAATGCTCCATTTTTTTTCTGGAAGTTTCTTGGGAAAAGTCCAGAAAAATGAGCATTTTGAAGTTTCGAAATCTAGCAATTTTTTGGACAAATCTCGTCATAAAGCTTACCGTATATTATACATATTGTAGTTAAGAATCTCCACATTCATATAGCTAGTCTCTTCTTTTCACCCGACCACGGCAAAGCCAAAACAAAGGGCAAGATTTTGGCATTCTATGTAGGTATGTTCCACCGTAGCGCCTAAACTACTGATCCGATTTTAATGAGTAAGGTGTCAATAGATTGGGAATAGTGGCCCGGGTAACATAGACCATGTAATTTACGCAGTCAGATCGTGTTTTTGTATAAAAATATAGTTATTAGGAAAGTGTCAACTTCGACTACATGCTAGTAAATCAAATAAAAAAAAAATATTACGAACTCGTTTACTACCTGTTGGGTATTTTAATGGACTACTTATATAATATTTCATAAACGTAGAGACTTCTCACGAGGTAGATGAGGTATCTTATTAGGGATACCGATTGCCGAACAAAACTTGACCAGCATAGCGAATAATTTCCCTCGGCAATCGATTTGGATGAAATGACATACGTATGGATAACGACGATTCCCGAAACACATTAAGCACGTAGATATACTGTACTACAAATTTGTCAGTCTAACTGCTTTCCTTGATTTCAGGGTAGATATAGATCCCACAGGGAAAATCCCTACAAACAACAAAACAAAAAGCCATTTATGGACATTAGCTATTTTTAAACCACTTAGCTATATATCGCTTTGTTCTATTTTGATCGATAAGACGGATCGTTAACGATGCGTCAGCGGTTCGGCTCGCGTCTTAATGGCTTGTGTGTAAACTTGTTAACTCCCTGTTAATGCTCTAATTGTCTCAAACTGGCCTCCAAGGACGTAATGTACACCATAACGTCATTCTGATCCATCAGTACCATAAATAGAAGTAAACCTTTTTGCATCACATGTGCTTGCATCCAAAGCAACTGCCTCGGTATCGTAAGGTACAAAATTTTCAAAAGTTATTTGCGTTCCGTACCCAAAGTGTATAACAGGACCCTCTTACTGAGACTTCGCTGTCTATCTGTCTGTCACCAGGCTGTATCTCCTTAACCGTGAAAGCTAGATTAGCTGGACAGTTTAAATTTTCACAGATGATGTATTTCTGTTGTCGCTATAACAACAAATATTAGGTAATTACTCATTACATTTGAAATTGGCGTTTTGTAAAGGAGGAACATAAAGTCGATTTTTTTTAAACAATATATTTATTTAATCAAAGTATGTATATACCATTGCTATCTATGCACTTTTGTCATCTCATAAGTAGTTCATTGATTGCTTTACTAAAAAAACCCTTCGGACAGGAATCAATAAAATCTTTGAAGGCGCTTTGGACTGCCCCATCGGAGTTGAATTTTTTTACTTGCAAGGTATCCAAATTTCCAAAAAAATAGTAATCTATTGGAGCAAGGTCCGGGGAGCACGGTGGACGTTTTGTACGGCACCCTTCATACGCTAGTCCGACTCGCACTTGACCGGTTTCTTATTGTACCAAAAAGGACTCAAAATTATATTCTTTCTGTGACTATAAATCTGTACAAATATTTGCAAATAAAGCCTCTATAGGCCTCTGTCAACACGCATGGTAGTTTAAGGTTAAATATATTGTGAGAGAATCGAAACACACACGGTGAATTCTGAGAAACATCTGTGCGATGCATATAAAAACTTGTATGTAAATCTAGGTTCAACAGTTTTGTAATAGTATGCAGTTGGCTCGAGCAGCGCCTTGCAGTCTGCGCCACGCACGCACTCACACACGCACACGCGTACGTACACGCACGCGCGTACGCACACAAGCACGCAACACGCCCGCACTGCGAGCATTGCGTAAGAGCACTATTTAAATGTTCTCGTTTTAGCTTTTTTCAGCTTTTAAACTAGCACAAAATCAAACAGCACAAAATTACCAGTTAAAGCCTCAAAAAATGTCTATTCAACTTGAACTCAATACTGTAAAAGATTGTGTCATTGAGGCTTTTACAATTAATTCTTTCGAAAAAAAATTCGGTTTCCTTTTTGTTGTAGAAACTAAAGTCGGGTTATCTGGTTAATGGATTTTATATACTACCTACCGATTTTATCATATTGCCTGTTAGGACTTGCTAGTTACAATCAGCTTGATTTTGCTCTTTTTCGTCGATTCGTCGTGGGATCGATTCCCGCATTAGAACAACAAAAAATGTTCTCTTCATCATCTTTCTTGTCAGACAATCAAGTTGATCAATGCGTCGGATGGGCATGTAAAAAGTCGGACGTGCGTCTGATCTCTCGCCAGTCGTGTCGGTTATCCGTCCCACTGGGTTACAACAGTAAAGGAAGAGAGAGTGCTCTTGCGTACTGCGCACACACTTGGGCACTATAAAAAACTCCTGAGTAACTGGCCCGGTTTCAATAAAACCGGCCACCGTCACCGATATCGGTGTGGAGAGCTATTATATAATATTACAACTGAGATAGGTATAAATATGGCTTGATTTCAAATTACTTTTTTGCGCTAATACGAGTTGATAGTATGCTTTTATAATTAAAGTCTGGCTAATATTTACACAAAGTCAACATTTTTAGTCGTTATTGTGGCAATTTTTTGTAGTAGAGGTCCAGACGAAAAAATTGCATAAAAAAGTAAATTAGCGTGACTTTAGTCCCATTTTTTTTGTAAAAATAAGCTGCCCAATATATTATACCAACTTAACAATAATATTTCCAAGAAGCCTTGTGCAAACTGCATTCAAAGGCGTGAATGAATATAATTTGGGATTTTATCACGTCCTAAGGAAAACGGCTGCGAAATCGCGTCTAGAATATTGTACTGAAGGCTGCTTGACAATCTAAGTAGATGGGCTTGATCCCGTTTCGAAAGGAAAACCAGGATCTTAATAGATATTCTATTAGATTACTTTAGTATGCTAGTATCTATTTAGTAGCCTAGGAGCGTTTTCACACTATCCAATCCGATATTCGATGTCCAGACAGGTCCTGACTTTCTCATCATCGGTCAGATATCGGATCGGATAACGTGAAAACGCTATAATAAGTAGTCGTTTGAAAAACAACAACAATTGTCACATTATGGTGTACCTAATAGCGTTTTCTTACACCAAAGTGTGTAATTTTTTAAGTATATTTTTAAACGTTTTCGTTTTTTAACCGATAACAGAGTGACTGGAACCGCTCTTATGTCTTTGGCATAATATGTGCGATTTATCAACTATCCAGTTCGATATATGATATCGCGCTGATATTGACAAAGAAAATAAATGCACATCAAAGTTTAGGATATAATATTATGTTTAACAGAGATGATGCTCTACAAAGACGACGCTTGCCAAGTATCAATTTTTAATGGTCGATGTGCATTATTTCGGACCGGGTACTGTAGATGCCCATATGCTTGAAATACAAGGAGTTCTTACTGCACGTAAATCATTTAATATTATCATTATATTTATAACTTTCTCAAGAATATAACTTAAGCGTTTTTTAGTAGTCGCGACAGAAAAAACAGTACTTACTGTAAATAGAACTGTGCGCTAATACAATATAGCTGAAAATCATGGAGAGTTGTCAAATCTCACATTTGACCCTTTTTATTTTTTTTATTTAAATATGACACTGGCATCAAGTTAAATAGGCGGGAAATAGAATATCGAGAAATAAAAGGGAAGTTTCAATTTTCAACACCGTATTTCTAAATCGTCAAGTCAAAAGTCTAGTCAAATTCTAAATAAATAGTCAGTGCAGTCGATGAGTCAAGTTAGTCGAATCAGTAATGTGGTAGAAGCTTTTCTGAAAGTTCCTAGGGAGTTTTCAAGGAAATACAAAAATAGCATGTTTTTTGAAGTGACTTGCCCACTTTGCCCACATTTGTGCACGTTAACGAATATTTAATGGGTAATAGTAGAAACTAATATTACACATTAAGAACCGAAATAACACAAATTTAAGGGAGATATACAAAAACCACAACGTCACCCATTGAATTCCCCGGCAAAACTCGCATTTGACACTTAATTGTTTGATTTTTATCTTTATTGTATCAGCGCAAAGTTCTATTTAGGTACAGTGCTGTTTTTTACGCAACTACAAAAAAAAACTCGTGGGAACGTAGTCTTAATAACACATTTATTGTATATGTGCGGAATCCCTTCCAATTCTAAATTGCTAACTGCAGTCAAACATCCATTAGAGATTTATAATAAACGGTTGTACAAGGGCGCTTGAAATTCGATATAAATACGCATTGTGTTAGACGCGTGATTGGCATAGCGTAGAAAAGATATGTGCAAATTGTCTATGGATTTGCATTGTCATTGTTGGCCGCTTCGGTATTGACTAATTCTTTTGGAATGTATTGTGCAAGTTGACTGTATTGGTGTCGCAAAAATACTTTAGTGCTCGTTGAGCACTCTGTAGGTAGATAGAGAAATTTTACAAACTATTTTATTTTTATAGCTTTTCCCGCGGCTCCGCCCGCGTAAAAACAGTATAACACGGAAACTGTGCTTTTTCCGCGATAAAAAGTAGCATATGTCCTTCCTCGTGGTCTACTCTATATCCGTGGCAAATTTCATGATGATCGGTTAAGTAGTTTTTACGTGAAAGCGTAAATACAGTATCCTACAGAAATCGTGCATTTTTCCGCGATAACAAGTAGCCTATGTTTCTCCCCGTGGTCTACTCTATGCTCTGCGAATTTCATGATGATCGGTTCAGTAGTTTTCACGCGAAAGCGTAACAACCAACTAAACAAACCCACATTCACATTTATTATATTAATAAGCAAGGAAGGATCTAAATCTTCTGCGCGTGTGTTTGTAATTAAACTCCTTCTAAACGGCTGGACCGATTTTGATTAAAGTTTTTGTGTGTGTTCAAGTGGATTCGAGAATGGTTTAGATTTAAAATTTGGATCACTGGATGATGATTTTTCATAAGTAAAAATGTTTTACGCCCAACGATTTGGGACGATGTGGGCACGTGACAGCTAGATATCCTATAAATGTTTCTAATGTTACAGACTTTCAAACGATAAATCAGACTTAAACAAACACCCTAAGAACAAAAATTAAGACTATTTGAAGACCAAAATCGAAATATCACGCTAGATGTGCAAATTAACAATGAAAAGAAAATGTTGAAAAATGGCTGCATGTACCTATTAGGTACCTACCATGAAATTTAGTAGGCAGAAAAATCGATCTACTTAGGTCTTATCCTTGGGCAAATTGCACATTTTTAAGCTAAATATGTTTTTTCTTTCGTCGTGCAACAATATCACATTACTTTTGACTCTACCATGTCAGTCCGTTTGGCAGTAGCGTATGTATAATTTCTGCTTTGTTCGAAAGTTCGGAATGTGATGGTTCCGAATCCGAGTTCGAATATAAAAGCCACAGTTTTTAAATGGAACATTATACATTACTTCAATGCTCTATGGTCACTCAGTACAAACTAACAAACTAGATCTATTTTTGATCTACAACCGGTATTACGCCAGTTAGTTTCAAAAGCCAGTCTTGTGACGCGAAAAACTGAGTTAATGTTCGTGAGGGCAGGAAAGCCATGGAACCGTCGAGAACACTAGATACTAATCTATTCGCAACAGCCTAAACGCATTGCATCCATATTACACCTACCCAAATTTCTAATCTATACTAATATTATAAAGAACCAATATTTGTCTGTTTGTTTGCATTGAACAGACTCCGAAACTACTGGACCGATTTTGATGAAATTCGGCACATATAGAGTAGACCACAGTTCCCGCGTGATTTTCTTTTGCGCGAGCGAAGTCACGAGAAACATAACGTATAAAAAATAGAGTCCCCAGGTCATGTTTTTGTTAGGATCTTATTCAGACATGCCAACATTTTGTACCGGTTATTTATAACTTAGTAGTTCAACTCGCGTCAAAAACTTTTGTTTTATTTGCAGGGAATGTTTTTCTTTTATATTCATGCATAGGTCTATATTATATTATAATGCAAATGCAAAATGCAAAAGTGTCCACACGTAAACTACTACTTTTGGGGTTGTTTGCTTTCCGCAGTTTATACAGTTCACCTGCATTTATTTGACAAAATCTTCTGAAATCAAGATGACGTAATATTTATATAACTTTTTCTCGTACTTTTAAGAAGATTTTTTCAGTACAATGTACGTACGTCGTAACTTATAGCCCATCCATAGTTTTGTAATCATCGTAAAACATGCATAATTTCAAGTTGCTGCAATAAATTACACGCATTTTAAATCTTACCCAAACGAATAAAAAGAAGTTACGAGAATCCCGAAAACAAGCTCTACCATAAGATAGAGTTCATATTTTGACATATTTGTAATCTCAGTCAATGGTTTAACATTTTAATTGACTAGAACCGGTTGAATAAGACCACAGATTAAAGAAAGAGGAACAGAGAAACAGCTACATAGTTAGCTTTATATTTTATTGGACTACTACTCGCATACGGTGTGTCCACGATTGTGTGGAAAAATTGTGGGCCGTTGAAGGGGACGTCAAATTTTTTTAAATTTAGATCGTTCTACGGATGCTGTTTCTCTGTACGTAAGTATGTATATTTTCTACTCTGTGTTAAAACTGCTGCGCGTAGCTCCTAACGGCCGAAATTAATAACGTATCTAAAATCTTACATTGACTTCAATCTTAGATTCCCAAACAAAATTGACGTAAATTGACGTGAAGTTAATCCTAGGATCGTTGAAATGTATTGAAATCTTTATCTCAGATAGCTAAAATGATATTAAATTGATTATTAATTTCGGGCGTAAGTAAATAAACATAAAACGATCAAGAAGATCGGACTTTATCGTTTCTCAATCGCTTCACTTTTAGCCCACCCTGAAATTATTGCACGCAGAGGAATTCAACCTCTATTACAAGTGTATAAAGTCGACTATTGAGCAATCGATATAAATCCACATACTGCCAACCGTCCATCTACTTTTGCACCGACTATTAATCGTGTCCAGACCGTGATACAGATTAAAAAAATAAATAAATACATAAATGGCGCTTTGGCGGCAAACTGAGGGGGTGCGACTTATTCCATACTCATTAAGGGTTATATTCGAGTAAATATGGATCGATAGATGTAAATCGATGTTGCCAGTTAAAATAACCAGACGGACTGGTCGTAGTGCCGTTGAACTGCACAGGTGGGCCTTGGATTACGAGAGATAAACTTAATACGGCATAATAATAGAGTCTTTAACTATATTGACGCGCGGCCATAGACTACAGAGCTGAGCGCTTGAGGAAGCTACATCTTTTTTTTTTTTTTTTTTTTTATTTATTTATTTATTTAAGATTACACTTTTTACAATATACTGTAATCCGCCAAACTGATCAAGCAGTTTGTAGGCGTTCCGCTCAATTTGTTACACTTACATAGGCACTTAAATACTTTTGATTAAATTACTACAATAACAAAATACTTTAAGGTTTGCCATGCCAATTACACTTACAGGTTACATCTAATATACTACTATACTAATACATAAATTTTTCACTCTAATATTATATATCTAGTGACTGTATCCTTTAGAATACTAAAAATATCCTATATTTTATGTTCTGAGGTATATGTATGACATTATAACTTACAATTGTTAGAAAATCCAAGAATTTCTTTTAATTTTTGCTTTAATTTAATTTTAGACTTAATTTTACGTTCCTCTCTTAATAATTTATATTTATTACATATCTTTGGCACTATATACTTTCTAGTCCTTTCCCCATAATAATTATTAACTTTTATCTGCTCTAACTTTCCTTTATTTATTGTTCTAATACTATATTTATACATTTTCTTTGTTTTAAATTCCTCTTTATAATATGTTTCTATTGCTATCAGATATTTAACCTTTTCACTCACTGGAATAATTTCGCACTGCTGAAATAGCTTATTATAGTCATCTCTATACTTTACCTTTATTCTTTTATCTACGATTATTTTTAAGAATCTTATTTGTATCTTTTTAATTTGTTCAACATAGGTTTTAAATGTTAGCCCATAGCAACTTAACCCGTAATTAATAACTGACTCCACCAATGCATAGTAGACCATTACCAAAGTACACTTGTCTAATAATCTTTTAAGGATATAAAATTTACTGAGGACTAATCTTAGCCTATTACATACCAAGTCTATGTGTGGCCTCCAGCTCAAGTTATTATCTATAAGCAGGCCCAAATATTTAATAGTACTTACTAATTCTAAATCATTACACTGACAATCCTGGTTGTTATGTAAACAGTCGTATGTGTGCCCTACGATGCGTACTTTAGCCCCTGTCCTTGATGTCCTGTTATAGGGAGAGCAAATATGCATGATTTTAGTTTTACTCGTGTTAATTATAATTCCATTATCATGGGCCCATTTTGTTATTTGGTCGAAATCATTTTGTAACTGCACTATCATGTTTTGCAAGTTTATGCCTGATATTAATAAACATGTGTCATCTGCATACATGTATACCTCATACACTATATTTCACTACATTAACCATGCTGTTCACATGCATTATATAGCCAACAGGACCATACACGGATCCAGTAGGTACACCCAATGTGTACCTACTGGATCCGTGAATATATACTGAATCTATTTATTTATCATCATCAATGTTTCGGCCAAAATGTAATGATTCATTCAGAAGTGTTCAAATAGGATATAGGAAGTTTAAAAGTATCCTTAAAACCCATTAAGGTACGTCATTCCATTCTAATAAGGATAAAAGATGATGCAGTCGAAAATGTTTCAAGTTCCTCCTGTCATCGCGTCATTCTCTTTTTTGCCAAACTGTACATAATTGTAATGACTAATTTACTAGTATGTATGTGCTTGAAGCCAATCATTTAAAAACTAAGGATGGCGTACATTTGACAGAAAAAATCTTCATACGATAAAAAGTTACGCCATCTTCATTTTGTCAACTATTTTAATGCGGACTGAATCGACTGCGACAAGCAAATGTCAAAATGAGGAATATCAAACCTCAACTGCCCCAAACTACCCCAAAAGTGGGGCAGTGAAGTGTGGACACTTTTTGCCCCGGCATGACTCGTCTACAATAATATATAGGTCTATGCTTGAATGTAAAAAGCCCAATAAAGGATTGAGTATTCCGTGGACAAAAAAGATAATAAATAAATGCTACAGTGAATTATATACTTAAACGAAATAAAACGCTTTTTTCTCACGGTGTCCTATAAAATAATAAACGGAACGAGCACAAGGAAATATACGCTATTGTGTAAAATATGGATATACATATATTAGTTGCAAAGAGATCGCTTAGATAAGTTTATAGCGTGATCAGTGATCTTATACCCTGTTTAATCCCAAAATAATATATATACATCTTCTAAACCTCAACAAATTAAGTGTCTGTTGTAAATTAAAACTTGCACAACAGCCTAGCACTAAATGCGTATTATTAGTATATTATAATATACTATACCTACACCAAAATATCAATTTAAAAATTTTGATCTATCTGTTTGCGTGTCTGTTTGTTCCGGCTAATCTCTGAAACGGCAGGACCGATTTTCACGGGACTTATACTGGCAGATAGTTGATGTTATAAGGAGTATCTTAGGTTTTTTTTTATCTTAGGGTTCCGATTAAAAAATAAGGTTCTGTTTCCATTAATGATTCCGCGGAAACGAAGTTGCGGTTACCAGCTAGCATGAAATATATCTAGGCACATCTTAAGATCAAATATTGTATCTTCGCCGTCTGTGACACCCTTTAGTAACTAAAGCATCTAAGACGCAGCTAAGTCACACTAACATTTTAATAGCGTTTATTAAACGCGAAAAGGGCCTCACTTATACGACCAACGTTGTTGTATAATCGTCATACATAAGTCACAAGTGTCTTCGTTGAAGTCATTCAAAAGTCGTGTGAACGTTGAGAAATTACCACTTTCATCGTACAGTAGTTTAATCATAACTTTGCGGTGACTCGTTTTGTCATATTATGGTCGTACAGGTGATTTGAAAGACTAAAACGGTTTATTCGAGTCAAGTAACAACACCTGTACAACTGTTTCTTTTTTCTCTTGTTAGCGACTTGGTTACTTGTGGTTTTTGGCAAGAGATTTGAGTGCAAAATAAGCGTATTTAGTATTTCCAAAAAAATTAAATATGAGTGTTATCATGTTATTTAATTTTCATATCTTGCTTTCTGTAACTAATACCATTTAGTTCGACTGGGAATTTAAGTTTTATGATAATATACATATTATGTAAATACTATTTTTTCACACGCCCCTTCGTAGTTTTGTGTTTGAAACATTATAATATTTTCAATAAAAAAAAAATCGCATACTTACCTCTTTATAACGCTATAAATACAGTAAGTTGTTTTAAGGTTATTTCATTACTATTAGGGTTCTCCAAAAAAATAATAATCCTTTTTAATTTGTCAATATTCACACAATATCAATTATCTTTAAATTTATTTCAGGCAAATGCTGATCGTAGTAAAAGCGCAGTGCAGATTTCAAAATATTTTATTATATTCAAGTATATATAATTTTTAGAATTAAATTAAATCAAACTTTTTTTATTTAAAACTTTTAATTATATCAAACAATTAATATGGCGTTTAAACATTTGACTCAAATGTGACAACAAGGTTGGTTAAAGTCAGGGCATGACTTTTAATCGACAACATGTAATATAAAAGGTATATATATATATATGAGTCGCAAATGAACAACCAAGGCACTCAAGTGCCTCAAATTCACTGCTGCAAAACAAGATGGGGGTTGTTTTACCAACGTCATTATGAAAAGGTGTATACAACTGCTATATTATATAAACGTCATACATAGGTTTTTCAATCACCCAATTTGGTCAGTTGAAATCGTTTATTAGACTGCGACACGTTAGTATGACTATTGCGTTGTCGTACAAACGTTTTAGCTAAAACTATAATATAACGTCGTGTAGTTTAGTCTTCCCAACGTTGATGTGACCTGTTTATTATGACATATTGGTTGCACGAATAAAAGTTAAATTAATGACGTCTATAGGACCTATAAGTCACCTCGTTACTACGAGTATTATAAAACTGCAATACAAATGGAAGTCGTACAAGCCTTGACTTATATGACATTTTTGTTTGTTGGGTTGTTTGCATTGAAAAGGCTTCGAAACTATTAGGCTGATTTTGATGAAATTTCGTACAGATATAGAGTAGACCACGGAGAGGGATATATGCTTTTTATCGCGAGAAAATGTACGGTTCCCGCGTGATAAACGCGGGAAGTCGTGATAGACAAAGTCGCGGGAAAAATCTAGTTTGATATAAATAGGTAGGTATCTTTTACAATTTAAAACACAAGTACCTATCATTAAAGTTCCACAATTATTAAATTAATCTAATAATTTTTTTTTTGTGTCTCGGTAAGGAATATCCAATTAATTAAATCTTTTTATAAAATTAATTATTTAATATAGTAAATACCTCATTTGTGTTGTAGTGTCAGCTGTCCGCCACTAACAATGAACTAATGAGGTAAGAGTGCCAGAACCGCAGCCGCAACATTTTCGAGTGCTCTCTGACGCAAATCTACACAACTTTAAACCCATGAATCAATGTTATGAATTCATTCATTATTATACAAGTCTATTTTAAACGTGAACTTTATACTTGAGAAGTCCCGCGAAAAGTTCTCTGCGCGATGCGTCATACTTCTCACTTAGCGTCAGTTCACACCGAAACGAGATGACACTTTTAAGATAGAGATTACAAATTGAACTTTATTCACTACACAAGAAGATGTACGTTTAATTGAAAGAGTTAGAATGTCAAAATGCACCGCTCTGCATAGCCCGCCGCTCGTGTCGGCGTGAGCTGACCCTAAGCGTCAGAAATTATTTGATCCTTTAGCTATTTATATTGTGTTTTACCTGCAGGTGATACATATAACGCTGCAACCACAAACTATAACTATTTTATCATTCATTTTTGATTACCTTTTGACATTACCAGCCACGAATGCGATTGTTAGAGCTTGTTGTAACTTATAGTCCTTAAGTCACAAATTTTAGATTTAAGAATGATTTATTTATTTGTAACTAAATAGTACAAGTACTAGTCTTACTCCTCCCTCTCCACTTCAAATATCATACTTCTCCGTTCGCACATTTTACTCCACGTATTAATACATAATTTGATGATGATGATGATGACGATGATGACTGTAATGAGTATGCTTTTCGGTAAAATAGGAAAACGTCATTAGGAGTTTTCGGTGATGATCATTACGTAATTTCAGATTTTAATATTATTATTATTTATTACTAATCAAAATATGATCACAATAATAACGTCATCATCACACGTCTGCAAGGATTTTCCAACATTCACAGGGGGTGAATGTTGTTCAGATGAAACATTTTCAATAATAATATAAAATAATATAAAAATAGTGGTGAGGTGGAAGCGAATACCAAAATATAATACTAGACGCACTTTTATATTACGTATTATATAAAAGGTATGTAATATAAAAATATCTACATTATTTAATTTATTTATACATGTATATCGAGTGATTACGCAATTTATGTAGGCACCCAAATAGTACAACGACCCCAAAACGTTAACAAGTAGCGAAAAACAAAGGGTAAACTCACGAACAATGCCCAGCAGTATTTTAAACAGCAAGACGGGCAAGGAAAACTCGTAGGGTAAACTCACGAACCATGGCACTGCAGTATTTAAAGCAGCAAGACAAGCAAGGATCCTGATAATTAATTTTAATTATATTTCATCGAACAGCGATAAACATTAGAAATAATGTTTTCAAAATCGTCTTTGATGTTTTGTTTTTATAAAAACGTCTGCAGAGTAAAGTTGTCAGCGGCGTCTGGCTCTCCGCATTTACATTTTATTTATTAACAAGTAAACCCTGAATGTTCCTTATTTCACGTTGGCCGTGCGCCAGGCGAGATTCATTCACGCCGCTGCCGCGTGGGCACGCCATTCATTAGAAACTTCTAGAACCATTAAAGGATCTAATATTTTTTACCGCCATTTTTTATTCCATGTCAAGTTCAATTAAGATTGTTGAATTCATTTATGATTTACCTAGTGTTTTTAACTAGCGGTTGAGTCCGATCTTTTTTTACTGTTTATTTTTTATTTTAAAAGGGATGTTGTTGGCGGTTAGATGCTGTCATCCACTATGGCTTTATCGAACCGAACGATTCGATGCTTGGCTTTTAGAATATTTTGTAATCAAAGGATCTAATCTGAAAGACCTTAGTGCTTCAATTTTGAGGAAACCCCTTGATCTGCGTTTCATACTTTTGCGCTAAACTAATTTATGTTGTGGAAGCTAATTGATTGAGTTTAAATATTGACTGTTTGAAAAATTGATCTCGAACAATCATTTTGTTTCTCTTTATACTCTACGATGATGATGATTATCGTAATTAGTAATAAGTGGCGCCATCGTGTGTAAACACGGACTAGTGTAAAGTGTAAATAAAATGAATCACAAAAACTATTACAGTCGGCGGTGGCTCGAGCTGCAAACGTTAATAGTTAATCTTGCGTCATAAACGACGTGATAATTCAAAATGTCCGTATTGCCTCCATGTATTTTGTTTAGGAGTTTTTAAATGTCAAGTTTTTTGCTATATTTATAAAGTACTTGGTGTTTTTAGATATTTTTTGTGTTTTAATATGATTGTATGACTTAGTTCGTTTAATATTTAGCATTAATTATAAGATATATTATAACACAGTATCATTGATGTGTATCAATACCCGCGCGAGTTCGACAACAGTCACCGTCGAGGCTGAACATCGCTAACCGCAAAACACAACCTAACTATATACATATATGTTTCATTAACCGACTTTAGAGAAGGTGTAGTTTCTATTTGGAAATTTCCTAGGGCCTAGAAAGACTTATTGCCCCAGGGCCTAGACAATTTAGCCCTACATACAGTTTTAGGACTATTAAGAAGATTCATAGAACAAATTGCAGATCAATATTTAATATACCACAAGTTCTATAAGTTGACCAATTCAATACTAGTTACGAGGGAAAAATCCGAATTAATAGTAGAGTAAAATGTGCATTTAAAAACAAAAGAGTTTATTTTGTTGTAACTGACATTAGATTAAATTGTAAAGTTATCAAAATTAGAATACTGAATAAGGTTATCAAAAGGTGCCAAAAACTGCGCGTTTACCCTATAGCAAAAACCTCAAGGAGTTAATGTAATAAATTTTTTATAAAATCGGGTGAGAATTGTTAAAAATAGATACAAAACTAAAATTTACATATTGATTTTATCACTATCGTTATAGTGTCAATCTAATTAGGGCAGTAAGTTATGGGCTAGCACCCATGGGATTCGGAAGCCGACGCCTTCGCTAAAAATATACTCTGCCTTACTTTCATACAAATAATATTATAAATGTATGCATCAACTTTCAAGCTAAACCCGATAAACGTATTTCAATTAAATTTAGCTTAGGGAACGTACCCACGTGACCATTTTTTACCTATTTTCTAACCCCCCCCCTTTATCTGAGAAAATTTAATTGTTATACGTTCGCGTGGTGGTATATCAAATTTTTATAAAATATTTGGACGTAAATTTATACAATAAGTTTTTACCAACGTCATAATAATTTAATCTTTTAATAGCTTAGGTAACTTATTTCTATAAAGTTATTATAAAGTTTATAATACTTATTATGAACGATTTAAAACAAAATAAGATTCCAAAACGAAAGACGGACATGTTGAATCGATTATATTCTATTAAAGAAGGATTCTAAGAATTTACTTCTTAATTAATTTGTTTAATAGAGGTTATAACCCTAGTAATAATTTGATTTATGGTTTAACTGAACCTAATAAGGCGTAAACATGTTACATGTTAAAATTTCAAATAATATTATGGCACCAAAGATTTAAGATTCAAAATAGGCTATGACGTACATTTGACAGAACAAATCTTTATATATTAAAAATTTCGCCATCTTGGTTTTCATTATACTTCAAATGTCAGCCACCTTGTTTTCACCATACTTCAAATGTCAAAAAACGGCCCCAAACATTTCAAAAGAGGGTCCATTTAACTGGAGACACTTTACCTCAACATGCCTCGTCTAGGTTTATATATACGTCTATGTATGGCACAAAAACTAACTACCTAGTAACAGAAGGCAAGATTTAAACATAAAGAAACAGTAAATAAAATCTATATTCAATCAGTTGATGTGTCGATGTGATTTAGACTTAATTTGTCACAGTCCCCTTTTATTTACAAATAGGTACCTACATATTACATGTTTTAATGGAAAATTATGACTGTCACCTACATCGACTTTGCAGCCATATTCCGAGAAAGCAGCTGGCCAGTGTATTTTAGCTAATACCACTTCACAGTGACATTTTACTCGTGTGTATATTAGTTATTTTATTTTCGTATTTCATTTAGTTAATGCAATGTGTAATTTTCAAACACGCATGATAGCAGCCATGATGGCCGCATAATGCATTAAAGTCTTATTCCCTTTTTAGAGGTTTAAATGTGGAATTGCTTATAAATATATAAGAATTTAAATACCTGGCTGAATTTAAAATTTAATTATAACGAAAATATACGGTAGCTTCCTGCGCTGCAATCACTAATTTATTATTTAATTTTCAAATTTTTTGACTATTTTCTGTTCTACTAAGAAAAATGTTGCCTGTCCTCGAAGTTCTAAGTACATTTAATTTTCTTTTTCTAATAAAAAAGACCCCGGATGGACGAGTGATTTTGACGTGACCATTTAAAATAAATATTCAGGATAATTATTCATAAGATAAACCCAGATAGCTTGGCCAAGCTGTAAAAGTATATTATTTACTCTGTGCTGTAGGTAATTTTGAGATTTAAAATACTTATCACTTAAATAGGAATATACTCTAAAGTATGCTTTAATATGTCGCTATTGTAAAAATCACCATGCGATATCATAGGATTATGAGGCTGGATGCGTACGATTTCCCTCCTGCGTGTGTGTGTGTGTGTACATTTATCTAGCTTATGTGTGCGCGGCCCGCCAGACTTCTTGGCAACGCACACTGTTAGGGGCTATACACACGGTTACTATTTATTAATAGCCTTTAATATATCACAGGTCTATACCCCAGGTCTCTACTAGTTTTTAACGACGCGGTGCGCGTAATCACAGGTGATGTACCAATTACATTCTCTGATAAACGCCAGCTTCCTTTACGCACAAATGGCAGATTTTTTATTTGATACTGGCCAGTTAGGTTAGCTATTAGAACCTCGTTTAAACTGCAGTCAACGGGGCAAGGAGTCCTTTATTTTCTTTATTCAAAGATTGTTTTATATATTTTATGTTTTTCTTTCATATGGCAATGAATATATATATATTATATATATATATATATATATATATATATATATATATAGAACCGTCATTCGATGGATTTACACGATTGACAGCTCGCAGCTATGTGTGCGTGGCTAGACGTGCCGGGGTTGCGCGCGGCTAGACGATTCCGGGGGTGCGCGAGATAGACGATGCCGGGGGTGCGCGCGGCGAGACGATGCCGGGGATGCGCGCGACGAGACGATGCCGGGGATGCGCGCGGCGAGCGGGGCGTGAGTTTTTTCCAGCCAGGACTTTCGTTTACGGGGCTGGCCGCTGGATAAAGGATAAAGGATACTTTATTTACACAGGCGGAGCCGTGGGCGAAAGCTAGTGTACGAGCCAGCACGTACATTGCTGATTCGACATAATTTATTTGCATTGTGCGGCAAAGTGCACGCTGTCGAGCCCAGGCCGCATCAAGCAATCAAACCGCGTAATCATTTTAGCAATTAACATTAGTGTGAATAAATATCCGGCTCGAAGGACCAAAAAAAAGGATGTAGGAGCTGCTTATTTAACTACAGCTTTTGATGATATTGATATATGATTGATAAGTAATAGTCCTTGATGCGATACTGATATTTACGTGCTGGCTCGTACAGCTAGTTTATGATAGATTCGTCTGACGCCACGCTTAAATTTATTTTGCTGTCAACCTTAGGCTTACGCATGGCTTACGTCAACATGGCTGACATTCGCCGGTGCTCGAGCTGTCATTTGTAGAGAGTGTCGCACCTGTGTCTATGGGGGGCTTCTTGTAAACAATATAAACATTTTAATTTTACATAATGATTATTATAATAGTATCTATTAGAAAAATCTTTACAATGCCTATCTCTTAAATGACTGAAAGCTAGTTGCAACTTTCAATGTAACAATGTTTACCTACCTCGGTTACCATAAATAATTTTATTGGTCATATAAATTACTAACACGTAACAAATGACCGTAGGAACATATTTTAAAACTTTGTCTGTTTTGTTTTATGTTATGTTATGGAATGGTTGTGTTATGGTGATATGAACATATAACTGGAATAAAAAACTTTTTTTTAAATCCAAACAGTGATTTATTTTAATATTATGAATTCAGTTTTTTAATTTAATTGCATTTGAATACAATTAAATTTAAATATATCTGAATCAGAAACATTAATATTTTTTTTTAGTTTAACATGGTTTTACGTATAGACGTACGCTTGAAATAATAAATAATATACAGTACCTGGTTGACCGAGCTTTGCTCGGTGTTTTAGTAGAACGATAAAATAATAAAATAAAATTATATAAAAGAAAAAGAAATAATAAGAATCACAAAAATTATATTTATCTTACAGGGATTCGAAACCACCACATTTTGAATTTCCGAACAATGCATAAATAATACGTAGGTACGCATACCAAGCTGCCAATCAGACTGATGTAAGTCGAAATTATTGATATATTGTTGCACGACGAAATAAAAAAACATATATTGATTAAAAATGCGCGGTTTCTAACGGTACCTAGATGGATTTTTCTCCCCCAAAACTCCCTGGATAATAAGTTTCATGGTAATACTTGTCGAGATACTGATTATATATATATACAAGATCGTCTCGTTTAAAGTATACGATGGAAAGATCGCTAAAATCAAAGTAGAAATCAGTTATCTGTTTCATAAAGCACCAAAGGCTTTATAGTAAAAACCCATAAAAGTGAAAGAGAAAGCAAATCTGTGTCTTTTTCAAATTCTCTAGTTCATCCCTACTCCTTCAACAAAAACCAGGGACACTAATGAGGCTATTAGACATCTCTTTCTTCCTCATTGGCATGAATCGTAAGGGTAATAAGGATAGTAGCCGGGTATCTATGCCTCATAGTTATTAATCTAAGAGCATTTTCCCAATATCCAATATCGGATCGGATGGATTCACTTATGCTGTCGACATAAGAGCGTTTTTCGGTCCGAAATTGGATATCGGATCGGATAATGGGAAAATGCTCTAAGCGTATATACTCTCTACCTACTCTTTAACCGACTAGAGACTATGATAGAAAGAGATGCAACGTTCATGATGTGACTCGCAGTCGCAAACTCGTTTTCTCTGGAGCTCAATGGTTTTCATGTTCCATGGTTTTACGACTACTAAGGCATTACAGACTACAAGACGCCTAGCAGAACGCTTGTTGTATAACGGTAGTAAAGTTTAATTAGTTGTGTAAGCTCACTTTCTATTAGTGTAAATGGAACACTAATATTTTATTTACAAAATATTGAATAGATATTTATTTGAATTTAGAACACTTTAAATTTTTGAAATGGTGTCTGTCTATTTATCAAAAGGATTTTTATAGTATGAACTTGAATCCTTGACCTATCCTATAGTCGGTTATATTTGCGCATACTTAACCAAAATATTATTTTATAATTTGTTTTAATATTTAATGATAATTTATTATCCGATATGTACATAACATGCTTACCTACATGAGTTTAAGACTTACAAAAAAAGTTCTAAAACCAGACTTTTATTATTAGTAAAAATAAAATATTTTTCACACAAAAAAATTCAAACGCAGATAAAATCAAAGACTGGCTTAATGGCGGTGAACAACTTACTGTATACATATAATATATGATAGAGACCTAGCGAAAACCCTACTGAGCAATACTTGGAATAAGCCAACTAGCCAAGGTAAAACCTGGCTCTAAGGTACAAAAGCTTCCCCTACATAATTATAGTCACGCGTTAAATTTTCATAAAATCGTGAACGAAGTATATCACATTTACAAAAATGGCAGTCTTTTATGTATGTAACACTATGATACACATCAACTGTAAAAATATCTTTTAAATTTCTTAGTGCTTTTCTAGTTCACATATTATCTTTCGAAATTAGCTTTATCTAGGTGCGTGCAATACAGAGTGGCACGTGGACAGTGGAGTAAACAAATAAATTGACATACAACCACAGATGTATATATTATAGACAAGGCATGTTGAGGCAAAAACTATCTCCAGTTAAATGGTCCCACTTTTGAGATTATTGGGGCCATTTTGACATTTGATGTTTGGTGAAAACAAGATGACTGACATTTGAAATATGGTGAAGACCAAGATAGCGTAACTTTAAAATGTATGAAGATTTGTTCTGTCAAATGTACGTCATAGCCTATCTTGAGTTTTGAAATCTTTGCATACAACAAACCCTAGTAATGTATCTATGGCATAAGACAAGGATCTTGGAAGAAGAATATTTATGGAAGGAGCACTAAATCGAAGCTGTAAGGAGCTATCTGTCTCACGAAACATGAAGGGCAAAATCCCATAAGAGTGAAAGAGAAATCAAATACATATTATTTATTATCTTCACGAATTTTTCAAAGTGTGTCCCGACTTGGTGAGTGGTCTTCTTTTTTATGACGTTGGAATTACGATTTTATGGCACTCATAATAAGTGTTAGCATGTGGGATAAGGAACGACATATTATGTTTCTTTTCTTACTAACAGCCGGGTATCTATGCTAGTTATTAATCTGGACAAGGGCTATAATTGTCTATGGCATAAGACAACTTTAATTGCCTATGGAACTTTTATATGAGATGCGGAAGTGGATATAACAATATTTACAATATTAAGGAAGCTAGTGCCGCCCTTGAGACTTCCCTTCGCCCGGCGCCGCCGCATTTCTGGTATAGATGTGTGTTAGCGGTGCACTCTGACTTTGCCTGTTAACTTTAAACATTCGGCTATAGACAAGTGAATTGGGCGGAGTAATATTTTTAACGAACAAACACTAGGCTACAGTTTCCCTTGAGGAGACATTTTGCATTTTAAGGGTTACGTAATACTCGAGGAAGCCTGTCTGTCTGTTTGTCCGTCCTTCTAGCTTCTGAGCTTCTGTCCTTATTAATATAAATGGATGAATATTGGTATACTTAGTTATATAATGTGTATAGATCTCGGTTTTGGAATCATAAAATAAGAATAATTTTATATTTTAGGGCTGGCTCTCCACACATGAGAAGAACCCCATCGCGTGGGGTATCGCTGAATAGGTCCTTTATGAAGGCAAAGTTTCTTATTTGACAAAATCTTCTGAAATCAAGATGGCGTTACTTTTTCGTGTATGAAGATTTTTTCTCTCAAATGTACGTAATAACCCATCCTTAGTTTTGAAATCATTGCTCACGAGCTGTAACTAGTTTAGTTCATTTTAAATATAGAACGCACAGCGTAAGACCTGGTGGCAAAATTAATCAGAGCCAAGGAAACGCGGTAGATTTAATTAAGATACAGCCACCTTTCACCAGCCAGCCTATCCGGTGGACGTGGAACTGCGCGTTTAGCGGTACAGGAATCTAGACTTTATCTATACTAATATTAAAAAAGGACAAAGATTTGTTTGTTTGTATGTTTGTTTGCATTAAATAGGCTCTTAATCTACTGGACGGCGTTTGATGAAATTTGACACATATACAGTAGACCACGGGGAAGGACATAGGTTACTTTCTTTCGCGGTTAAATGTACGGTTCCCGTGGGATTTCTTTTTGCGCGAATGAATTGGCGGGCAACATCTAGTACAAAATAAAATAAAATTATAGAGCAAATCATACGAGGCTTGTATTCAGATTTTTATTTATAAAAAGAAAAATAAAATTAAAAAGAAAATACAATTGAGTAAAGGCAAAGTCGTGAGGAAAATTAGCCTCCACATAAAATATTATGTGGCAAAAGAATCATAACGATTTGTATAAAAAAAATAAACAATCGCTCTTGTGACAAAAAGTGTCTTAAATTCATAGACGTATATATTATAGACGAGGCATGTTGAGGCAAAAACTGTCTCAACTTAAAAGGCCCCAATTTTGTAGTTTTTGGGCCATTTTGACATTTGAAGTATGGTGAAATCAAGATGGCTGACATTTGAGGTATGGTAAAAACCAAGACGGCGTAACTTTTTCTTGTATGAAGATTAATTCTGTCAAATGTACGTCATAGCCTATCTTTAGTTTTGAAATATTCGCTTTAATTACATATATTTTTTTAAAGGGACAAAATATAACATTCTTAAAATATTTTTAATGCAACTCCACTAACAAGGGAGAATGTAACCGGCCAGTGTTTCAATTAGTTTATATTATTTTGTTCTTCAAACGTTTTGTACACGGATTTGTTATCTATATTTTTATCTGCTCCACAATTATTTTTTCAACAAATACACTGTGAAGGTATGGGGAGGAATGTAGTCCAGCTAGAATAAAAGGTAAAAGTAATTCTACACTTTTGATTTGAAAGCATTTCGATAAAATGAAACAGCTTTATAAATTTCTACTTTTAGTTTAAAGAAATGTGTTTGTTTATATTTTTAAGAAAAATTGGCACGTCATAACGATACTCCACATGAATTATAGGAAAAAAAAACTTAAAAGTCGGACACGTCTACTGTAGTTGGCACACGCTCTCGTGTAAAAATATTAATAATAATTTATATTTGAATTATATAAAACTTCTCTCATATTAATGTAATTTCGCCTTTGATGTCGAATGAGTTAACACGTTAGACGACATTTTATTATGTGTTTCTTTAATGTTATGATATTATGTATATAAAACTACGATATAATATCAAAGTATTGAGTTGAGACTTGAAAGACATAATATTATTATGAGTTTTGGCAAAGACAAATTAAAATACCTTTATATTAATTTATTTTTAAAAGCCTTTTCTTGGTGGTATTAATCACACTAACAAATGCACTAGTTTGTTAAATATTCTAAGCAGTAACACAATTCTTTATTATGGCAATAAATGTACCTATATTATACTCCATTACATACACATATTGCATACATTTAGCCAAAAAATTCTTCATACAAGGAAATAGTGACACAATCTATTGAAAATCGGTCGAACTACGATGTAAGCGATCAAGCTAGGTTTACCAACTAGCATTATATTAATTGTTGTATTGTATTGTTTGTATTAATTTGTAATTGTTTCAAAATAATTTCGAAATTAAAGCCTATTATAATAAGTTACGAAAGCCATTACAGGCCATAGTTTGATCGGTTGCGTCGTAGTTCGACCGATTTTCAATAGATTGTGTCACTTCTTCCTTGTATAAAGAATTTTTTGGCTAAATGTATGCAATATTTTTGTAATGGAGTCTATGCTAGTAGGACTATATTATCTATCTTCTATCTATATATTAGGTCTTTACCTATGAAATTGCCGTTTTGTATGAAAAAATTTAAAATATTTTTTTCATGTATTTTTTATTTGTATTAATCGAAGTAATCACCCATGCAATCAATGCATCTTTGTCAACGCAGTGGCAGTTTATTGATGCCCTTCTTAAAGAAATCAGCTGGACGGGAGGCAACAAATTCTTCAAATGCATTTTGTACTACCTCTCGGGTAATGAATATTTTCCCGCCAAGAAGTTATCCAAATTCTGGAAAAAGTAGTAGTGTGTAGGCGCAAGGTCTGGGTGAGTAGGGCGGATGACGGAGAGCTTCTTACCCCAGTTCTTGCAACTTGGAGACCGTCTGCTGTGCAGTATGAGGTCGCGCGTTGTCGTGCAGGAGCAGCGGAGACGAGCGATTGACCAATGCTGGTTGGAGATGTGCCAGCTTCTCCATCATTGTGTTCAGTTCTTCACAGTACACATCTGCGTAATGCTCACCCCGTTTGGTAAGAAGTTGTGATCAATCACACCGGCGCTAGACCACCAAACAGTGACCATCACTTTTCTAGGGGTATTTTTTCGTTTAGGGCATTGTTTAGGTGCTGAACCAGGATCCAACCAACTTGCTGAGTACTTGCGGTTATCAAACAGAATCCATTTTTCATCGCAGGTAACAATGCGGTTCAAAATTCCTTCATTTGTGTATTTGTTGAGCAGTGCAAGGCACGTCTCGACGCGTACTTCGCGCTGGCGATCATTGAGTTCGTGGGGCACCCATTTGTCAAGCTTTTTTACCTTGCCGATTTGACGCAAATGAACCAATATTGTTTTGACGCTAACGTCGAAAGCTGCTGCTAATTCAGCCGTAGATTGTGTATCATCAGCTTCCACAATCGCCTTTAATTCGTCATTGTCGACCAAAGTCTTCGGACGACCGCGAGGTTCATTTTTCAGGTCGAAATTTCCAGAACGGAAGCGAGCAAAGCAATACCAAACAAGTGGTGCGTTGGTTTGTAGTGTTAGCTCCGTAAACGTCGTTGTGTTGCGTGCCGCGTTGCTGCCACGACGGTACTCATATTCCTTATTTACTCGAATTTTTAACGTATCCATGATGACGAAAAAGATTGAAATGCGATGAAAATGTAACACTAATCAATAAACAAATGACTACTTTTGGAAAAAGAATTCCATGTTTTTAAAATAAAATTAATTTGAAATTAGAATTCTTAGCCAAACAAAAATTATTTTGACTTGAAATGGCCAGTACTGCAGAACGGCCATTTCATAGCTGGTAAAGACCTATTATAAAAGGAAAAACTGATTGACTAATGTAACAACGCACAGGCCAAACCCTTGAGGCTAGAAATTTGAAATTTTGCACACGTATTTCTCATAATATGACGTAGGCATCCACTAAGGAAAGATATTTCAAAATTGAACTCCCAAGGCGGTAAAATAGGAGATATACGTTTGTATCAAACTTTTTATTCCTTGGACATATTTGCATGAAATTTCGTATAAATTGAGTACGGAAAAAATAATGAGTTACCTATTTTAGCGTTTTCTAAAAAACAGGCTCTAGGTGGGTAAAATAGGGGATGAAACATATCTAAATGTATCTTTGCCAAAATATGTCATGTAGAACCGGTAACAAAAAATTGTTTAAATTATATATTAATATAATTGATTTATCTTAATGTCAAATCTCAGGTAGCGACACTAACAAAAATACTAATGCCCGATTTATGAGGTCAATTTTTCGGTAGTTTATTTATTCAATAGCGATTTTGATTAGCTTCCGCAGCGCTTTTGATTCGTCATCGCAAGCGTATCACTGAATCAAAAGCGCTATTCAATAGATAAACTATCGATAAATTCACCTCATAAACTGGGAATAAGTAGCCAAACAATTTTGTTTGGTAATAAATCCGACGAACTGAGAACGTCCTTCTGGATTTTTTTTTATATATGCAGGTATCTGGTCTATCTCTTTTACTCATTTGTCATAATTTAGAAGTCTTTTATGGCTGCCAATGGGGCACTCAGAGTGAGGACATTCTTATCCGCCGACATGCCCCGTCTCTATTATATAGGAGTCTATGGCCACTATTAACTATAATAGAAACTGGATTTCCCATCACCACCACGCCTGCCCACCGCGCGGGGAGGTCGGAGTATTTATACCGGACCGGTTGCGATAAGCAGTCGCCGCCTCGTCTCCACCACCTGTAACCGTAGATGCTTTGCAGCGCGACTCTGTTTGCACCAGGGACGTTTTAGAGTTCCGTAACGGTAAACAAACTATCGGTTATCCGAATTCCGAAAAAAAGTTAAGTATCCGTAACCGTAAAAGCTTCGGATAATTTTGGATAAAGGCGGAGCATAAATAAGACTTATTACGACATGTTTATTTAATTTGCCGGCCAGCCGACTCACCAGCTTTTTAGTGCGAATGATTACTTAGGCTTGTAAATTGTAAATAAGTATTTGCATTTCACTTACATTCGTCATAAATCGATCCGTAACCGAAATTATCCGTAACTAACTGATATTCAGAAATAAGTTGGTATCCGTAACCGTAACCGATACCGATATAATTTTATTCCTATATCCGTATCCAGATCCGAAATATCATTTCCTTAACATCTCTGGTTTGCACAGCAATGTTATAGGAACGTTATTTGGCACATTGTTTAAGAATATACTAAAATGTATTAGTCCAAAGTACAAAGGTCGAAAGTCCAAAGTATATAATAAAGGTTAGTCTTTATAATAAACAAATAATAAACTATAATACAGTAACTTTTACACTAGCGCATTTTGTAGCTGGTTTTAATGTAGTTTTCTTCAACTGCCTGAGAGATTACTGAGGGAGGCATATGTGCACATTGCATAATAATTTCAAAAATATAATTCGACGTTTCCATGTGCATTTAATGCATAAGCTTTAAATACACATGGAGTCACGGGCAAATGCTATGTAAAATGCATATTGCAATCATATCCTTTTAATCACTCGAATTTGCAATCGAGTAAATATAGGATGTGTATTACGAAACTTCGAGTGCTGACGAGTGCCGCTATCTATCAAGTATCAAGTCAGTACTCAGTAGTCACCATTAAGTACCATAGTGACATATCTGTCCACTTCTTATATCTGTAGTCAATGGTCTATTCTCTGTATGGCTGCAACAATGTTGTTTATTTAACTGTGTCCATGTGGAGACTGGAGCCAGATAAAGGTACGCGCACATTATGTCGGGCCGCAGCGGGCCGCATCGCATTGACGGGCGGACAAGAAGTACGTGTAAATGGTATAGTGTATACTATAACTTTCGCATACTTTAATAATTAATAGGAGTAATGAGGCCCGCTCCAGGGGGGGCAAGTAGTGCGATAGTAATAGTATACAATTACACGCAGTTCTGGCTTAAAATCTGTCAATGCGATGCGGCCCGGCTCGTGCTAATGTGTAAAGCACCCATTTTGCCATGCGGCCCGCTGCGGCCCGACAGAATGTGCGTACCTTAAGTGCAAGTGGGTACGCCGGCAGACACACCGGCGACGTCGGCATAGCGCAACGTAGGCGCGACTAATAAATTATACGAGTTTTCCCGCGGCATTTGCCAGCGTTAAAACCCACGGGAACACTGGACTTTTTCGGGATACAAACCAGTAGATGTGTAATATCGGAGCTTGAATCATACCAAATTTCATCGAAAATCGGTTCAATAATTTTGTGTGAAAGAGTGACAAAGATCCATCCACCCTTAAAACAAATAAAATCGTATATCGTACGTCCTTTTCGCTAAGATCATAGTGTAGTCCTTCCTAGTTCAAACCATCTACGTAAGTTCAGATTATAACAGAGAACTATCAATATAAAAATTAATAAATATTGAAAACCATTAGCTGTTTACACGTAAACGCCCATATAAATATTAATTATAATTAAACACTTTTGCAAATACAACTTCGATTTAATACGTCAGTATATTACAATATTAGGATACACAATTGTGATTTTGTAACTTTATTAACTTCGTTAAAAATAAAATAATGATTTAATTAATTCTACCTGGCAATATGTACCGCGAAAAAATAATAATAATCGTTTGTCCTCCAAACAAAATCTCATAGGATACCTGATTCTTACAGTATCACATTAAAAGTTGTAAAACAATACGAGTATTAAATATTAAATAAGAGTTTTATTAGACTTTTTGTTCGACATAATATTATGATATCGTGTATATTTACATAAATTTACATTTCATATATTTAGTTTTATAATATAAAGTATTATTTCAAAAAGTTGTTATAACAAATTTTGCAGAATATATTAAAATCAGTTCATTTGCCATTATTTTATCGAATATAGAAAAATAAAGAGTTTTTCTTTCAAGAGGCTGTCGAGTTACTGTTACAAGAAAACCTCCTCTGATTTCAGGGGCCCTTTGCTTTAATAGGAATTTGAGTATTCAGTCGTAGCTAAGTTTTAAGAATTTTACTGCTTATTTCGTACTAGCTTTCGCTCCGCCGCGTAAATACAGAATCCCAAGGAAACACTGCACTTTACGGATACGATACAAAAAAGTAGCCTATGTTTCAATCCACAACTAAAACTACTACCATACTAATTCACATTTATAATAGTAGTTATATTATTATATTATATACACACAGCTATTATTTCGATAAGAATTTTAAAAAACCTTTACCTTTCCCTTAATAACGAAAGTTTTAAATATTTTGTCGTCTCTATCTGCTAGAAGGTATGTAGAGTACCGAAGCCACAGGGCGTGCCTCAGAAGATAATGGTAAGTGCTCAGTTACCTGAGAACTGACTTACATCTCCTACATTTTAAAGTTATCTATCTACTTTGTAGGTATGTTTGGTTTAAATAAAATGCCTTCTCAAAATTTATTACCTAGTACGTTTTAAAATGCTTACATAGCTGGGAGTATATTGTCCGGAATCCGGAAGGCCGGAGAGTATTGAAATACAACTCTGGACTAATACAGTAAAGTTGAAAATCGAACACATGCGTGTCGAGTTGTCAGATTTGACATTAACATTTAACTTAACACTCGTGTTTGATTTTCAGCTTTATTAGAGTGGCTATTTTCAGTGCTCTGAATTTTCCTCGGCCTTGCGGATTCCGGACAATATACCTAGTCCCAGCCTTATTTACGCGCCTAATATCCGATTACATAAAATAGCCTTTGCAATATTTTTTGTTGTATGTTAAACACTACCTTTTGCCCGCGGCTTCGCTCGCGTGACAACATACACAAACAGTTACCAATTAATTATGTATGTATGTATGTATCTACACCTTCCCCAAGTACCAGTATATCTATTTGTGAAAACCGCTTGAAAATCCGTGCAGTGCTTTTACTTTCTTGAGTTCATCGCAAACAGACAGACAGATAGACGCGGCGGGGACTTTTTTTTTTTTAAATATAGACGTTATTTGCTCATTGAAAATTTAAAATAGATATTCCTATCCATATGGCGGGCGCCGGAGCGTCTAACCTTATATATTGAGCATAAATGAAAAACATTACCAAATGTTCCACAATATACATAAAGTTACAATTCGAATAAATTACGTCAATATCTTGAACAGGTGTGCGAGTTTAATCAAACCAGTTTTTTTTATATATTTGACTTACGAAAATTTATCGTCGCCATTTTGTTGTCCCATTTGATTTATATTACATGACATATAAGTAGCTGTTGAATTAATTATACAATTTATGATATCATTAAAATTATATTTAAATAAACTCTTTCCTTCTTCTATAATATTTTTATGACTTACATATTATTATTATGGTTGAATAAAATCAAAATATCACATAACAATCATGACTTAAGTCTCGCTTCAGTACACAATATTGAACTTTCAGATCTCGGATCGTGAGAAAACGTGATAAGTCGTATAACAGATAGGTACTCGTAAAACAATAGAACCGTTAAAAATAAAATTATTTGATTTAATTTTAGTAAAAAAAAGTAGTTTATTTTTAAACAGTTTTGTGTCTCGTTGATGTCTTTTATATAGAGACAATGTTGATAACAAAACATGACAATTTGGGACTCGTAATATGTCCTCGATGTGAACAGGACTCGCTTATAGTCTACAGACCTTGCAATTCAGAAGACTTCAGTTCGAGCGTACGTATAATATTGTACCCACAAAGAATCTCGTTCGAACTCAAAACTCAAAAATCTAATAATAATAATCTAACAAACGTCAAGATACTTAAGTGGGTACATAGAAGCAGCCATCTTACTCCCAAGGTGTGCAATCGTTAATGAGATTGGTAGTGAAATATAAGTAAATGTCATGGATAGGGATCGCTTAGGATCGGAGACAGATACCAGATATGTCTGTACCACTTTACGACCTTACTGCTTGGCAATAAGGTTCAAAAGGTGTAATACCAGACCTGTCGGAGACTGTACCTATAACATTAATATTTTTACACAACTTCTTACCAGTGACGTGTGCATGTTTAGGTTTAAATTATCTCATATACCTACAAACAGTCCGTTTAGTCCGCCAGAGTTATTTTACCTCTAACAGGACCTTTATGCCAACGATATAAGGGTCACTCTCCCAAACTCCAAGGTTAAACAACTCAGAACGCTTGCATAGAGCGTCAACGTTTTTACTGACTACCATAGTTAGTTATTACTACCAAGTTTATGGCATCCTCTACAGCTTGTGTCATGTGTGGGTGTCATACCACCAGGCGATCCATACGCTCATTTGTTTTCATAATCATACTAGCATAAATTAATATAGATGATGATGATGCTAGTTCAATGCCCTATGGAAATGTCTGCGAATAAAATAGCAAAAAATAACACAAAAATATGATTGCACACCGGAAAATTTTAGCATGTATTGTGGGTCAGAAATAATTTTTACGAGAAGAGTTAGTTATCTTATGATAAGTGCACGTTTCGACGAAACTAGCAAAAGTCACGGCTCGTGATGACCTAATGCACGAACACTTGTTGAGGATAAACGAGCGGACGGTTCACATGATGCTATCACCGCCCTTGGACAGTGGATAGCAACACTAAGAAGAGTTAGGCTGGAAATACATTGTCCGGAATCCGTAAGGCTGGGGAAAACTCAAAGCAGTAAAATTAGAACTCTGCGGTCTGCCGCCGATATAATAGAGCAGAAAATCAAACCCACAAGTATCAAGTCAAATGTCAATGTCATATTATATGAAAGCTCGACACTCAACACACTTTGATTTTCAACTCTATTGTATTAGCGCAGAGTTCTATATTCAGTGCTTTGAATTTTTCCCGGGCCCGCCGGATTCCGGATCAGAAAGTCCCAGCCTAACATGTTGCTGGCCCTTTAGGTCTCCGATATATTTTCAGAACACAACGCAATTTTATGCCAACACTCTTGAAGTCTATGGCATCAATCTGATTGTCGTAGTGCGCTCGTTTTATATAGAATATTTCAACTTCCTGAAATTTTCCAATCCCTGTAGTTTTTTTTTTTTTAGTTTTACACCGTGAACCGTGCCAATATTTTACTTCCATTTTAAAGATCAATATTGACTTGTAACCTGATCTTCTTTTTCGCCGTTCGACCGTGAAGAGCAACGAGCTGGCTGCTAACCTGATTTGACATTTGTTAGTCATGCTGCGAGTGTGCTAACCTTTTTGAGAACGTGCGGTAAGTGATAAATCTTGGCAATGTAAGGATCAAGGTTATTATAACAATTCTATATTGGCGAGGATATAATGTTAACTGCAACCTCCATTTATACATATACAAGGGGGCGTCCATAGATTGCGTGAGACGGTTTTGAGGATTTTTTCGAACTTGGTGAGATATCGTGAGGTTCGCCTCGAACGTGAGATTAAAAAAAAAAAAAATTGAAGTATAAATTTTATTCAAAAATCACAATTTGTTTTATTACTTTTATTAAGACAAATAAATAACTAAAAAATATTCCAAATGACCTGTGAGACGTGCATAGGTGATTGGATTTTCCAAACTTTTTAATGTAAACTAATTTTCTTCCATTTTAAGACTGTTTGCCAGAAAAAAATTACGTGATATTAGCTGAGATTTGCTGAGATTCTGCTTTCCTACCCCTAAAAACTTCACGTAATTTATGGACAAGCCAAGCCGCAGTCTCAAAAAATAACAATGCAACCTACTTTTATTTATTTTTAAACGTTACACGCGGCAAAAAATTTGAATAAAAAATTTGAATAAAAAATGATTTGAAATTCAAAATCATAGTTTTTTCGTTGCCAGCATTTAATTATTTTTTTTAAATTTTATCGAACTACATAGACTTTTTACAGAATTTTTTGTTCCTAGTTTAAAGTTAAGGAAAAATTAGTACCTACTTCTTATTTATTTTATAATAATAATAATAATATCTATGGACGCTTCACACCACGTCAATCTGGTCTCGTGATAAGTTCTCGAATAACTTGTGTTACGGGTACCAGACAACGGAAATATATGTAATACTTTTTATACTATACATATATTTAAGATTTTTATTATATTATACACATATATTTTAATACACGTCCATCACCAAGGAACACAGAAAAACTTTTTGTTCCTTCGGCGGGATTCGAACCCGCAACCCGCGCTTGAGCACTAACACGCTTAACCACTGAGCCACAGAGATAGACAAAAAATTAGGGTAATTTTTTACCAATTTTATCGGTGACGTAAATTACGTATGCAGACATAAGACGGATTAAGATTACGTTTAGTATTAATCAGCACTTTCACATGGATTGACATAAATAATTACTAATTTTATCAAAACTTTCAATTCAATTAATATTAATATTTTTTTTAGTTAAATTTCTTATAGCCTACAGATTTTTAGCTGCCATTTTACAGTCTCCGATGGAGGAAGGAAAACGTACAGATTACAAAACCAATATATAATTATCTCATATCAATCAAGGTAGAGTTATAATACTTAGCAATATCAAGCAATATCAATACTTAATATATCAAGGGTCTGTTTCACAATCTACTGATTATTGACAGATAGCTTATTTGCGTCTCTGTCGCTCTATACAAAGTAAGCAGTGACAGAACTTCCGAATAAGCTATCCGACACTTATAAGAAGATTGTGAAACAGGCCCTTAATAAGATTATCTCAGCGCGGCCAGCGTTATCGCCGAGTCTCAGTATTTAAGCGGCCGTAATAATATTATTATTTAACCTTTAACACATTTAATTCCGAGCTTGCCTATCGCCGGGCAAGATAGACCGACGCGGCCGATGGGGGGCAGAATAATAGTAGTGACTTGAGTAAATAGTTATTCACGCCTTAATATACATAGTAAGTATGAGTAATATTTTAGGTTAATTTGCATTAACCTAAAATATTACTCATTTGTTGCCAAAATATGATATGTATGTAATAATTTGTTATTTTTAGAATTCAGTATTGAATTAACCTTAGCAAAAAGAAAGAGGATGTCTTGACTTTACTCAGATTTCACTGAGATTTGTTATATTATTGTAATAACATTTTAAGGTCAAATAATAAGAAAAAGTTAAAATACTGTAAAGTAAAATATATTTGGTAAATGCAATAATATGTTTATCGACATCGGAAAAGGTATTGATTACATTTCTCTGAATTTAATAAATAAGTACTTTATCTTTATCTTTCTCTTATTTTATCTTTTATGTCGCCGTATTCACGTAACGCAGATAAGATAAGGATACAAATCACAAAACGTACGACATAATTTTTTTTTCAATTTGCATTCATTTTACGTCAAAAGTTTAAAAGTCAAGGACATCAAAATTCTACGCGCCATCTTTATTTTTTTAATGTTAAAACTTCGTAAAAGTCAAAAAAGTAATTCAAAATTTCGCCGCACAGGAAATTACCTTATCACTCAATCAATAAAGGTAAATAAACCCTCATAAACAAGCGAGTGCATATCGCACGCAAATCTACGAGCTGTCAAAGTCGCGGGCGACTGTCGACCATAGAGTATTTCAACAAGGAGGTTACCCGTGTGCACGGGCTGCGGGGCCGGTTACGTGGTGTAAAATGAATTTCTACTCACTTTTAAATCCGATAAAGATGATGAACACACAAACACTTTCGCGACAGCTTAGTACGGGAGTCACTCGCGAGAGGCGTGCGATGAACGCGGCCGGCGTACGAGGTTTGAGCCGGCGGCGGCGGATACACACCTATATTGCGGCGTAGCGCCACAGTAAACAGAGAGCCGTAGGACATCTAAGGCCGCCTGTCGAGTTATTTGCCTACTCTTGCGTTGGCGCAAGGGTTGTCACTTGTGAGTCGTTACTACATATTTTTAGTTAAATATTTATTTTTCCGGATCATGGAACAGCACTTGGTTTTTATTTCTATAATATAATGAAATGTTTTACCAATTCATAAATGAGGTACAGATAAAAGGCTTTTGAAATATTAAGATTATAAAATCGCATTTATTAAAAAAATTAAAATGTTATATTGAAAAAAATCCCCTTGTTTCTGTATTATATAATATTCGGAACGCATTTTGGTTAACAGATAAAGTTAAGTAAATTCTCATCCTCATGTAAACGTATTCATTTAGTAGAAATCTTGTAGTGTCACTACAATATTTTTTGCTTCTGTTCGAAGTCATGATCAAAATAAATGCTAAATTAATTTAGGCGAACGCAAGCGGTCGTACTTCAATGCGGGTGAACACGGCACGTACGCGATCAGGCACGGCACGGCCCGCACTGAGAACACCTTATCATTCCTTATACGATCTGTATGCCAGAAAGCCGCCCGGCGCGCACGCACACATTCAAACCGATCGCGGCACGTTTGTATGAAGATGTTCTACTGTTCTTATACTGTGGCGGCGCGGCCCGCCATTGGCCCGCGGCCGGCGCGCCCGCTGCCTGTGCCGCTACGTCACGCGGTGGAAAGCCTGATAAGTACATTTTTTATGCGGCCGCGCTGATATAGTAGATATACATTTTTTTAAATAACTGTTCGTTAGTCTAGTTTTTTTTAAGTGCACTTTTTGTAATCTTTTTTCGGTTCACCAAAGTATTATCTTTCCCTTTTTTTGTTGCATTAATTGATTTTTTGCTAGTGAAAGATATAAAGTGTTGAACTTGTAGGTGACCGGTGCAAGTGACGAAGGTGACGTCACGCTAACTCATCAAAAAACGAGTTTTGGTGGCCTAAATACTTCGCGTTCTGAAAAACGCCCAAATTATAACCCTCTATCTGAAGTCAGGTAGAAAATACCAAAGTGTTCGGGTACGCAAAGTTGTGCTGCAAAATAAAATAAAAAATTAGAAGAGTTTAAAAAACCTACATCAATGACTTGTGTAATATATTTAATTGAAACATATTACCGCGAATAAACCTATAAAAAATAATAAATTTTCCATTTATTATTTTTTATAGGTTTTTACAGTTCCATTATAATAAAATTAAAAACTTCCAATTACAAGGTAAAGCGATAAGAAAACGTAAATACTCTACAATCGTTAACGTTCCGAGGTATTTTCCCTGTTAATGGGAACCAGTCACCAGTCACCAGTCACCAATCGGCAGTCACCAATCGGCAGTCGCAACAATTTAAACTTTACCTTTCTATTTTTTCGTTTTCTGATTCTTTTTTTTTATTAAGGAATATACCGTTAAATAATAACGTTGACGTCAATTAACTAGAAAAGCATGAAATATTGTAAAAACCCACTTTTGTTAATGGTTTTTTCCGAACGCCGAAAATGTGTATAATAAAGGATAAGTTATTGATATATATTATATATAACTATTTTTTTTTGACAAAAACCAAAGGGCAATTGTATGCCGCGCAAAAAATAGTACGCAATGCCGGTGTTAAATCTTAAATATATATTTTTTTATTATTTTGTCACAGTTTTATAAAGTTCAAACGGCAAAGCATTATTGATGATTACATTATAGCGCTAAAACTATTATGTATAATTATTTAAACAAAATTTTGAAACACACAAAGCCCAAGTTTAAAAATAAGTTTTTTATTTTTTAACTGTACGATTAAATTTTCTTTTAAATTGACAATTGAAAAGGTGGTAAGCGCTCTATTAGTATTCCACTGTAATATATAGAGGTACTACAGAAGCGGGTGCGAAATACCGGTGAATAAGTGTCAAGAGTATGACATACATATACAAATTGGTACGGGTTTGTAAAGGCTTCCAAATTATGGGCATGATACAAGAATTCGAATACACGAAAGGGTAACGCCATCTTGATTTCAGAAGATTTTGTCAATGAGGGGTTTTGATATTTCTGCCGTTAGGGTTATGGTGGCGTAAGTGGTATCAGAAACGGTCAATAAGAATTTTCGATTCTTTTTCTGTCACCAGGCGGCGCTTGGTAGCCCGACGGTCCTTGTCGTGTCAAAAAGCTTTCAGATGACACGAATTTAAAAACCCTCATTAAATGCGAACTGATTGAAGAATATGTGAGGATGGCAAAGGTGAAACCTCGCCTGCCCCAAACAAGTGGGGCAGTTTAAGTGTGGACACTTTGCCTCCACATGCCTCGTCTATAATAATATCTAGGTATATGGTCCACGGTCCACACGGGAAACCACATCGGAAAAAAGAGGGAGGAGAAGAAAATTTCTGTTGTGGTTTCGCTGGACATAGAGGGGCTCCCTCTACTTCGACAATGCTTGGTGGCCAGCCGTAAAGGTTAGGTTGGCTGAGGTTGGGTGTCCGGGGAGCCTGAGGCGGGTGATCAGCAGTTACCTGAGTGGAAGAAGAGTGAATGTAAGGTATGCAGGTGTGGAAGTGAGCAGGGAGACCAACAAGAGGTGCGTGCAGGTATCCATAGGAGGACCGATCCTGTGGGACCTCTTGTTGGACCCCCTGCTATGGATGATAATAGAGGAGATGGATGTATTTTGCCAGGCGTTTGCCGACGACATCGTGCTTGTTTTTGATGGAGATACTGCTCTAGAAATAGAAGAAAAGGCGAACAGGGTGCTAGGAGAAATAAAAGAATGGGGTAAGGCCAATAAACTAATTTTCGCACCTCAAAAAACCTGTGCACTGCTCTCTACAAGAAAATTAAAATACGACATACCGCGACTCAAAATGGGGAGTGTGGATATTAAATATTATGATAATATAAAAATACTAGGCTTGACGATTGACAGCGGCCTAATATTTAACAACCATGTTGGGAACGTTTGCTAAAAGGCAATCGCCCGCTACAAATTACTAGCTAGGACAGCCAGAGTGGGCTGGGGGCTTAACCCCCAAATAGTAAAAATTGTTTATATAACGGTTATAGAACCCACTATTTTGTATGCAGCGGCAGCGTGGGCACCCACGCTGGGGGGGGGGGGGACCACTATGGGGGTCCAAAAAAGGCTCAACACCGTCCAACGGGGTTTTGCCCAAAAGATCTGCAGAGCATATCGGACCGTCTTCTTGAACTCTGCAATGCTGTTGGCTGGGATACTCCCTCTTGATCTCAGAATACTCGAAGCTTCGAGACACACCCGGCACTGACGGACAAGGAGGTGGAACGAATGGCTCCTGCGATTGAGGACCCACATCCGGCAGAGCAGGTAGAACTGAGGTTCGGGTTGGTAGACGAGGAAACTTATGCCGACGTGGTTAACAGCCACATACATAGGATCTATACGGACGGCAGCAAGATTGAGGACCGGGTCGGAGCCGCTCTTTCCGTCTGGGAAGGAGAGGCCGAGACTAAGGCCGTCAAACTTGCATTGCCGCCGTACTGCACAGTCTACCAAGCCGAACTCCTAGCGTTCCAAAGAGCAGTAAGTATAGTGGAGTAACAAAGGTCGGTATCCTCAGCGACTCCAAAGCAGCCCTCCAGGCGGTCACCCTTGATTCCCCTCACCCCCTAGCTGTGCAAACGAGGGGGACCCTCCAAAAAGCTGCTTTGTAGAGGCGGGAGGTCTCCCTGTGTTGGATCAAGGTGCACGCAGGGCTTATGGGAAATAAAAGGGTAGACCAATTAGCCAAAGAGGATGCTCTGGGATTGAAGGGAAACCCGACTACGATCGATGCCCTGTTTCATTCGTCAAGCGTATCTTGAGACAGGATACAATTGGAGAATGGGACAGGAGATACGATACGGGCGGGACGGCCGGAGTCACAAAGCTCTTTTTCCCAAGCGCTGCTGCTGCATACAAAATAGTTTGCAAAATAGACATCACACACCACACCACACAAGCACAGACTGGTCACGGTGGATTCGCCTTCTACTTGAACAGATTCAAGTTGAAGGAGGATCCATCGTGCCAGTGTCAGCCCGGAGTTGAGGAGACGGTTCCTCACCTGCTACTCGAGTGCCAAATTTTTGCAAGAAATAGATACGATATTGTATTGTGATGTGTAAGAAAGTGGTAGAAACTGTAAACAAAAGATACTGTGATATTAGGGTTAGTTTGAGTGTTGTGCCGTTGTTTTAAATTGTTTTAAATTGATTTTTCTTGTTTTGTATATTATTAATTCTATTGACATTGTACATTATTTTAATTGATTTCATATTATAATCAAAATTGTAATTTTAATTCCGATATTTTAAATTTTTATTGACATTATTGTAATTTTACACTGTAGGTACTTAAATTTTAGATACGCAATCTTTATGACATGTTATTCTGTAATTTTAAATCCAATTGTAATTGTTTTATATGTAATTTGATAATTTAATAATAATTAATTAATAATAATTAATAATAATAATAATTAATTAATTTTAATAATAATTTTTAATAATTTAATAATTTCTACATTGTAATTTTCAACATTGATGTGAAAATGTAAAAAATAAAAGAAAGAAATATGAAAAAGAAAATAACAAGCCCTGTTCATGATGGGGGATGGAAAAAAAAAACAAGTCCAAACGGGAAGAAAGTTCCTTCAATGTTTTGTCGGGGAGTTCAATGGGTGACGTTGTGGAATTTGTAATATTTCATAAATTTGTGTTATCTCGGTTTTTAATGTGTAATATTGGTAGAATATTAACCATTAAATATTCGTTAACGTGCACAAGTGTGGGCAAGTGGTACAACTTCTAAAAACGTGCAATTTTGTGTTTCCCGCCAAAACTCCCTAGGAACTTTCAGTAAAGCTTCTACCACTTTACTGAATCGACTGACATGACTCATTGACTGTACTGACTATTTATTTGGACTTTGACTAGACTTTAGACTTGACGATATAGGAATACAGTGTTGAAAATTGAAACGAAAGTTCTATTTCCCGCCTTTTTTACTTGACAATGGCAAATGGTTTTAAGATAAGCCGACGCCATATATTAAAAAAAAAATCCTTCAATCTGATCTGTTATGAGTTATGCTCTATTATTTATGAGCGACTCCGCGAGAGATCAACTCTACATAATATAAAAAGCTTTTTACGTTATTATAATATCTCGTTACATAAATATTATTGAAGTCGAGAAGTTTTTTATAATTTTTAATTTAGCTTTTTATTGCCTATTACTCTGCTATTTTGGTATTCTTAGACTCCGCTAGTCAGCTTCAATTTGACAGTATAGACAGCCTGCTGGATTTGCAGGCAAACGTGAGAATGGCCTTTAATCTAAACTTTCTGACCCAGCGAACTCCGTACCGCCATATTTTTTTAATATTTTTCATACATACCTTCTCCTGGCAATCGTTAGGTGAAGTCGGTGAAGTCGTTAGGAAGTAACAAACGTTTCGGTAATTCATTTTTATTTATATAGATTTTGCCTATTGCCAACATTTTTTTTTCATTAGACTTTGACAATAATAAATCTTAAAAAATACATTAAAACTTTAATAACTTAACCAATCTGAGCATGTCAGAAATGTCTAAGGAGGGTTCTGCAACTATCAACGCGTAATAAATAGGTTTTCTTTGAATTACTTCAAAAGTTATTATCCGATTTCGCTCAAAATAATTTTCCTATAGAGTTTTTAGGATGACTTATCAGATTGGAAACTTATAAGTTTATATATCTTATAGTTTCATCAGGGCTTGACTCTTTAACCACTTTGGTGGCCGAATGCTTACCTTTATTTAAAAAGACCTATTCGATAATACCCCACACGATGGGATAGAGTGAAAAAATACTTAAATAAAAAACCTAAAATATAAAATTATTATTATTTTATGATGCCGAAACCGAAATCTATAAATATACAAATTGTCATCCATTTAATTAGATTCATAATTACAGACGGAGAGAGTGGAACTACAAAGGTTCCTTGAGTACTACGGAACCCTAAAAAACCGTAACAGATTAATAAATATTTTCTGTAAAAACAACACAATCATGCGCATGCACTAGGTACCTATTTCAGTAATTACGACAGTTTTCCGCTGGGTGATTCATGGAAAATAAGTTCTCCACAGGACTTTATTTTCCATGAATCACCCATAGGAAATATTATGCAACTCCAACAGATTGATCGAATGATTCAATTGAAAGGTAAGCAGAACTGTCAAACAATTATAGACAGCGAGATTAGTTAAGTATAGCTTTGAGCTGGATAAAATATATTATATTTTTCTCCCAGCGTTAATTGCGTAAGGACGAGCCCCTACGAACAGGCCCTCATTATATAAAAATAATAGCTCCCACACCGATTTCGATGACGGTGGCCGGTTCCATTGAAACCAGGCCAGCTGCACAGGAGTTATAGTGCCCAAGTGTGTGCGCAGTACACAAGAGCACTACCTTTACTTTCGAAACCCAGTGGGACGGATGACCGACACGACTGGCGAGAGATCAGGCGCAGGTCCGAATTTTTACATGCCCATCCGACGCATGGATCATCTTTCTTGACAGACAATCAGGTGATCAGCCTGCATTGTCCTAACTAAACTTGGAAACAACCTTTTTTGTGGTTCCAACGCGGGAATCGCACCCACGACCTCCGAGTCGGGAGCCAAGCTCTAACCACTGGACCATGGAGGCTGTTAAATGCCCTTAATAAAAACTTTTATTAACATTATACACAATATTAAACATACGACATTTATAATAAGCCGATGCCTCATTGACTAAATCTCAAAACAAATTCTAATACAAACACCGGGGATTCTGTTTCACGGCCTTATTTCCATGGATCGCGGAGTATCGGTATTCGGCACACCTCGCAGTATTTAGAGCCGGAGATTTTGCTGCAAAGTGCATACCGAGTACCGACTGACTTAGGCCTAAATATTTTGCTCAGTTTACTTTTCCTTCGTGCTACGGTTTATGCGAGAATAATGGCTTGTATCATTTTTCTATATGTCCATTTAAATATGAGATATCAAATTAAAAAGAAATATTTATATATTGTTTCATGCGTTTTAAACTTTTTACACATACGTCTTTAAAACAGTAGAAACAATAATTGATAACTACGTTTTCGCAACGTTATCGAATGACAATTGCATGGGCGCTATCATAATTTTCATTCAATTCTCTGTTGATGACGTTACGAATTACGAATACGTAGTTGTCAATTGTTCCTGCTAACTCCACTGTCCGTGGTTATCTAATTATTTATATTATTATCGATGTGTAACATCTTTCCTCTCGCTTTTTTGCAATTTGTAGGAGTCATATAGGCAGAGAGGAGGTAGCCGCGGGATTTGAATTGACGAATGAGGGCGCGGTGGTAAAGTTGGCCGTCAGATTTAAATAAAATATTTCAGTATTTAGCTTTTTGAAATTTTGACGTTGATTTCTGTCACTGCTTAATGGCAACTATCAATGTTGCCGTTTTTTTTTCATATTAGATATAATAAATATTAGTGATAAGAGAACGAAAATGTACAATAATATTCACCATACAAGGTATGGTGTATGGTATTCATATTATATTAACATATATAATAACATATATTACATAGTAACAATATTACAGACTTTAGGGCCACAAGTGTTTCCCCTCCTCCACATTAGCAGTATTAATTTTAGTTTGCTATAATATGAACTGTCATATTATTTAAAATATTAATTATGAATGAGTAGCATGACATTTGGCACCCATAAAATGTATGTGGAGGGTGTGCAGAAAATTAATAAAAAAAAACAACAACACACGCTACCTGAGATCATTGACACAAACTACCGTGCGTTTGAAAGGTATATGATTTTTTCACACGTTGACGTTATATCTGAGAGGCAAAAGAACCCTTATAAAGTTCAATCCTAAAAATTATATAACTTATTATGGCGAATTTCGACTACAGCGCGACCTGCAGTATGGCTAATTAGTAATTACCTATAAAATATATAGAGAATGAACAATATATTCTTTACTGCGATCTAAAGAAAACTTACTCCTGTATTACCGGTAGCAATTTGCGTGTGCAGTATTCGTCAGTTTTCCCATGAAAGCTATTTTCGGCAGTGTTCGCTAAGGTGTTACTTTCAGGAAAATCCTCTTAGTCACTTATCGTTTCATCACCAAGTTCACTAAGTAAACATTATTAGGTATAAAATTATATTATACGCACCGAATTTTTAAATAACTGTCAAAAAACGGATATATATATTATATGACTTTCTATAGAGTTTATGTTCATATAAATATAAGTATATGTTTATAAAAATCATACAAAATCTAAGGACCCGCCTATAGGTTATAATACCTATTCCTTTCTAATAGGTTAAAATTATAGGTATTAAAAATATGAGAAATTGCTAGGTTTTTACATGGGCTTGGTGTCAACTTTATGAGTGCGATGACATCTGCTCGTAAAGTATAATTATTTATTTATGATTTTATTTCCTTTACTATTACAAAAGCCAAATATCTTCTTTTTTAATGTTGCCCAAAATCGGTCCTGGTCTGGCAGTCTTGGTCTTGTTCTTGAATTTCTGCAAGACCAAGACCAATTACAAGACTGACTGTGCAAGGTTTGAGCAAGGACAAGACTAACGTATAACGTGCCCGTATCATTAGTTGTTTGCTCAGATCCTCCTCGACTCAATTGGTTGGTCATATTCCGTGGTTCGTGGATGGTCTAACAAATAGAAATGTGTTAAAGCTAGGATTGTGAATTCGTTCAGGGCACATTCTATCAAAAATATTTGTATTTTTAATGAAAAAAGAAGATTCGCCCAATTGCGAAATTTGTAGTAAAATAGACGACGTTTGGCATGTTTTGATAGAGTGTGTCAAGAATAGAAGAAAAAGAAACTCACTCATTGACAGATTTAGTATAAATCTAGTAGATGTTGGGTGGATACAGAGCTGTTTGTGCAAACCTACATCAAGTGCAGCTTTGGCTGTGTATAAATTGGCGATTGAAGTTTATGAGTGAATTTATTTACGGTGGATACGATGGGGTTGTCATTTTCTATAGACAAAAATCATTATTAAATATTAGATTTAAAAAAAAAGGTGTCCGTAAGAAGTTCCTCGAATTTGGTATTCAGGTTCGCTGCCACTTCAAAAAATTTGATCAACTGGGAGGCTAAATATTGTTTTTTGTTTAATCGACTTTTAAAGTGATCAGTTAAGATTATTGTTATACTTAATTATGTTTATTTATATTTGACACTATTTTAAATGAGAAGTAAAACTGCACCGCACCGGTGCGTGCTAGGCACTGGGAATGAAATTTTCAATCCCAATGCCAAAGGACGCACGTGTGCGGGTTATGAGTTTACTACGTTTTTATGGTTTATTGGAAATAACACGCTGCTATTTATTTAAACATGGTTTATATTAATTACTTCTTGCAGGCTTCTAATAAAATAAACTACAAAATCAACATTATTACAGAGAACCTTACTTAAAATGGCATTACACTTTGGTGTCGACGTAAATCAAAATATAGACGTAAAGTAAAAATCATCAGAAAAAGAGAACTAACTCTCAATCAATATGTAATATAATTTAAAAAAATACGAAACTATTGACGACGAAGTTCTGAGTGGTAGTTTTTTTGTTTTTTTTTTCGTTTGAGACGCCCATTTGGAATAGTTTCAGTGGCTTTCTGTATTTTATGAGCACTTTGGATATTTGATGGTCTATTTCCTGGTACATTTTCTGGCAGCAGAGCATTCAAGCGGTAATCATAGAGAGACATTTTACGTTGTCCTGAATATTTATTGTACATCTTCATTGAATTCAATAAAAGTAATTGGAATGTGTGTATAGCTACTTTCAGATACCCACGTAAAATTTTTCTTTCGCAAGGATAGTATGCTAAAAGCTGGTCCTGCCTGTCTACCCCTGACATGTAATCGTTATATTTCGAAATAGCTTCTGGCTTTTGAGTAACATGACCACGTTTATTTTGGATTTGAACCATTTTGTCTTCATACTGGGTAGTAATATACGTTACAATACGTTTATCTTTCCACACGCCAACATGCACTTCTTCACGAAACCTTGAGCATTTTTTTCCTTTTTTCATATTTTTCTTCATTATTTCGTGAGGATTTTCTTTCAAATCTTTACGGAGAGTGCCTGTACTATAAGTGTTGTGATCAAGCAGCTTCTTCGCCAAACCAAAACTGTTATAATAGTTGTCCATATATAATTCGTGGCCATAATTTAGTTTTCCCCGCAGCAGCTCCATGACTACTTTCTCAGCGTCTCCCTTACCAGTTACCTCTGTATCTTTTCCACCTGCATATACTCGAAACTTTACTATCAACCCATCTGGTTCAGTGAGCATGTATAACTTTATGCCATATTTGTGGCGTTTATTTTTGATAAACTGCCGAAAACTCAGTCGTCCTCTCCATAGCACCATACTTTCATCCAGAGACAATTGTGCCGCAGGATAATAACATTCCGTCATCTTGTTGTTGAAGTAATCAATAACACTTCTGACCTTGAACATTGGGTCCTCACTTTCTTCCTCTGAGGTAAAATGCAAACATCTCATTATGAGGAGAAATCTGTTCTGTCTGTTGAATAGAAAACAGCCTATCAGTTTTCCAATAATCTTGTAGACGGCTGAGAGGGATAGTTCCCATGTGGAATAACAAACCAAGGAAAATTCTCAGCTCGCAAACAGCGACCGGTTTTCATCCAGTAATCCTAGCAAAATCTCTACTTTGTCTGCTTGGAACTTCCTGATTATGTTTACTTATCAACCTCTGCGCCTGCGCATTTGTCTCAATATAAATCATTGTCAAAAAATCTTCAGCGAAAAAGAAATTAAAATAGTCAATAGGATTTGGTCCTGCAACTTCACTATAAAATTGGTTTGATTTTGTAAAATGAATTTCCTTCATCTCACCAGATGTAGTCCATTTAGAAGTTGAGCTAGATGTAGAGGGTTGGTTTAGCTGGGCTTGATTTTGACTGTCTGATACAGATGGCATACTGGTGGTGATGGTGGCTGTAAGTCTTGATCCTGAGTTGTAGGTGACACTAATCGACGTGCCGGAGGGCGTAATTCGATATCTAAGAGGTGCTCCTCACCTTCACTTTCTGATGCAGACTCATCACCATCAGACTGGAATTCATCTTCAGAATTATCAGAAACCAGTGCCGCTTCTATATCACTATCGTCCAAAACAGAAAACACTTGTTTTCGCTGCCTTTTAGGTCTAGAAGAGCCATCTCCGTAATCCATTTTTGATGTTAGTTATTTGTGCATAAAAACTCGACTGTCAAACATACGAAAAAACCAAAAACACGTTAAGAAAATTTAAAATTTCAAGCGTAATGCCGCTCCGAACACAACGTCCCTAGCCCAATGCCGGCGCCAAACTGAGTCTATGAATCTACTAAGACGCGAGACCGCACCGGTGCGTGGACGGCTTCGAGCGTGTACACCTCACCCCGCATACGTGCGGGGGTGGCAGCAAACCTGTTAAACGTAACTTCTACCTCAGCTGTTTGCTCCTTTAGTACGGTTGAGTGGAGGTATGACGTCACTGATAATAATCAGAGAAAAATATACTTTTTATGTAAAAACCGGCAGTTACCATTAAAGTTCGATCCGAATTTGGCAGAATGATGTTATAACCCTTCGTTTAACTTGTATTGTCGTGTTCGCAACGCTTTAAGTAATTGTATAATGGGTGGGATTGGTAGTCCCCTGTTATTTCCACGAATTGGTAGTAGGTTCAAAAGTGGCAAAATTACTTCTACCACAGTGTCCCTTCTAAATTTAAATCGTTTTTTTAATTCCTCGACACAATACCGCTCTAAGAGGTTTTGAGCGTCGCGTAAATATCTACGCGCTGCATAATTATGCGGATTTTCGTAAAGGTAATCCAGAAACTCCAAAAAATCCTTCACTCTTCTCTTTAAATAAGTAGCCCTCTGTAATTGTGTAATTGCTTCCAATAATTCCACTCTGTTTATAAATAGAATTTATATAAATGTCGGAAATAGACGCTCGAGAGAGCCTCAACGTACGTCCTGAGGTATCTTAAGATTGACAGTTGATTCCTAGACTCGCGTAAGGAAATTCCTCAAGTCGAGGACATTTGTTGACCTAATGATACAATTTTCGTGGTCTGAAGTTGAGTTGAGATTCGAGGTTGAGTCGAGTGGAGGAAATATCGAGGAGAGAACTAATGATTCGGGTGTAAGCATGCGAGACTCTTGCGTCTTGCAGTTAGGACTAAGTGTCGTTTCAGGGAGTATAGGAGTTCGGGGTATACGCTCAGGGACTCAATAGTCTATGAGACGCAAAAAAATATTTAAAAAATGTTGGTACTCTATCACGAAAAATCTACTGAACGGATATTGATGAAATTTCTTATGGTAGTACCTACTTTAAGCTCTGGATTAACACATCGGCTACTTTTTATCCCGAAAAAGTATACTGTAGAGTGTTCCCATGGAATGAAATTAAATATGAAATAAGGCATTAGGCACAGACCATGCACAGACATAGCTTACAGCTACCGAAGCGTAATTGTTCAGTTAGCGACTTTAAATCTGTTATTTTTTAGTGTCTACTAAACACGGAAACTACAGGACCGATTAACAAAAAAAAATCACCATTAGAATCCAATATTATCGCCAGGAACATGGGTGATAGAATATGCTTACAGTTTTTGTATAAAACCATTGAGTTATAATGTACTACGTAGTACATTATAACTCAATGTATAAAACCTATATCGTGCGCCAGGGCGAAGCCGCGGCGCACCTCGTGCGCCGAGTGTGTCTAATGTTTATTTGACGCATATTCTATCGAAAATCTAAATCGAAACTTCAAAGTTTTTGTAAGGTGTTAAATTATATAATATTATGTGTTGAAAACCAATTTGAATTTGACTTTCTCGTTGCGAATTGCGACTTGCACATCGATTAAACTTCTGTAGCCCACTTGCGCAGATCTGGATTAAAATTAACCCTAGGTAAAATCATGTTACTTATCTCTCTCGTTCTTCGTATTTATGAAAGACAAGGCATGATATTTTAACCAGGGTTAACTTTAATCCTGATCTGCGCAAGTGGGCCTAAATAAAGGGTACAATTACAAAATTCAACACGAACATGAATAACTTGCAATATAAGTTATATAATATATTTCTCTACTAAACACGGAAATTATAGGACCGATTTGAAAAATTCTTTCACCATTAGAATCCTACATCTATGCCTAGATGATCGGCGATAAACATAGGTAGTAGAATATGCTTATAGTAAACAGTTTTTGGTACAAATTAAAAACCTATATCGCGTGCCCGGGCAACGCGCGACGCCCCAGCGCGCAGTACGCGGCCCGCGGGCCTTTGGCTTGTTGAAATAATAAAGTATTAGTACTCAGTTAATGCCTATATACCTACATAATTATGCGTATAAAAATAAATGTTATAATAAATAAATACCTCTTCAGTTGAGTATTATAATACAAATCACAAAAACACACACATGTACGTACATAAAAACAGCCAACATATCACCCAACATTCAACAACTTTAATTAATTAGGTAGGTAATAAAACTTTAGTTAAAATAACAATAACCTTTGTATGTCCAACAGCAGCAAAGTCCAAACTCCAAACTCAAAACTCGTATGAATGGTCGATATATTTTATATTTATTCAATAATATTTAATCATTTGAAAATGGTACTAAATAATCCCTCACTAAGACACAGATCAGACAGAAATTCAAATTTCAAATTATTTCGAAAATCAAATTTTAAATCTCCTAGTATTCTGTTTTAGCGAAGTAGGATCAACGTAAATATTGGTAATAGGTTTCTCTCATTCATTAGCAAAACTTGCTTAAAGTAAATACTTTATTAACCCAATTTACTATATCATATCAATCAGTAGATCAGACTTCGCACGATCGTAAACAGAACACGAAGGCTATGGTTTATATTTTGTCTGTTTCATAAATCAGTGAGCCAATGGTTCGTTTGGCTCGAACGGAGCCAATCGAGCCATGGTTTATATGGCTCGGTAATAAATCAGTTAACCAAACACTAGTGACCGAATCAATTTCATACGAGTGAACCATTGAACGAAGTGAACCGAGCAACCCGGGTTTTTTGTTCGTTCGTTCGCGAACGACACACGCTTAATAAATAGCAATAGGCTAATAGGTAATTGCGAGACTTGCGAGCATAATACCAAGACCAAGACTGGCTAAGTCTCGTCTTGTTCTTGTATTTGGGCAACACTATTCTTTTTACTCAACTACGAAGTCAAAAGGATAGGAAAAGATTTTAGCAGTCTATATACAGGGTGACCTGAAATTCGAATCATTCCTTTGTAAGATAGGAAGTAGACCTCATTTACAGTAATATTTTTCATGGCATCTCCTATCCGAAAGTTGATATTTACAAAGTTATTGAAATTTCAAAAATTTTTTCTTTATTTCCGACTTTTTGACTTTGACATGACGTATTTTTAAAAATGTTTGTCTTTTTAGTGATTTTTTTTATGTATTTTAACCGTCAATGAGTCAAATAATATTTTTAAGGAATAAATAGGGACAAACTAAGCGAGAATTTTTCATTATGAGACATGAAACAGAATTTTCTTTTAAGAAAAATGCACATTTTTCTTAAAAACAGGTGATTTTCTTTAAAAAGTTGTATGATACAATGCGTACAAATACCTTAAATAACTTTCTTACCTCATAAGCTTCCAAAAAAGGTACAAATATGTACATAAAAATATGAACATGTAATAAACAAGACAAAACAATCATCAGGTAACGTTATCTCAAGAATTACTCTACCTGAGGCGACCTTTTTTTTCAATTGTTTCCTTTGTTCAAACTTCGGGATGTTTCGGCTACTGTCGTCGCGGCCCTTTGTCAATGAGTTACCGACTGGCTTAGAGAGCAAATTTAGTAGCTAATATTAGTTTTAAGTCAACTATTGCCGTGTACGGACGTATTGTTGCTTTAAACTACACCCTTACTTCTACCTGGGGTTTTTTTTGTATCGCGATGGCTGCTTTTGAGTACGATGAATACGCTGACATCTTGTTTTGTTACGGACTTTGTAATGGTAATGCTGCTGCTGCACGAAGAACATACGTTGAACGTTTTCCGAATCGACGAGTGCCAAACGTTAGAGTGTTTTCAACAACATTTCGACGAATTCGGCAAAGCGGCCGTGTTGATAGAAGACGTGGCGATTCAGGCAGACCTCGTTTGTATGCTCCAGAAGAAGAAGAAGAAATTTTAACACTTTTTCAAAATGATCCTTCTATTTCTACAAGAGCGGCAGCTAGAAGACTTGGATTGAGTCAATGGAAGGTGTGGTTTACAGTACACACAGCGCGTCTACATCCATTTCACTGTAAGAAAGGAAGGGCCCATCAAACCAGATTCAGTCTAAATGTCTGGATGGGTATAATTAATAATAATTTAGTTGGACCCCATTTTTTGCCTCAAAATTTAAATGGTGAAATGTACGAACATTTCCTAAGAGAGGAGATTACTGGTTTAATGGAAGATGTGCCATGTGTGAATAGCAACTCGTCGTAATATGATTTTCCAGCATGATGGTTGCCCGGCCCACTTCCGCCTCGGCGTACGCCAGTGGCTAGACCAAACTTACCCACATCGCTGGATAGGTCGAGGCGGGCCAATTCCTTGGCCAGCACGGTGTCCTGATTTGACCCCGTGTGATTTTTATCTTTGGGGTCATATGAAGGCTTTGGTGTATACTACACCCATAACTACTGTAGAGGAGCTCAGAAGCCGCATAAGAAATGCAGCAGAAGAAATCAAAACTAGTCTTACTACCAGAATAATCAAAACAGAGGTACGGAGAAGACTACGGGCCTGTATCAGAAACAGAGGTTCACATTTTGAACAAGACCTAAAGTAGAATATTTATTATTAAATTTAATTAAACATTGATGTTTTTTAAACACAATAAACGTAATTAAATTCAAGTTTTTCCTTTTATTTTAACCTTATCGCAAATAAATCGATTTAGACATTATTTCATTTTACTTCTAATATGTTTACTACAACGACATATTTTTATGTAGACATTTGCACCTTTTTGGAAAGCTAATGAGATAAGGAAGTTATTTAGAATATTTGTATGCATTATATCATACATTTTTTTAAGAAAATCACCTGTTTTTAAGAAAAATGTGCATTTTTCTTAAAAGTAAATTCTGTTTCATGTCTCATAATGAAAAATTCTCGCTTAGTTTGTCCCTATTTATTCCTTAAAAATAATATTTGACTCATTGACCGTTAAAATACATAAAAAAATCACTAAAAAGACAAACATTTTTAAAAATACGTCATGTCAAAGTCAAAAAGTCGAAAATAAAGAAAAAAATTTTGAAATTTCAATAACTTTGTAAATATCAACTTTCGGATAGGGGGATACCATGAAAAATATTACTGTAAATGAGGTCTACTTTTTGTCTTTCAAAGGAATGTATCGAATTTCAGGTCACCCTGTATGTACCTACATATTTTTTTTTATTTGTTATTCACTAAATATTCTATACAAGGCATTTTTACGTAAGTGACAGACGTAAAATTTCTTATCATACATCATACCTACATTACGTAGCGAATTTCCAGAATATCACTACGTTAATGAATGCTACAGCAAAACTAAACAAGGAAAAACATTTTCTGTTGTTCAATGTTTGACTTTTTACTGACTTTTTTTGTGAGTTTCAATGTAGTTCTTCTCAAGATGTTTAATATATTGTATATTTAAAATCAAATTGATAAATAAAAACCATTTTAACTACAAAACATTTTATATTATATAAAATATATTTAATATTCTTAACAGATAGGTATACGCTCAAAACCTTATATAACGTGACGTATAAGGCATTATGAATGTTTCATAACAAAGGGTATCAGCTGATAAGATACCTTAAAGATTAGGAAGCGATATAAATATAAAAGGAAACAGAATATAACACCCATATCACGCGTGACGTCACAATGAGAGGTCACGCGCCTACTAAGTTAGATGTAGATTATATGGAGTATTAGAAAAACATATCTTTGTAAAAAAAGAATTTTTAATGTTACATTACATTACATTTTTTAATAGAAAATATCGAAGGGAACCTTAACGTATTAGATACCGATCAGACTATAACCATCTTGGAACAATTGTTCAGAGAAATCAGATAAATTTTAGCGGCGCAATGGCAATGGAATTTTATGAGTTTTTTTTGTAAAGTAGTAATGTATTAGATATTATTTTGCTCTATCTTAGTCCACCCTCTAAAGTTTAAAGAAACATATTATTATGAAAAATAGATCACTCTATTCTATGTCTCTGTCTCTATTACACCCCCGTATCAAACATAGAAAACAAATTCGTACTTCCATATACAAGCACGTGATTTTTACCTTGCCTATTATATACAATTATACACCATTACATAATTTTTTAAAGTAAATAAAAGTAATAAATATTTCTTGTGATACTTTAAGACTCTGTGTGTTTGTCTTCTGCTATACCTGCACTGATAAATTTACGTGTGTTTACAGTTTGACTCACAATACCTAGATTTTGTTTGTAAATAAATGCTATAAATATTGTATGAACATTGAACATCTTGAATTTTCCTGACAATATTCTGTTACGGGGCAAAATCCCAGTTCATATAATAAATATTAATTTCTTTGTAAAAAGTTATGTTTTTTTATGTAGAGATGTAGCGGTTATATTAAAGACTATTTAATGGAGGGTATTAAAATCCTAGAACCAATAATTTCAAAATATTATATTATAAGGATGGACTAGGACGCACATTGGACAGAAGATAATCTTCGAATACAAAAAAAGTTACGCCATCTTGACTACAGAAGATGTCAAATAAATGCTGAGTGCTCTGATGAATCAAGATGGCGTAACTTTTTTTTTGTATTCGAAGATTTTCTGAAGCACACGTTGGTGAGTCAATAAAGAAAATTACTAGCTACATTATCTATCTATACATATGTATAATAAATTCGTAACTGGTCGCCGTCTGTACATAGAAGATATATAATAAAAACTAATACAGGGGGGCTTTATGAATATGCTATGTTGATAGAACTCAAAACAATGATTTTTGATTTTTGTCTGTTTGTCTGCAAGTTTGTAACTTTGTACGCTCTTATCTCGGAATCTACTAGGCGGATATTGATTAAATTTGGTATGGTAGCAGCTTAGACTCTTGATTAACACATAGGCTACTTTTTATTGCGGAAGAATGTACGGTTTCTGCGATATTTGTTTTCGCGCGTAAGAAGTCAATGGCTTAACCGATTTGAATGCGGTTTTCACTGATGCGTTTTGGTTTGCACCACTTTAAATTTAACTTGAACGTGAGTTCCATAAAATATTGTTGGATATTGTTTGGGCTGTAGTGGTGTAGGGTACCAGCTTCAAAAATATGAAGATTGTGTAGAGAAATAGTTAAAATTTTAGCCAAATTTAAAAGGGTAATTATTAAGAAAATAATAATTATTTCATACTTTTATGTGCATTTTTACTTTGGAAGTCGGTTTTAATTAATTATAAATTTATCATAAAGTATATATTTTTACTCTGTGCTATTACTTTGTGCCATAAGAACACTCACCAGTCTCGTCACCATCACTTATATAACTAAGATGATAAATGACAAGACACCATCATCAGGACCAATAGTTCTAAAGGCGGCTTGGCCTACATACATACACGTTGGCCTAGTGTAGGCCAATACGAGCGTCGGCAAAAAGGTACAAGGCAAGTGCTAATGCAGGTCCCTTTAATGCCAATGCAGGCAGTCAATATACATGAGTGTTTTGTCGAGCTGCCCACACATTGGCCGAGCGCAGACGAGCGCCTTTGATTTGTGCACAGAAACCAACACCGCGCCGGTCCGAAGTGAGGCAAATGATCACGACTGACGGCGAGCGAAGACAAGTTGCGGCAAATGAGCTCTACTAAATATTGGCGCTGGGCTTCACTCGGCCAACTAGGCGAGCGACACCCAGCGATGACAAGGCAAGGCAAATAGGCTGTCTGGACTGGGCCAACATATAGCCGCCATTAGATGGTCCTGATGATGACGACTACTGAGTTACTGGCGAGAGAGCGCTCCGCCCTTGACCGACACCAAGCCGCGAGCCAACACGGCGCGGCACTTGCGTCAGCCGCTCCACCTGCGGCTGACATTGTTGGTTGATCGAATAAATGGAAAAGGAATGTGATGGAATGAATGACCCCATTTAAACTAGTCTTTTTGTAAAAACTGTACACTGAACCTCTCCCGTGCGAGACATTTAATTTTGTCGGGACGTCCCGCAAAATCGGGACGTCTGGCAACGCTGGTTATAATATATAGCCTTTGACCGTGAACGCAATAGTTCATTCGATCAAGTGACAGGTGTTCTAATCTAATCGATTACATAAATTGCATCAGCCAGTTTGTAAGAGTTACGTTACAGTGGGCGTAGTCGAAATTAACGTTCTAAATATACAGTCGTCAGTAATAGAGAAAACTGTAATTATATCTTGGATTCATGTCAAAACTAAAAAAGAAAAATTAACTTGTGATCTCTAGTGAAACTATAATATTATGTAGTATCACACGAAGAACACTTTTAAGCCAAACACAATATTCAGAGGTCAGTCATCCTGAACAAGGTTGCAGGTTGCAGCGTGGCCCCTGCGCATCTGCAGGCTGCGAGCGATCAGTCGTACATAGGCAGCTATGTACCAGTCGCTGAAACCACAGTATAAATAATGTACAGTAGCGGAACTTAGCCGTGTCCTTGAAGTTTTTACCTACGATTGAGCGTGGCCGAGCGGAGCGCTAGGGCTGGTACGTCTACAAAGAAAGCGTTGACAGTGCGCAAGCGTTGCGGCACAACTAACTAAAAATCGTTAGAGTCGTTAGTCGTTGAATGCAGCGACGTCTTGGTGGCGTGGCGCGCGGTGTGACACTCCAAGCTTCTGATATTTGAGGTTTTGTTGGAGGCCGTGTAAATGAGTGCATGCGCCGATTCGGGCGGTCTAGTGTGAAGATGGTCTACTGTACATTATTTAAATTGTGATGAAACGTTGGTTGACAGATACACTAGTAAATAGGAATGTTGCCTAGTGTCGAATATCACAATTTTACGAATTAAAATTTAAAATTGTAGAATAATAAAAATCTAAAATAAAATGTAATTTAGGTTGACGCGATTAAAAATTATAATCAAATAAAAAATGTTGCCCATCTCTTTCTCGCAAAACGATTTGTGACGTCACAATCTGCTGCTATACATTGTATAATGACAAATGTATGGCCTAAGTACATCGTGACGTTACAAGCCGATATATCGCTCTCATTCTTATTGTAAATGTATATTGATTGTATCTTCGTTGTGTTTTAAGATTAACAATAACTATATTTTTTTATAAAAACATTAATCCGACTAAATGAATTATGTAGTCTACTAGCCGACCTGACAAACGTTGTTTTGTCATTGTATGTATTTTTTAATGCCACCACATATAATTTTTTTCAATTGCGAAAAAATAAAAAATCATATTTAGGAGTATCATTTAAGGGTTGAAAAAAATATTTTTGAAGTAAAACTGCTTTACGCACGCTTGACTTGGGGACTAAGCTGGTGAATGCGTGACGAGAACGTTACGAAAAGTGTGATCGGGCGAGGCGAACGAAAGTTGAGAGGGAAATATAAGTTTGTGAAGATGAAAAGAGATAGTTACGTTTCGTACATTACTATAGAAGCAAGAGAGAGTAGTGTACGTGCACGTTTTCCTTCTCTCTTTCTCTCATAAGCGGTGCAAAAAATATACAGGGTCTGTTGTAAATAATGGATAACCCGTAAACTGGAGTTGGTCCGGATGTGAAACTGTAAGAAAATCGTATTTTCTTGCCAGGGTTTCTAACCATATGAAAATTATATAGCATATAATAGCATAGCATTTTATACTTTTTTATAAATTTCGCTACTTTTTTCGTTCATTCCGTTGCCATTTCATCAAATTTAGGTATTTCTGTGTGATTTTTTCAGTATTATACTCCTGAAGACGTGTATTATTTAATTTTAATACAATTTTAGGTGTTTTTAACGTAAACAATTTTCAAAATCATATTTTTATGCTTTTTTTTAACAATTTTTTTCTTAATGTCAATTTTGATCATTTATTGTAAAAAAAAAGTATGGCGCTATAGCTGCCCATTATCTTAATAAATTGTCTAGTATGTGTAGTTTCTAAAAAGGTATTACAATGTGTACTTTACTAGCAATATTAAGTTACAGGAGCGAGATCAATATCAAGGTCAGAATTCATAATTTTTAAGTATTGTTATAAAAGGTTATAAAACTTCGTCATAATGATCTTATTCTACCAAAATTCTTTACACAAACGTTATTGGGCCACTAATAAGGATTTTTAGAAGAAAAACAGGTTGTTTTTAGTAAAAAAAATATTTATTTTATCAATAACTTTAACTAAATGCTCGAAATGCCCTCCGCCGGCAACAATACAAGCTCTACATCGCCTAATAAAAGATCTTTTAATCCGACGCGCATAGCCGGCTTCTGCGATTTTACTTGCTGCTACTTGAATGCGTGTACGCAACTCTTCAACAGAACTTATTGCTTCCTTGTACACTACTTCCTTAATGCAGCCCCAGTCAAAAAAGTCCAACGGGTTAAGGTCTGGCGAACGTGGAGGCCATAAAATTGGACCCAATCGCCCTATCCATCTATCTGGATATTTATTATTTAAATGCTCCCTTACACGAACAGCGTAATGTGCTGGACACCCATCATTTTGAAGCCACGTCTCGTTTCTTATCTCCTGTGGAACGTCTTGCAGTAATCCAGGTAAAGTATTTATTAGAAAATCCAAATACATATCCGCATTTAATATTGCCGGCAACTCAAATGGACCAATGATTTGTCCGTTAATAATGCCAGTCCATAAATTTATTTTAAACTGATACTGCGATCATTCTTCACGTATCAATCTTGGGGTTTCAAACTGCCAGCTGTGTAAATTGTGGAGGTTCAAAAAACCATCTTTTCGACACGTTGACTCGTCACTATATAAAATTTTATTAAAATAACTTGGGTCTTCTCTCATCTTTCGCAGCATTGTGCGACAAAATGTTACTCTCGCAGCAGCGTCCCTTGACATTAGTGTTTGAACCCTTTGATAATGAAAGGGATATAATTCATGCCTTTTTAAAATTCTGTGCACGGATTTTTGAGGTATCCCGGTACGCCGTGAAATAACACTTATGGACGTACCAGGGTCTTCAGCGACTATTTCCAGTACTTCGGCTGCATTGTGTCGTTGAGGTCGTCCTTCACTGGCCCCGCCTATGCCGGTCCCAGAAAATCGTCCTTCCATAAATGCATTGTGCACTCTAATGAAGACACGGTAATCAGGATGTCGAGCATTTGGATATTTTTCACGGTAAACACTTGCTGCTCTGGCTTGTGGCTCTGGAGTTGCCATTACATAAACCATAAATCTAATGCATGTTTGTGTATTCAGCCGATGTGTATTGCTGAGGCATGATGCAAAAACTTCCAAACAACAAATCCAATCGATAGCACAAAACAATGTCCGTAAATGAGAGCTAAGTCGTCAGTATCACCAGGTCCACAAGTCCAAATCACAAGGCAAATCAAAGTCCGATATTAGAAAGCAGTAACAAATTGACGAAAGTAACGAAAACAAGAGTACATGCGATAGTCAAAATCACATTGAGATGTGTACACTCTACAATCAGGAGCGCGCCCTAAAGGCAAAAACATGCTAAGCTTTTCACACACCGTGAGTTTGAAAGGGACAGTGTGCATCTGCCTAGTAACAATGACCATCGATCGTCCTTTTCACGCATAGAGGCCCATTGTATTGCTGTCCTTGTTAGTTTTTTACCTGATGATACTTTTTTCGAATAAACTAGTCGCAACATGTTTATCGCATGAAACATTTAGAGCACAACCATTTTAAATTTGAACACTTTTATTACATTATTATTATTACCATGGAGTTATGATATTTTTTTTACTAAAAACAATCTGTTGTTCTTCTGAAAATCCTTATTAGTGGCCCAATAATGTTTGTGTAAAGAATTTTGGTAAAATAAGATCATTATGACGAAGTTTTATAACCTTTTATAACAATACTTAAAAATTTTGAATTCTGACCATGATATTGATCTCGCTCCTGTAACGTAATATTGCTAGTAAAGTACACATTGTAATACCTTTTTAGAAACTACACATACTAGACAATTTATTAAGATAATGGGCAGCTATAGCGTTATACTTTTTTTTTCACAATAAATGATCAAAGTTGACATTAAGAAAAAAATTGTTTAAAAAAAAGCATAATAAGATGATTTTGAAAATTGTTTACGTTAAAAACACCTAAAATTGTATTAAAATTAAATAATACACGTCTTCAGGAGTATGATACTAAAAAAACAACACAGAAATACCTAAATTTGATGAAATGGCAACGGAATGAACGAAAAAAGTAGCGAAATTTATAAAAAAGTATAAAATGCTATACGCTATTTTCATATGGTTAGAAACCCTGGCAAGAAAATACGATTTTCTTACAGTTTCACATCCGGACCAACTCCAGCTTACGGGTTATCCATTATTTACGAAAAACCCGTTTAATATGTCGAAGCGGTTAATATTTTAGCTGTTGAATTAACTAGTTGAAAGTCAATAGTACGGAAGTATAATTGGCGGGAACACTAGCGCCATGGTTGGCGTTGATAGTCTGGTCTGACGAGCTTGTGCGTCCGGTTTGGTGGGGGTGGTGATTACATTTTCCCTCCAAGGAACGATCACGGGACACTAAACTACCAACCGTCGTAGCGTAAGGTTCGGATTGGGAACTATCCGGTGTTCTTGATAAAAAGTGATAGTGAAAATAAATGCAAAGTAGTGAAATAAGTGCCGAGTCATTATTATTTTTAATAGAAAGTGAAAAGTTATTAAAATAGTGTGAAGTATTTAGTTTTATTACTATTGAGAATTAATGATGTTATGTTGTTTCTTGCCTTTTCAACTGATCCTCTATATGCATGTTTAATCTTTTTGTAATCAAAGATGGTTTTACAGTGTGTGTTGTCGTTTCGATACTAAGAGATATAACAGCAGATAATAAGGTTTAATTTTATCGAAAAAGTTTGTGGTAGCTTATAAGGTCTAGAAAAATCAAGTACTGATATTTCGGGCACATAATTTACTGCATAAGTGAAAACGTTTAGGCAAAAAGTTTATGATCATTTAGATCAAATATTTAATTTTTAATATTTCATAAAATTTACTGACATTCAGTATACGATGATGAGTGATGACATAATATCATAATATTTCTGCTGTTATTTTTGCAGTTTTTACAATACTACAACAATAATGACCTAATGTAGGTATAAAAAGAATCATATACATGTAATTAAAAAAATAAATGTAATTCAAATATAAAAAATAAATCATAAATATTAATTATCTAACCGGGAGTCGAACCCACCACATTCCGAATTTTCGATCAAAGCAAAAATTATACATACCTACGCATAATAAACGGCCAATCGGACTGATATAATAGTCAAAATTATTGATTTATTGTTGCACGATGAAAGAAAAAAAAACACACTATATAGCTTAAAAATGCGCAGTTACCCAGGTCGTTTAGTAAGTATATTCCCGCCATACACTTGCACGGTCCATATAATACACATATTTAATACACATCCATGACCCAGGAACGCAGAAAACAATTGACATGTCGCTTGCGATGCCTTATGTCAAATCCCATACATTTTGTTTTCGAACTTCGCCGTCGCAATTATCGAATGCATCTCGACTAAAGGCCCAGGCGACTCTATGCAAAAATATACTCTTGTAACATTGTTCGATAGCGAAAGGTAATTTACTATCGAAATAGCGAATGGTTCAAAAAACTTTTTCCTTATTTCTAATAAGAGCTTCAGCCTGTTATAGGCCATTCAACTGTGACTCAGCTTTTCGCGAGGGTTGTAAAATTCCCGAAACCTTAGTTTGCATGACTACAAGGTCCGTGATGTCCGTAATACCGGGCACTGGCATTCATCTATACATAGTACATACATACAAATAAATAAAATTGAAGCGTCTGTTTGTTATTTTATATAAACATCTTTTCACTAAATGCATAATATGAAAGTATATACGGTACCTACTTAAAATATTTCTTTTTTATTCTGTCCCTCTGTCTGTCTGTTTCTTCCGGCTAATCTCTGAAACGGCTGGACTGATTTTCAAGTAGTAAAAAAAGTCCGTTAAAAAAATAGGGTTCTAAACTAAAATATACGTAAACATTCATATAAATTATGGTGTAAAAATATTGGTATGGAACCCGAGTGCGCGACCCGTTGCCCAGAAACAAAGGAACCCTAATAAAGTTGAAAATTAAATTAATCCATAATGCTTTGCACCTTTTATAAGCAAATGAAGAATATAATTATTACCATCCATGCCAGATGACCCAGAATGTATACAGAATGCATAGACAGAGCGGTGATCCTCAAAATCTGATGCAACTTGTGACGAACAGCCGTCATGTAACTGAGTACGATAAAGGTTAGTAATATACTATATATCCTTTGGTAAAGGTGTTTGTCACTGATATTAGGGTCAGGTCACACGGCATTTTTAACCGACTTCCAAAAAAGGAGGCGGTTATACGTTCTGCAGTCGGCTGTATATATATATTTTTTTTTTGTATTTTGAAGTCGGTACCAGCCAAATTTAACGTGAGTTCTATAAAATATTGTTTACATCAAGTTATAGAGTTATCAGTTAGATATTAGGAGAAGAAGATATAATATTATGTCGTTCATAATTTTCCTTAGGTCACAATATGCTAATGGGCTAATGGGGAAGAGCTCCGTGGCCTAGTGGGTAGACCGTTTAATTCGCACTCGAGAGAGTACAGGTTCGATTCCCAGGTTGTGGCGTGTACCAATGAGACTTTTTCAGATCTCAAGTACATTATACGGACGCTCCAACGGTGAAGGAAAACATCGTGAGGAAACCCGCACATGGTTGGCCCCAGACGTATTGACCAGTCATTCCTCTGGACTAGGCTGACTGTGTTGTGAGAATGCCGTGTTTGCTTGGGCAACCATACGACATTTAGAAAACCAATTGTCCCAGGCACATTGACAGTATTTCAAGAGTGGTTACTTCGCTCGGAGAATACTGTATAAATCATCTAATAACGGATGAAAAGGCCTAAGTTTAATAGGGAAGTAAGAGATGTGTAATAATATTCAGTGAATCCATCCACATCCCACTAATATAATATACAAATTACACATAACATATATTATCTTTTCTTCCTTAGTATCAGTTAGAAGAGATAGAGTACTGAATCGCTACTTAAATTAAGAGGCACTTATGTCACATGCTGTTCTTGTCAGCCTGACCAGCAGTGACAGAGACAGCCTGCGAATAGGGGGCTCCTATTTTAAGTAGCATTTCAGAACTCAGCCGTAAGACCAAAAAATTATGTAAAGCTTTATATTTTTTTGTGACAACCCTAACAAGGCGCTAATTACGTTAGATTTGGGTAAAAGTGGAATGGAATGCGGGTGTGGTGCTGATTATCTTACTACTAATACCTAAAAGTGATAATCATCATCATCATTAGTTAAAATTCAAATCTTAGATTTAAATATACTTGTGGTCGCTAGTAGTAGTGGTCGAAATTCGCCCATGATTCATTAAATTTTCAAGTTTTAATGAGGGTTCTTTTGCCTCTTAGCTATACGAAATAAATAAAAATAAATGGCACATTGGTAGTATTTGTCAGAGGTCATCTCTGTTAAACGCTATCTTTTACAAGCAAATGTGCATTCTTTTTGGGCTGGGACTAAACAAACTGGTAAAGGCATTCGAGCTTTGACTTTGAGGTGGTGAATGGTGACTGGTGATAATGATGGTGCTGCATAATATGTTCTGGCAATTAAAATATATTTAAATCGACGACCGAACAAAAAACGAATAAAGAACTACATAAACCGAACTGTACTTTATCTGTGTGACAGCTAACAGGGACTTAAAATTTACGGACTTCATAATGACTTAATAATAAGGGTCAATTTTGAATGATTATACCGATGAACGGTCAAAAGATTTTGATTTCTTTTTTACACATGCCTGCTAAGGCTTTACGTCATCGTCTGAGCTCGCTGGCTTTGGTCAGTTTTAATAATAAGTATAATATAGTAACATGGTAACAAACCGACATGATTTACAAAGGAGATGACTTTTACATTCAAATTATTCATCCAATAACATTTAATAATTCATATTGGGAATCATTGATTCATTAGACGTCTTACACCCGAATACTGAAACGCTTATTAAAATTAAGAATAGCCTATTCACAGGCTATCGCTGTCCCTGCTAGCCGATATGACAAGGACAGTATGTGACTTGAGCGTCACTTAATTAACCGACTTCGAAAAAAAGGAGGCGTTATACGTTCGGCTGTATGTTTTTTTGTATGTTCTACGATAACTCCGCCGTCTATTGACCGATTTTCAAAATTCTTTTTTTGATGTAAAGGGTAAACTTCGAAGTTAGTCTCGTTTTCATAAAAGTGGTGACCTGTTGATGGGATCCATGAGGAATCGAGGGAAATCCTCAAAATTTATATGGACGCATATAATGATTTCAATTTTTTATGAAGTAACCCAAGCATATGCTTACCAAAAAGTAAGATTTTTCACCAAGGTATACCCTGGATCCAAAAGTACTGAACAGTACTCCTGACTCCTTATAGATACATGTTTGGGGATTTCGGCGTTGCTTAAAGAACTGAAAGCATAATCTACTATGTCAATTAAAGTAATCATCATCATCACCACCATCATCACACAATAATGTCAAACGTACGTAAACGTCATGACATAATGATGATATAATAGGTACTTCTCATAATATTTTACGCCGACACGGATATCTTTGAAAATTACTCTGCCGTTTATGGACCGATTTTCAAAATTATTTTTTTCATGTATTGGGTATAATCCGAAACAACAGACTCCGTGGTCCAGTGGTTTAGAGCTTGGCTCTCGACTCAGAGGTCGTGGGTTCGATTCCCGCATTGGAATAACAAAAAATGTTGTTTCCAATTTTGGTTAGGACAATGCAGGCTGATCACCTGATTGTCTGACAAGAAAGATGATCCATGCGTCGGATGGGCATGTAAAAAGTCGGACCTGCGCCTGATCTCTCGCCAATCGTGTCGGTCTGTCCGTCCCACTGGGTTTCGAGAGTAAAGGAAGAGAGAGTGGTATTGTGTACTGCGCACACACTTGGGCACTATAAAATAACTCCTGCGTAGCTGGCCTGGTTTCATTGAAACCGTCATCGAAATCGGTGTAAGGAGCTATTAAAATTATCCGAAATTAGTCTCGCTGTCACCAAAGCGGTGACCTGATGATGGCATGGCATCCATGACGAATCGAGGGAACTCCTCGAAATTTATATGGACATATAAAGTGATTTTGACTTTTTCAGAAGTAACTCAAGCATATGCTACCGTCTCTCTTCGATAAACTTAGACCTTTTCATCCGTTATTGCATAATTTATACAGTATTTATTCTCCGAGCGAAGTAACCACTCCTGAAATATTGTAGTGCCTGGGTTGATTTTTAAATGTCGTATGGTTGCCCAAGCACATACGGCATTCTCACAACACAGTCAGCCTAGTCCAGAGGAATGACTGGTCAATACGTCTGGAGCCAACCATGTGCGGGTTTCCTCACGATGTTTTTCTTCACCGTTGGAGCGTCCGTATAATGTACTTGAGATCTAAAAAGCCTCATTGGTACACGCCACAACCTGTGAATAGAACATGCACTCTATCGAGTGCAAAAGAAACGGTCTACCCACTAGGCCACGGAGCTCTTTTTACTGTTCGATAGTTCATATAATAATCAAAAGTCAAAAACTATAACCCGACTATAGAAATTATATAATACTTAGCCTATGTTACACTACGAAATACGAATCTATTGACACTTCTTTCATTAAAATCAGACCAGTAGTTAAGACACTACGAATTACAATGGAACTAACACACATACATAGAAATACTGTTAAAATCATTATCCTTCCTTTTGGCTTCGCCATAGTTGGGTAAAAAGTATGGAGCGTATTTTTGCGATGCGGCCCGCCCGCGCCTCACTGCGACCCGACATAATGTACCTTAAAACGATTGGAACCCGATTGCGAACAACGCCAGGAATACATTAACAAAATGACTCAACCTGCCGATCTATTTTATCTCTTATTACATCGTAAAACGGTTACCGAATCGAAACCACGAATCGATTGTGTATGTTAAGATCGTTAACGATTTACTTGATCGAAGACGATATCGGAGATCACAACAAAACCCCATGCTACCTGAATATCGTAACGATGAATCGACAGTGTATGACAGTGGATAGCAAAGCGATCAACGATTCGATGCAATCATAAATATCGTAACGATGAATCGACAGTGTGTGGCAGTGGAGTGATTAACGATTCGATTTTTGTCTCAGTCCGGCGGTGGCCGCCACCGCACGCGCAGCTCGCATTCCTACGCGTACATAAACAATACACCGGACAATCGAAAGAATTAAAAATGACTTCGTGGATCATTTGATTGAATTCATTGAATTGTTCAGAGAGCAAGAGCCATTGTGGAAAATTAAATATAAAGATTATCATAATAACACAAAGAGAGCAGTGTCTGATGGGGGCTATTTTGGAAAAAATGAAACAAATAGATGATATTGCAGATTTAAGTAAAGATAAAAAAAATATTAATAACTTGCGAACAGTCTTTCGCAAAGGGCTAAAGAAACAAATCGACTCTCTGTTCTCGGGACGCAGTGCCGATGAAGTTTAAACATAAAAATACATCTAAACTTTCTTATTTTAACAACTTGATGTTTTTTAAATTCAAGAGATACCATTGAGGGGAATGAGTTCCACGAGTTCGGTGAGCACAAGTTTTATTAAATAGATATTGAACTTAAACTAAGTATGTTAATTTTTTGCTATATGTAATTGTTCTGCCATGGAACTGCGCCGATTCCAGTAAAATAGTCGACAAATAAGTTCCTATTTTGTGTTGCTGACTGGAAACCGGATCCTCTTCTTCTCTCGAGACCAATCAAGTTACTTTGTAGACCTCATCCAATTTCTCCAGCTTCAAAGATTTCTCTATCAAAAGTAGCTTACGGCGAGTAGGTGTTTTACGCATACGCATTTTAATATGTTTTCCATCAACAGCACCAAGACAATTGGGAAAATTATATCGCTTTTCAAAATCAGCTCCAATTGCTTTGTACTCATCTTCATTCAAAGGTAACTGAAACAAAACAAATTTATTTTATTTACAGAGTATTCCTGGGGAACAACATGAAGATCAGCAAGAAAATTCTTCTGAGGTACAGCTGAGAAATCAAGATGAAAATTCTGCTATGTTGGGCGGAGGACCCACACCGCATCCATTTAAATGAAATAAATCTTCGCAGGAATCAAGTTCTAATATAGTAGATCTGACTCTTGAAATTAATAACAAAAAAACTTTACACCTGACGATACATCTGATATATTTGGAAAAACTGTAGCTTCTAAATTGAAATCATTGCCCAAAGATCAACGGATCTGCCCAGAGAAAATAATAAATGAAACTTTGTCAGAAGCAGAACTCGATAACCTTAATAGACAGACCGTAACGAGAACAAATAATATTTTTAATAATGCTTCCTCATATGGGCAACCTCAAACATCCCCGTCCTCTCAACCTTCTACTTCCCCATTCTCTCGACCTCGCACTTTCCCATTCTCTCGACCTCCTACTTACCCATAGTTTCAACCTCCAACTTCCCAATTCTCTTGACCACCACTTCCCCATGCCCTGAAAATCAGTCCCACCAAACCCTCTCAACTTTTACTCCAAGACAGACTGATACCATCATCGCTAGAACAGTTGTCAAGTGACAAAGAACCAAATCTAACGGCTTTCTTTGAAAACTATCAATCCGAATGACCTGTTTTTGATTATAAGATGAATACAATGAAAATAAACGATTTATGATAATATTTATGATGTATTTTTATTGCATTACATACCTTGTAATAGTCGGACAATGCTTCGTAAATGGTGGTGCATGTTTCGGGGATAAATTTCCCCAATAACTGTGGTGAAATCATCGTTGAGAACTTTAAATCTTCATATGATTGTGCAGTGGCTAGGAAACTCAAAGTTGCACTAAGATGCTCGTGATTACTGTCAGCTTGCCTCATGTTTGTATCGCGTCTCTGTATTTTAAGTGATACTAGTTTTAACAATGTTAGGTAAGTAGTTTCCGCCATTCTCATAATATAGTTACGCCGATCTTTTCGGTGGAACTTCTTTCTAATTCTTTTAAAATATTTACATGCGAATACTTTTTTCGCTGTAATAGCCATTTCTTGACCTACACTTTCCTAGGTTAAACACGTCTTCAATTCTTCACTGCTTTAAAAGTAAATGATCGATCGCAACGACCAATTGTATGGGGGGCAAAGCGAAGCAACCAATCGTTACGATGATCTGAGCGATCCATCGCACCGATGAATCGTTCCTATCCATCGTACGTATATGTTGGCCGCAAACCGAAACGACCGATCGTTTACGATATTCGTCTGATGGATTGAAACGATCTATCGTACCGTGAATGGCAGCCTTAACGGCGGCGTCGATGCGCTGTCTGGTGGCTTACTTTGTAAATTATAATGTATATGTCTAATGTCTCTCCTACATTGCTTGTTTGGTGTTTAAAAAAATATTTAATTCGAAAGAAATGAATTTTGTGAACGATTTAGGGTAAATTACAATCGCAAAGAAAACTTATAATAACAATCAAGTGATCGTGTCTAATAAGTTTCTTAAAAATGCAGTGGTTCTTATTTCCTCCAAATATGAGGCACCCGCCAAGACGAGCCAAGGAAATAACATTATTTTGAAACCAAAAAATCTAAAAAAATAATAATTTAATAATACACTTTTTAAAAACCGCCGAAAATACTATTCGCCATGTTGCTGTGTCAGTACTATTTCTAATCTGTGCTATATTAATAGGTATTTACCTATGAAATTGCCGTTCTGCAGTACTGGCTACTTTTTATCCCAAAAAAGTAGTGTTCCCGAGGGATACTATACTTACGCGGGCGGAGCCGCGAGCAACAGCTAGTACTCTATAAATTCCATAGACAACATTTAAATATTTTTGTACCTATGCATTTCTGTATTTCTATCTGAATTATTTTCTTGTTACGTCCTTTTTAGATCCTTTTTTACGTAGTCGGTTTATAGAATTTTTAACTTGTTTTTTTATATCGTATTTTTCCGTTTCCCAATCGAACATATTTCTAGTTTAGAATAATATTGGTAACTAATCGAAACACTTCAAATTTAAAATACCTTACCACGAGGTATAATGGTGATCCACGCGGACGAAGTCGCGCGATAAAGGTAGTTTATACATATTTGGAATGTGCTTGCCAATACCTTTCTTTTGATAGCAAACACGTGATGATTATCTCAGTTGATTTTTTTTAGATGTTAGAATCTGAGGTTCAGTTTTCGAAATACAACATTTTGAAAAAATATATTTATCCTATGTTACCCGCGGCATCATTACGAATCTATTGACACCTCATTTATTAAAATCGGACCAGTAGTTTAGACGCTACAAGGGAACAGACATACATACATACATAGACAGCCAAAATCATTACCCTTCCTTTTGGCTTCGCCGTCGGGTAAAAAGTGAGTTATTTTGTGTTCTCTCCAAAGCTCCCTAGGAAGTTTCTGTAAAGCGTCTACCACTTTACTGAATCGAATGACTTTGACTCATTGACTACACTTACTAGACTTATTTCATAATTGGACTTTGACTAGCCTTTGAACTTGACGATTTAGAAAAACGGTGTTGAAATCTTTTACGAACATTTCCTTTTCCCGCCTTTTTAACTGGCAATGGTCTTAAGCCGTATCGTCATATATATATTATATAATACAGGTATATAAAAAAATCTAGATTAACACAAAAATATCGATGGTTTCGGACAGGATTTTCTTTCTGCGCGAACAAAGTCGCAACATCAAAGTCAATCGTGATCCATAAATGTAGTTTTTAACCGACTTCCAAAAAAAGGAGGCGGTTATACGTTCAGCTGTGTTTTTTTTGTATGTTCAACGATAACTCCGCCGTCTATTGACCGATTTTCAAAATTATTTTTTGATGTAAAGGGTACTTCAAAAGTTGTGTACTTCAAAGTTGGTCCCGTTTTCACAAAAGTGGTGACTTGATGATGGCTTCCATGAGGAATCGAGGGAATTCCTTAAAATTTATATGGACACATATAGTGATTTTGACTTTTTCTGAAGTAACCCAAGCATATGCTACCAAAAAGTAAGATTTTGCACCAAGAACCCTGGATCCAAAAGTACTGAAGAGAACTCCTGACTCCTCAAAGACACATGTTTGGGTATTTTGGCGTTGCTTAAAGAACTGCAAGCATAAGCCACTATGTCGATTAAAGTAATCATCATCATCACCCCCATCATCACACCATAAATCATGACATACTGATAATATAATAGGTACTTCTCATAGTATTTTACACCGACACGGATATCTTTGAACATTACTCTGCCGTTTGTGGACCCATTTTCAAAATTCTTTTTTCGATGTATTGGGTATAATCCGAAATTGGTCTCGTTCTCACCAAAGCGGTGACCTGATGCTGGGATCCATGAGGAATCGAGGGAACTCCTCGAAATTTATATGGACACATACAGTGACCAAACAAGTGAACCCAAGCATATGCTACCAAAAAGTAAGATTCTGCACCAAGGTATATCCTGGATCCAAAAGTACAGAACAGAACTCCTCAGTCTTTAAAGATACGCGTTTGGAAATTTCAACATTGTTTAAAGAACTGCAAACATATGACATTATGTAACTTACAGTCATCATCATCATCATCTTATATACAATATACCTAATGGAAGCTTGGCGCGTGTTCAATTATACATTGGATGGTTTATTTTAAACGTTCTTAAAATGTATTAATAATAATTTAACATATATCACTGAAAAGGGAAAAATTATTATTATTTGTAACAAAAAATTAAACCGACTTAAAGTATTTACGACTTAAACAGAATTAAAGTAAAAATGCACAAAAAAGTATGAAACCAGAAGGTACCAGCCAACTTGAACGTGAGTTATATTTTAAATATTGTTTTATCAGGATGTTGTTCGGGTTGGTACCGACTTGTAGAGAAATAGTTAAAATTTTAAACTTAAAAGGGGAATTATTTAGAAAATAAGTTTTATTTTACACTTTTCTGTGCATTTTTACTTTGAAAGTCGGTTTAATTTTTTATTGCAATGCTATTTTTCAACTTCTAAGGGGTCCCATACACGGTCCGGTTTTCCTTCGGTTCGGCTTGAACGGATGCAAAATCGTATCGTCTGTGTGCAATTTCGAGATCGCATCAGTCGGCCGTATGGAACTAACTAACTGAGAACGAACTAAAAACTACTAAAAAAGTACTAGCTTTTTAATAGTTTAGTAGCTTTTTTATAGTATAACTATAAAAAAGCTACCAAAGTTAGGAATCCCTAGAAGTTTTCTTAGGGGTTTTGTGTTTACAAACATAGGTACAAAAATTTTAGTTTTAACATTTATCCGTTATATAAAAAAAAATGTAGTATATACTATTTTATAATATTTTATTCTATTATATTTCTACAAACGTAATATAGAAATATTACGTTTGTAGAAATGAAATCGGTAGTTTTAAGCGACTTACGGATGCGTGCTACTATGTGCTATTATGACACCTTATCATAATAGCACATAGAAGCAGGCCACTTTGCATATTATAATTACTGTCTAGCTATTTTCTACAAAACCACTACTAACAACTATATTCCTATTAAGGAGGGAATAAAATAAAAATTTAGTACTCAAACTTTGTAAAACAACTAAGTTGGCAACATTCATTCTGACCTGTACGGATGGACTGAACGGCTATAAAATTGGACTGAACGGTAATAAAATTCGACTGTAAAATAAAACCGGTCAAGTGCTAGTCGGCAAGATGAGTTCCGTACAAATCGGAAAAAATCACGTATGTTGTATGTGAGCCTCAAATTTTTATTTTACTCTGTTTTTAGTATTTGTTGTTATAACGGCAATAGAAATACCTACATCATACATTTGTGAAAATTTTAACTGTCGAGCTATCACGGTATAAGAAGGTTAAGATACAGCCTGGCGACAGACGGACGAACAGCAAAGTCTCAGTAATAGGGTCACATTTTTACCCTTTGGGTACGAAACCCTAAAAATGGCACGTGGCCTAAAGAAATTTATTAAAGTTCATTGAAGTATTTAAAACTTTAGAGCCACTATGGTTGATAAAATCTAAAGAATAATACTATAAAACAAAGAGAAATGATTTCTAAACCTTAATACTGGAAAAATGTTTGACACAATAATTCGGTTTCGTCAATAGCTTGATTTCAATTGCAGCAAAATACAATTAATAAATAAAATAATAGCCTAAACTGACCAAGAGCATGTCACGACATGTCTAAGGAGGGTTCCGTAACTATCAACGCGCAATAGGTTTTCTTTGAATTACTACAAAAGTTATTTTCATAAAGTTATAACAGAAGCTAGGAGAGCGGCGGACAGACTGACAGACGGACGGGCAGAGTGAAATTATAAAGATTCCTGAAGTATTACGGAACCCTAAAAAACACGACCGAAGCTCACGGCAATTTTCCGTGTATGTGCTCGAATCCGTTCAGGCCGAACCTTAGATTAAAACGCCTAGAAACTGGGTACGCGCATGAAAAGTGAAATAAATCATACTGAGCCATATCGGCTCAGTTTGTTCGAATGATCCGTCAGTTATCAAGATCAAGCGCTAGTGCATACATCTCCGACTATTAAAAACATTATGACGGTTTGTGTCGTTATTGGGGTTCACAATGCATCGGAAAAGAATTAAAAAAGCTGCGGACATAACATTTCATATGTAAGTATGAAATGTTATGTCCGAACAATTTGACTTGTATTAAGTCAAGTATTTAAAACATTTTAAAATAAAATCATATTATGTCGCCATCTTGCTACCCTATTGTGAATTGTGAAAGTGTTACTAGTAAAAATAAATTTATTTCAAAATTTTCATGGCTAACTAATAGTTGCAACTTGCAACTAAGACAAAGTTTTATAATATTTTCAATTTAAAGTATTGCCAGTATTAAGATAATCCTTAATATATTCCTTAATACCAGTTTAATATAAATAAAGTTCACAAATTGTGTTTAGATGGTTTAAAATGAAATGTAAGTTGTATTTTTACATCTCACGATATTAAGAAAAACAAATACAATAATTCCAATTTTAAGAGTACACACTCCACAACTTTAAAGTTTTGTCTGTGTGCGTGTCGGTATGTAATACTTACGCCTACATCTATCTGTTGCTTGCTTCACTTTGTACGATGCGTTTGTTTGAAGACTATCTAGGCGTTCTTAATTTATGGGCCGAACTGACGTCAGTTCGGTCGGTTACGATTTTCTCCGTGTATGTGGTCGAATCCGTTCAAGGCGAACTGACGTCAGTTCTAACTGAAACGATCGGCCTTTCGTCTGTGGAGCCTTAAGAGATTCGTCTAATAAAAGTAGGAATGCGGATTTATTACTTCACAGATAACACACATATGCATAGGTACAATAAATACATTTGTTTGCTTCAGTAATTCACTATCGTAAATTTGTTTTTTTTTCCTTTGACGTGCGAAATTGAGTTCGATTACTAAGAAAAAATAATAGTAAGTTAAAAAACTAAAAACTAAATAAAATTGCGAAATCTTAGACATACAAAAACATTGGCGCCATTTAATTAAAGCTAACAACATAATCACTAGGTTTATTTTTATTTTTTTAACTGCCAATAATAGCTATTAATCATTTTTTGTATCGACTGAACAAGTTCCTCAGATGACGGATCATAATTCATAACTCATATTATAATAATAATTCGCGTCTTTAGATTTTGATTTTTGAGCTGCAAGTTACAACTTTACCTTACAATGTACTGAATTATACCTAATATTTTTAATTGACTTCATCTAGTATTTTCTTAATAGCCCAAGAGCTACTGAGAAATTTAGAGCAGGTGTTTGAGGCAGGCTGAAACCTTATCCTATACTTCACCCGCTCTAAATTTCCTAGTAGCTCTCCGTCTATCATATCGAGCGAGAGTATATAAATAAATAAATAATAAATACTTTATTGGCAAATAATTTACATTTAGGCATTAAACCTGCTAAACTGCGTAGCAATCTGTCGGCAGATATTGCGCTCATTTTATCTTCTCACATCTTAAAAATTAAAATTCTTATCTTAACAATAACACGCTTAGCAACACTGACACTATTACACTTAACGATTGAGTACCTCCTGCTTTTACTAATTCCCTATTATGCAGAATAACAATATTTATAGAAGGTAAATATTATGTAATTGGTATTGTTATTTATTTATTAGGTATTTGGTAACTTAAACTTTTTCAATTTACTTTTGACAATTAGTCTATTTACCTTACAACTACTATCGTCGGCTTCTGTCAATAGCCAGCTGTATTTGTGAAATCTTCATTAAACCCGTATATGAACTGTCACTGTCCTTGTAAACATGATTTTGTTTACCATTTGACTTTTATTTCCGCTTTTTCCAAACAAATTTTAATAAAGTTGTAGTTAGAATCCTACTACTTACTATTATAAATGTGAAAGTTTGTTAGAATGGATGGATGGATTGTTGTTACTCTTTCACGCAAAAACTACAGAACAGATTTCGATTAAATACTTTTTATGCCGAAATAGTACCTACAGTGTTCCCGTGGGAACACTGTAGGTACTGTAGTGGGGTAGCTTCCAGAATAAAAAGATATGAAGGTTATGACTACATAAACGTTCAATTGCCTATTAAAGTCACGTAACACGTTCCAATCCACGTTAAACAAACACGAAATTAATTGAACTACCTCTCAAAATCGTTTAACACGACAATGTATAGCTAATTGGTCGGAAACCATAAACAAATTAAAATATTATAAGCGTAAAAATGTCTAGCGCGAATCAATTGCCAATTTATTTAATAAATTACATTTTAATTGATACAATCATAGTAGCGACTAGCGGGACAGTTCCCGTTCATTTTTTAGGGTTCCTAAATAGATATTTTATTGCATTAGTAAGTAGCTTGTTATTCACACAGTCACATATTACTCTCTCCTAGATTACAACTTTCATCTATACTAATATTATAAAGAGGAAAGATTTGTTTATTTGTATTGTAAAGGCTCAAAAGTATTGGACCTATTTTGATCAAAGGAGATCGGAAAGTCGCCATACATTTACTGCCTGGTAATTAAAATACGTGGCCCCAAAAATATTTTTTGTAAATTGTACTTTATGAACATAGAAACAAAAAAAGGAATAATATTATAATATTATAAATATTATACATCAAACTCTGAGAATAAAATATAATTGATAAATATTATAACCTAACCTTTTGTTCAATAAATTGCCCTAGTGGCGGTTTGTGGAAAAGCGACATCTATTAGTTGAGATGTCAACGTAATGAAATTATAAACTAGTTTGTTTGGAACCGCAATATGTTAACAGATAAATGATAGATATCGCTTTCACGTTACGAAAACGAAAAACATAATAATTATTTTTCTTGGTATAAATATAAATAGTATAGAGGGATCTATTTCATACCTTTTTTTTCATAAAACTAGTACAAATCTGTTGAACTATGGAAAAAGAAAATAACTTTATACTTAAATAAAAAATAAATCTGTCTAATGGGCCACTAGATGGAGCTTTTACGCCTAAATTGCCAATTTACAGCATATGTGGGCAACAACCAGCCCGCGGGCCGGATCCGTCCCGCTGTAAGATATGATCCGGCCCGCGAGACATTTTAAAAAACCCCATTTAAAAAAATGTTACATTAGGTACTTATATTCACGGGAGTGACAGTGAGGCGGCAAACATCAAATCCTTTGATGTTTGCCGCCTCACTCTTTGACAATCGCCGCCACTCGGCTTGCTCGATTAAATTTTTTGACGTTTGCCGCCTCTCGGGCGATACATCAAAAGATTTAGTGCTTCTCAATTATTCTAAACTAGTTTATTCCAGATTATTCCTTCATTTTGTCTATATAAGCGGGTGGATGGCCCGAACGTTAGTTCAGTTCTATTTGAGCTACCGAGGTGATAACTTGGACAAGCGATATCCTAGCGAACTGATCGAGCCGTCAACTTGCTTTGTGACTTTGTGTGCATCTTGAGTGGTTACTAACTATAGTTTGTTATTAAGTTTATTGAACGAAAAGTAAACAAAAATTATGTCTGGTGGAAAGAAACGAAAAGTAGATACAGAGGGTCGCCAGTTTCAAGAAAAATGGACTGAAGAATTCTTTTTTATCTTGCACAATGGTAAGCCTATTTGTTTGCTGTGTAATGAATTCAGTAATGAAATTATTCAATATAAAAAGGCATTACTCAACTAAGCATGCTACGCTGCACTCACTGAGAGTATAATTAAGAACAGACAAAATCCAGAAGCTTACCTACCGCAAGTTTGTAAAAACAGCAACAAATGTTTCTTATACAAAGAACACAACTTGATAATCTTGTGAAAGCTAGTTTTATAGTTAGCTCAAAATTAGCAAAGGCATTAAAACCATTTGCCGAAGGAGAATTTATCAAGGTTATGTTAGAAGTTTGCGGTATTTTGTGTCCTGAAAAGAAAAATGAATTTGAAAAAATTTGTTTGTCAAGACGAACTGTTGTTCGACGTATAGAAATGATGGCTAATGATATAAAAATAACATTGACTGACCGCATCGCTGGTTTTGAATCATTTTCCATAGCATTAGACGAGAGCACCGATTTGTCTGACACAGCTCAACTGGCTATACTTATTCGAGGTGTTGATAAGGAGTTCACTGTTAATGATGAATTGCTTGCTTTACAGCCGCTAAAAGGAACCACTATAGGAGAGGATATTTTTATTGAAGATCAAAAGATATACACAAGTTTTGGCTTGCCATGGTCAAAATTAATTGGAATATGCACTGATGGTGCACCTTCTATGGTCGGCTTATGAAAAGTTTCATCGGAATTTTGAATGAAAAAGCAACAGAATTAAATGTGCAAAAAGATGATTTGATAGTCCTTCATTGCATTATCCACCAACAGATCTTGTGTTCTAAGTCCATTCGACTCCAGAATGTTATGAATGTGGTAGCGAAAACCATCAACTTTATTCGTTCCCGATGGCTTAACCATCGTCCGTTCAAGGCGTTTTTGGCTTCAAAATATATCAGCTTAATATAACGACGTAACATATTATTGTGAAGTCAGATAACTGAGCAAAAGAAAAATGTTGAAACTGTTTTACGAGCTTAGAAATGAGATAGCAGACTTTATGAAAATAAAAGATAAACCACTATCTGAATTAAGTGATCCAAAATGGATATGTGACTTAGCATTTCTGATCGATCTTACAGGCTATTTGAATGATTTAAATTTGAAACTTCAAAAACAAGGACAGTTAGTAAATGATTTGTACAGCCATTTGAAAGCGTTTCAGATCAAACTACGCTTGTGGGAGTCACATATGCTGTCTGGTAACAGTTACCATTTCAACACGCTCTCTGCGTATGAAATTATTGCTTATGCTCAATATGCTGAAGAACTGAAGTTACTGTCGGAACAATTTTCGCACAGATTTAGCGACTTCAAAAACATGGAAGACTGTTTCAGTTTATTTGCTACTCCTACAAAATGTAATGAACAAAATGCTCCAATACACTTACAAATGGAGTTGATCGAGATTCAAGAAAACTCACTCCTAAAATCGAAATTTGAAGACGTATAGTTGTGCGATTTCTACAAAAAATACCTAGAAAAGACAATTTTCCGCAGCTTAGAAAATTCGCAAGAAGATTGATTTGTGCGTTTGGCAGTACTTATAAATGCGAACAGTTCTTTTCATTGATGAAAGTTAATAAATCAACACATCGTACAAGACTGACTGACGATAATTTGGAAAATTCTTTACGTCTTTGTATCAGTGGAATTAATCCAAATATCGATGGATTAGTTTCCCAAATTCAAGCTCAAGTGTCTCATTGATTTCGGTGTATTTAACTTTCGTAGTTTGTAACAATTGCAAATTTAACGATTTAAATATAATGTACCATTTTTTTAAATTTCATTTTTGTTATTTTAATAAATTGTACTATAATAACATTGTCATATTATTTTATGTCTAATTACTATCGCAAAAAATATTATCACTACTTTAAAATGCTCTAAGTACTTTTGAACGCGACCCGCGAACGTATTTGCACGCTAAAGTCTGGCCCTCAACATGTCAAAGGTTGCCCATACCTGATTTACAGCACGATAACAATAGACTACAGAATGATAACAACGATTACCACATATTTGGAGATTCATAACTTTTTATTCCCAAGTCCTAAAAATACAGTACCTGTATTTTTTTATATAATAACTTTTTAAGTACTATAAAACCACATATTTTAGAAACTTGGCCGCTTTTGATAGAAAATCGGGCAGGAATCGCCAGTGTCCTTTGGCACAGGAACACTTTTGGAACATGAACAAGAACATGCTACTTTTTATCGCAGCATAAGGTAAGGTTTCCGCGAGACTTGCTTTTCCGCGCACGAAGTCGCGGCCAACATATACTATAATAATAAGAGTAAAAATATCCAGATTTTTTACTGCTGTCGTAAATTACACAGTTCCTGTACCTCCTGAATGTGAAAATTGGAAATTTTACTTCTTTTAATTAAATGTTTCATCAGAATTAGGTACTCAATATTCAATCCTACTAGTATTATAAACGTGAAAGTTTGTGAGGATGGATGGATGGATGTTTGTTACTCTTTCACGCAAAAACCACTGAACGGATTTCGATAAAATTTGGTATCGTAGACTTTTAAGCTCTGTATTAAAACAGGATACTTTTTATCCCGAAAAAGTACAGTGCTCTCGTGGCATACTGTATTTACGCGGGCGGAGCCGCGGGCAACAGCTAGTATTAATAATATCAGACGCATAAGGAGTTTATAAAATTATTAATTATTAAATTCGTATGTATCACGGTAGTGTCGGTAGTCCCGCCAAGACATTCTATTTTCTTTAAAACACAATCCCATTATCTAATACTACCTACGTATTTACTACTGCGAAACGGCTTGACCAATTTTAGTAACATTCTGCAGGCATATTCAGAGTTCAGACTGAATGACATGTCTACCAAATAATAGATTTTTATAAATTTATATTCTATTACCCCCTTTTGCACACGACTTCGTCCACGTGGACCCCGATTGCTTGCGGCTCCCCACGTAAGCTTCCAAATATCCTTTTAAATAACGGATGCCTACGTCATAACAATTAATTATCTGCCTGCCTAAATTCAAAGCAATACGTACCTACAGTTGTTGATATTTCACTATATGTACAAACTTTGGACCCCCATTTCACTCTTTTTGGGGCGAATTTCAAAAAACTATAACATAATAATTAGCTCAGATATTAAATTTTATGGAAATCGGGCCGGATTTTTAAAATGTTTTTCAAACAAACTTACAAAACTACAGACTCTGAGGGTCTAAAAAAATTTTACACCCTCAGAGGGTAAAATCGAATAAGCCGTGAAATACATATATAATAGCATTAATGAATCTTCATTTTCATGTAAATCGGTGCAGATTTTAAGATTTTACATACAAACTTTCAACCCCTATTTTATCCCTTTAAAGGTGGAATTTTTCAATTTTTACCTCCTTAGTGCGCGTTTACTTTGTAAATTGAAACTACCGTCAAAAGTTTACGTTTCTACCATTAGGAACGGCTGTGCAGGTCTATATCTATAATAATGTCAGTCAGTCAGTAAGTCAGTGAGGACATCTGCTTTTATCAGACAACGTCAGTCAGATAGTTATCTATGTATATTCTTCGTTCAGATTTAGGTAATGTAAAAAATTCGGAAATGATTCAAACTGTATCCTGAAGTTATGGAATCTAACCGTGATGATGGTGATGAATGGTCTAATTATAGAAATACCATTCAATATACTGAGAATTCTCGTATCTTGTTGATCGCCAATTGATAAATCATAATACCAGGTAACGAAAACAGCAATTTTAAACTACTACTTTGTAGATTTAGCCTGAGAACCGCGTACTTATCCTTTAAGGATGTCCAATTCAGGTCGAAAGCCAGTTTTTCATACAAAACACTCATGTCCCACATGGTAGGTACACACGTGCGGAACCGTTCAGATCTTGAATATGTCAGTCAGATCGATCTGAGACTCACGTGAAATGATGTCAAAACTCAAATTATTCCTTAAAGGAAATGTAATTTGACATTCTTAAAGGATGTCAAATTAAGTACATGTGTTCCGAGGCTTTTCAATACGTGAAACTTGAAAGACTTTTTAGTTAATCGAGTTCAGCCACAAGTACTAATAACTTATGACACCTTAGTACCTAATTTATATTATGATTTATAACGTAACGTCAACGTAAGCAAGTGTTGCAATGTGTTGTCAATGTGTGTTATTGAAAACACATTGCAGATTTGGATATGACCTAAGTATTAAATGTAAATTGGGCTTGGCACTTATTTACAGATGTTAAATCTTATTTTTGTATACCAACTTTGGACCCTGTTTCATTGTAAACACTTTTGCATGCGTCTAACTTTCAGCATAGGTACCTAATCATTATCAGAAACCCCAATTCTCGTAACTGTTTGTGATTATAATCATGTTTCTGTCCCCGCATGTCGCATGATCACACACGCGTCGATCGCGCGTGAGCGGGTGAGACAGCACACGGTCCAAACCAGGATTATTTACAGTTAGGAGAATTGGGCTTCTGATAATAATTAGGTACGCTGAAAGTTAGACGCAGGCAATGATTCCCTACGAGAATTATTAGGCTTCAGATTTCCAGCAGTTTTTTCTAAGTGTTGCTATAATATTAATCGGCACAATCCGATCAGGAGTTTGAGATATGTATTGATTGATCATTCGTAACGACTACCTATAATATGTGTGTCTATACAGCAATAACAATAGTCTATAAAGTATAATGAAATACATAAAGACACAAACAAATGTAGTGTGTAGGACACATATAGGAATACATTCACACCGACAAAATACACTCACACCCACACTCACAAACTTTTAAAGTAGGTCTTGTTTTTTATTAAGTTTTAAAAATTGTTTTGTTTTAGCCACAATTTATAACTTTGTACTCCTTTAAGTACCCTATAGGACAGTCCTAGTTTGGGGGAACGTTACTTCTGTAATATTTAATAGCCTCCATGAACCATGGTCCAGTGGTTTAGAGCTTGGATCTCGACTCGGGAGTCGTGGGTTTGATTCCCGCGTTGGAACAACAAAAGATCTTGTTTACAAGTTTGGTTAGGACAATGCGGGCTGATCACCAGATTGTCTGATAAGAAAGATGATCCATATTCCATCCATGTGTCGGATGGGTGGAAAAAGTCGGACCTGCGCCTGATCTCTCGCCAGTCGCATCGGTCATCCGTCTCACTGGGCTACGAGAGTAAAAGGAAGAGAGAGTACTCTTGTGTACTGCGCACACACTTGGGCACTATAAAAAAATAACTTCTGCGTAGCTGGCCTGTGTTCAATGAAACCGCCTACCTTCACCGAAATCGGTGTAGGGAGCTTTTATTAATATTTTGCTGATGTTTTATTGAAAATAAACTACCTATTTCTGAATATTTCAAAGATTTTAAAACTAAAGATGGGCTATGACGTGCATTTTATTGAACAATTCTTCATACAAGAAAAAGTTACGCCATCTTGTTTACACCATATCTCAAATGTGAGCCATCTTGATTTCACTATACCTCAAATGTCAAAAGGGCCCCATACAACTCTAAAAGTGGGGCCATTTAAGTGGGGATAGTGTTTGCCTCAATATGCTTCGTCTAAAATTAGTAAAATATATACGTCTATGTTGTATTTGTACATAAAACATAGTACGTCCATCACAGCCATAACTCGTATCATTTCCATTATGTTACGATAATTATAGCCAATACTGGAAACATGACACGGATCGAAATGGCTAGGACCTAGGTCAAGGTCCCGGACTTGTGTGGTAACTATTGTATTAATAATATTATAAAGGGCTTATGCGACTACGTTTTCAAAGGAGAGTAATTTCTCTACTTATTTTTTTCTTACAGTCAACCGGACTTAGGCTGGTTTTAGATCGTATAAATAATATGGCGCCTGTGTATTTCCTGTTTCTGGAGATTGAGCAAATTCACAGGCGCCAAGTTTTAATAGAGTTTTAGTCAATAAAGGCACCATTCATAAGATGCGTAGAGAACGCAAAACCTTTATTTAAGTAATATGTCGTTTACGGTTTTACTTTATTTTGAATCAGCGCATTTCCTATCAATAGTTGCTGTAGTCTATATTATTTCAAAGTCAAAATCTTATAATTTTTCTATAAAAGTGCCATCTATCGCCGACCCTTGGAACTACGTCGTCACTAACTTGACCAAATTAGCTGCCAAGCCGCTGTCAAACTTGACACTTGTTTCAAGTAAACATCTCGAAATCCAAACATGAAACAAAGTTCAGTGTACGTACAACAGCTGATAGGTCAATCTAATAAACAGTAATTTTCCTACTACATTTTTGATAAATGGATCGATTCTCTCCCTTATCTTTCATTAGTATGAATAAAAATATCGTTTAGTCTGTACGTGTTCGTAAACAGTTTCAGTGTAAATGTTTTTAAAATAACCTCAAATATAAACAAATTGGTAAGTTATAATTCGTTTAAAAATTATTAATGTTACTTTTATTAACTAGCGTTGAAACTCATAAATTCAATTCAATTGAGTAGATACAAATATTTATGTAAGAAGACACTTTGTTACACCTTCAATCAGATACTTAGCTATATTTTTTTACTTTAATGTTTGACTTTATTTTAGAATACAGAATGACGTTATTTTCGTTTTTAAGTTTTACTACTTGTACTATTATGTATTCTGTGGTTTTACTTAAATACGTCATAAAATAAAATACACAATTTACAATAGAGTGATACCAAATAATGAGTTGTCTAATAATCCCTAATATTATTATAAATTATTATTATAAATAACAATAACATTATAAATGTGAATGTTTGTTTGTTACGCTTTCACGCGAAAACTACTGAACGAATTTCGATAAAATTTGGTATGGAAGTAGTTTAGGCTCTGGATTAAATCATAGGCTACTTTTTATCCTGAAAAAGTACAGTGTTCCCGCGGGATACTCGATAGTATATTTACGCGGGCATAGCCGCGGGAAACAGCTAGTAACAATATAATTTAGTAGATAAGTACTATAATAGATCTATTTTCTCTTCTATACAATCGAGGTGATATTCGGCAAAAAATCTGAAATAAAAGGGAATAGAAATTGCGTAATATTTCTGTACTTTTAAATATGATTTAAAAAAAATTATAACAAAATTCCATAATATCCAAAAGCATTTTTTATAAATTGCCAGTGTCAAGTTAAAAAAGTGGGAATATAGAATTCTCGTATAAGATTTTAGCACCGTTTTTCTATATCGTCAACTCTACTTAGACAAAGTCCAAATAAATCGTCAGTGCAGTCAATTAGTCAAGTCAGTCGATTCAGTAAAGTGGTAAAGTTCTTTACTGAAAAAACTTCCTAGAGAGTCTTGAAAAGAACAGAAAATTGCACGCATTTTGACATTGTACGACTTGCCTTGTGATATTTAATGGTTAATATTCTACCAATATTAACCTTCTGATTCTTACACATTAAGAACTGAAACAACATAAATTTAAGGAGGAAATACAAAAACAACAACGACGAAAACTCTCTTCCGAAGGTTTCTTACGACCTCACTTCGAATGACTTGTGAGTTGTGATTTGAAACCGTAGTAAGTATAATATCTAAGCTCAAACTAAAACTAAAACAAAATCAAAACTTTAAAGCCGAGATTAATGCTACAAAGTTGTTTAAAAAATCTCCAATAAATGGAACGGTTTCTCTCCAGTGGTTGTTTCGAAATATTTACATAATGTTATACAAGACACATAGTAAGTTAAAAAATCCTACTTTTTATTAAAAAAGCATATATTTTTTTAGGTTCTTAATAAAATTAAACAAGAAAGATGAAGTGTGGAAGTAACCGTACCACAAACAAAACTAGAGGTATTCGGCAAACCGTATTGCTCATGAATGTGGGAAATCGATCGTTAAAATGGCAATTCGAATTTTGGTCACTTGCGAGATGCGATCTCGCCGAACTGACATTTAGACGGTCGATTTTCACAGTGGGTCAAAAAGCGTGCGGCTTTATTCACCCGTGTAAATCAATCAGAAACTACACTTTCAATGCTACGGAAAGCATACTTAGCGCTAATGAGTTATTAGTAATGACACATAAGCACTCACCTAAAACGTTATCGCGACAAGCGGGAGCTCGAGACCGGTATCAACTTTTTCTTGACACTGGGAGCCAGACGAAACACAGGCATATCCGTTGGCACTAGAATTCCTTTCACAATCACTGCATCCTCAACAAAAAAAAACACTATCGTTTTCGTTCACAAAACATCGTTTCCCTCGGAGGTCGTTCGGCAAACTGGACAATGAAGGAAACGAACGGTCCAGGACGTGACACCCACGTTACGTTTATTCCATAAAGTTAATTCTTTGTACCGTAGTCCGCGCGTGACTCGTTTTACATACTTAGATATTTGGAAAACCTTCTATACATATATGAGAGGTGGACTGATAGAAAACCAGTCTTTAATATCGAGAGCCAAGCAAGTGCGAAAGAAACAGAGTACTGGTGTCGACTGTAGCGTGTTGGCCCGAGCAGGATGTTGTCCATTAGGTAAATTGTCGAGTTGTCGTGGGCAAACGCTTCTTAGTGTCACAGGACTCTGAGAACGAGCGACGATACTCGAAAATAAACGTGTGTAAACATCTATACACGTACGAGAGACTGAGTTCCTTGTGGCACCTGAATATGCACGGCTACGTATGCTTAAGTCCGGTAATGAGAACATAAATGGCATCAGAATCGGAATTTCATTGAACGTAGATCTATGGAACTAACAGCAAAATACTCGAATTCTTCTTAAATTAAGAGGCTCCTAAGTCACATGCTGTCTGTGTCATTCTGCCAATAAGAGTCAGTCAGTTAGTTATTGACTTAACAAGCACACACACGTTGAAGTTTAGAATATCCAAACATGGATGGATAAGAAAATGCCTGATTTGATGGAAAAATAAGTCACGTGCGGACTGCCACAAGTCACTGGCATGAAACACGTTTTAAAAATATAACAATACTGTTGTGACCGGAACCGTAGTTACTCACTGAGGTTCTCAATTGGTCAAGTGCCAATGAAGATGTAGGCGAACTTCCGATAGGAAGTTCACACATTAATAACGGAAATGCATCTTTATATTGCTGGTGAAGTCAAAGACAGAGAAATAAAGTTATTAAATATTTCAACAATAAAGCATTTTCCCACTATCGGCTTCTATGATATTAATCCTTTAAAAAAACTGGTCAATCTGAGCAATATTTAGAAGCAGCCAAAAGTAGCCAGAGTCTTCATTTTTCTTGCAGGTTTAAAAAATAGCAACTAAACCAGAGTTATGGAGTTTTGGCGGGGCTGTAGAAGAGTGACGTTGTTGTTTTTATATTTTTCCAAAAATTTGTGCTATTTCGGTTCTTACTGTGTCATATTATTGAATATTAACCATTTAATATTCGTTAACGTTAAGCGTGGACAAGTGGTACAACTTCAAAAAGCGTGCTATTTTGTGTTCCCTCCAAAACTCCCTAGGAAGTTTCAGTAAAGCGTCTACCACTTTACTGAATCTACTGACTTGGCTCATTGATTGCACTGACGATTTATTTGGCTGGTCAATTTCATGATTGTCGCCTGCTTATACTTAAGTCCAACTACTTATACTTTCTGTCGACATCTTTAGAAAATGTTGCTGTGTTTTACATTTAGCTAGATAAGAAATTGCGTGTTACGACTAATACGCCTATATTATCTCTAACAAAGTCAGAAATTCTATGTTTATATTTCACCCCTATGGCTCGTGTTAATGCGATAATAGTCGGCTGCTGATGGTATAGCGATAACAATCCGGTTGTATTAACATGGCTTATAACCTATGCCACTCGGATGAGTCGGAACTAGTTATAGCAGGATGTTATCTACAAACACTGGCCTAATTTGAAGAAAAAAAACGCAGTTTATAGGTGCACACTCGAATACGGCGCGGCATTGTAAGAGGCTTTTTAGTTGAACAGAGAAAGAAATACAATGTATGAGAAGTACTGCGAGAACTTGTCTCTCTCATGAGTAGTCTCCCGTAGGTGAGACAATATCCACATTCACAATTATGATGGATACTCGGCGAGAGCCTGAATGCGTCTTTAGAAAACATTATTTTTCAATTATATTGCTAATTCGCAGAAAAGTGTATAGTAAAGCTATTATTATTAATATTTTGACCATAATTTTCCAAACCAACCGATCAACATTTCGTCATCTGATGATGCAATTTTTGTTGACTTTCTTTGGGAATTTGTGGTCGTGACTGTACGTACGGTCGCGTACAGATCCGATGTATCACTTGTCGACCTTATTACTTGGTAATAAGGTTACAGTGGATCTGTCTGTGACCGTACAGTCGGATGAGCATATCGGATGGGTCGACGCAATCATAACCGAATTTACGAGGATGACTCCGAGGCCACTTGATTGGGAAAATGATGCAAGACCATTACTGTACTAATACTAGTACTAGCAGATGTAACAGACATACCCACAACATACTAAATTAGGTGACCGGCAAAAGTTGTTTGCTTAATAGTATATATTTAATTCGCAATTTTAACATTCAATTAGAAGATTGATACAGACACAACTGACGCAAGTTAAGATTGCTGTGAGGAATCAAATTTCAGAAGACCAATTTAAAAAAAGAAACTTGTTAATTTACTGTTACTGGACTTACACTGTAAATTGGCAAGTTTGAATTATTTGGGATTTAAACGTGTACTATTTACTTAAGCCAAATAGCAAATTGATGACTTGCAACCTCCGAATTACCATAATACAACGGTCGATAGCCCAGCCCTCTTCACTAGTTGTATTGCTCGTTAATTTGCATCAAGCATAAACACAACAGTAAACAATAAAACCCGCATTTAAAAACTGTTAACTCGTACAAGAAAAACGGTACCTACCATCTTTGGTGCCACGTACAAAATCACAATTTAGCATTATCAAACTTACGAGATCACCTTAAAACTAAAATCAAATGATTCTTGCATTTACATAATATAATATTATCTGACATTAAACGAAATGGGTGTGGTATAAACTTATTTTAATACTATTCAATAGTTCCGTTATCATCTATTGGGTCAGTGTATCCTTTGTGTGACCAACTTGTTCAATGTCGAAGCGATTTGTGATTAAATTGTAATTGCGATAATACTTGGACACTGTCCTAAATTAGTACTTAGTTATTAGAGACTAGTCATAAAATATATTGGGTATATCTGGTAAACAATTAAAAAAATAAAGGATGAAAAACAAATTGTCATACGTACAGGTAATCTGAAAAATGGTAATTATATTTTATCATTAATTAAAAAGTTCTGTTTCCGCCCGGGATCGAACCGGGGACCTTGTGCGTGTGAAGCACACGTGATAACCGCTACACTACGGAAACTTGATAGTGAGCAGCGAAATTATTGATATGTATTTAACACTGAACTAGATTTAATACTTTTACCTTTTGGAACTACAAAAAATAAAAGGAGCGAATATATATTCGCTCACTCGCACTAGCTAAGTTAACATCTCGCTATGTATCTGGTTATAATTATTATGTAGTCGTCTTTTGTCTCAATTCCACTTTTTACTGCTTGAATAATTCCAACGAGAAAAAAATTAAAAACTCAAAATAATAATGAAATAGTTAAGACTTACCTTATTTGCTGGCCGAAAAGAAAATTCTTTTTTTTTTTCGATATTAAAAACACACGGGCGCCTGGTTCGGCGGCGCTTTCGAAAAGGTTTTTGATATGACGAAATACATATCTTTTATAGCAGAACAAATTACATACTTATTTACCCCCTGCTGAATGCACCTCATTTTCATCATGGGTGTGGTTCTCGCAAATGGTAATTGATTTCGCTCCCTATCTTCTTATAATCTTTTTATATACTTCCAATCTACGTGACGAAAGTTCCTCAATACGCGTTATACATTGCTGGTTGAATGACGAATATTCTCAAACTAATAAGTAGTAAAGCAGCAATGTATGTATATGTAGATCTTTTTGCGAAGTTACCATCTAGATAATAATTATAATAAAAGTACTAACGTCACTTGGAATAATTTTATAGAGGAAAAATAAGTCATGGGTAAATATTCATTTGAATTGTAATGTCGTGTAAAAATTAATGTATGTCTATACCAAATGCCTAATGGCTTTCCTAGTGATCAAAATATTAAAGCAGACTTAATAATATAATGTCCAGATTCCTGAGATAAACGTAATCAAAAAAACAATAGGATACTATAATGGTATGGTAATTGGTATCTAGTACCAAATACCAATTTATAATATTATATAATAATAATATCTATGGACGCTTCCACACCACGTCAATCTGGTCCCGTGCTAAGTTCTCGAAGAACTTGTGTTACTAGACAACGGAAATATATTTAATATTTTTTATACTATACACCACGTTTCTCAATTGAAGGGTCGCGACCGAGTCGAGTTTGTTTTTAAAGGGGGTCGCAGTCTGTTGAAAAATATTAAATACAAACTACTTACATATAGGTACAAAATATTCGTTTTTCGAACGAATCTTTTGTATCGAACGTCGAAAAAATAGCTAGAATCAGTGAAGGCTAATAAAATATAACGTTTAGCTGATAGAAATAGCGATTAGCACGCTATGTACATATTATTATAATTTTATAGTGACGGAGTCGCATGACTTTTTACTACACTTTTTAGCTTTTTCGCGGGTCGCAACATAAAAATGGTTGAGAAACGATGCTATTCACAATACACATATCTAAGATTTTTATTATTTTAATAGCTCCCCACACAGATTTCGGTGACGGTAGCCGGTTTCATTGAAACCAGGCCAGCTACGCAGTAGTTACTATACCGTGCCCAAGTGTGTGCGCAACACACAAGAGTACTCTCGAGACCCAGCGGGACGGACGGACAGACCGACACGACTGGCGAGAGATCGGGCGAGGTCCGACTTTTTACATGCCCACCCGACGCATGGATCATCTTTCTTGTCAGACAATCAAGTGATCAGCCTGCATTGTCCTAACCAAACTTGGAAACAACATTTTTTGTTGTTCCAATGCGAAAATCGAATCCACGACCTCTAATTCGCGAGCCAAGCTCTAAACCACTGGACTACGGAGGTTTTATTATATTACTAGCATTTGCCCGCGGCTTCGCCCGCGTGGAATGTGTTCTTGGAGAAGAAACTTCTTCAGCAAATAACTCTACTCACTGCAATATACTTCTGTATACAATACTGAAAATGGTTATTGTGGGTTATGCCTAAGAGATATATATATACCATCGACTTTTTTATAGACCTTTTTAAGGTGTACAATACTGTAGTACATAATTTTGATATATCTCGTAGGGTTTAGCCAGCGTTTGCAATGTAAGCTCAAAAAAATGTTTATTTACATCACATTAGAAACCGTTGAAATGATCAGTGTTTCTCTATTATACTATGCATGTTATATACATACAAACCTTCCTCTTGAATCACTCTATCTATTGAAAACAAGCCGCATCAAAATCCGTTGCGTGGTTTTAAAGATCTAAGCATACATAGGGACAGACAGAAAAAGCGACTTTGTTTTATACTATGCAGTACTTGTTTATACACATCCATGAACCAGGAAATTTTTCGTTCCTTTTGGCGGAACGTAAATGGCACATATCTACAGTGCATTAAAGAAACACAATGCCACGTATTAATTTGGTCTATCTGTTTGTTCGCATCTAGATTAAATTATATCTGAATTCTGAACAGACTATTATTTCGGCTGATATCATTATCGCCAAAATGACTGATTTCTACGTCCTCCGCGTCGTCTTTTGTTTTTGAATTTTTCAGCTGTAGCAAATGTTCGTAGCCCCTGCTACGTTTCCGTAGCTATGCGTAGCCAGGGCTTAGCCAACATGCCATCGTTAATGACGATCTTAGAAATTAAAAATGTCAATATCTGTGTCAATATCAATCTGTATCAATATGTGTAATTAAAGAAGTCACCTTGACTTAGGACCATGACGTTCGCTAGGTGACTTAGCGCACGATACTGTAGCAGGCTACGACCTCTTGATTTGTATGTCCTTCTTGTGTCTGAGTGGTGATGATAATAATACAGCAACAATTCTTATATTCTCCTTTATTGGTGCTTAACACTGATTACGTATTACATATGAGATATATGCCTAACACAATAATATACGTCTACACTATGTATAGCCTTTTGGCCAACTAAAATAAACTCAATAGGCTTTACTTCATGACATCTGTCAATGTCAAAAATGACATTGACACTTACTTTTGTCAATATGCAACAATTAGCATACATTTTGATTTGTAACTTCGTCATCGTAATTAGCGATGGCGTCTTGGCTATACGGTCTGTAGCTAAATATGTAACAGTTATTTTCTTAATTTTCTGTCTTTACCCGACTGCCCCAGAAGGGTATGTTGAATGCTTTAGTGCGCGTATTTTAGTTTTAATGATTACTGTTTATCTCTTTCAGCCAAGATGTCCGTCGAAGGCGTGATGGTCTCGTACGACTACTCGGAAGACGACGAGGTGACCAACATACTGACTGTATCCGCGTCCGGCATCATGTTTTCCGACCGCTGGGTGCTGACGCACGGGTCCATACTGTCCCCGCTGAAGCAGGCACAGGTTACAAATATAAAAATACTAGCTATTTCCCGCGGCTCCGCCCGCGTAAATATGGTATTTTTCTACTGATAAAAAAAATCCGGCCAAATGCGAGTCGGACTCGCTTTGTACGGTGTTCCGTACAAAACAAAATAATAATTTATTTCGACGGCGAAGTTCGAAATCAAAAATGTATGGGATTTGACATAAGTCATCGCTAAGTAGCATGTCGCTTGCGATGCCTTATGTCAAATCCCATACATTTTTCGTGGGGTATCGTTGAATATGTATGTATCGTCTTTTAAAATAAATGCAAGGTTTTATACACGACTTTTTTATCAAGTCAACCATTTCCGAGTAATCAGCCTGTATAGTAGTTTATAAGTTGGTCCCTCTCCCCTGGCATTTCTAAACTATGAGACTTAGAAAATTGCAATTATTCATGCTGATAGATTATGCTAAATACTCCTTAGGAAAATTATTTTGAACAAAATCGGACATTAACTTTTGAAGTAATTTGAAAAAAAAAACTTGAAAAGTTACTACCTATTACGCGTTTATAGTTACGGAACTCTCCTTAGACATGTCCTGACATGCACTTGGTTGGGTTATTACCCTTTGCGTACGGACCCCTAAAAAGCCTTTCGTGGGGCACGCGCATCCGCTCGTCTTCTTTTTGTCTCAGAGGGAATATTATGTATACTTTGTGGACATGACGGTGAATAATAAAGCAAATTTCTGAATTACATTTTTGTGTTACACTTCGCTTTATAGTATGAATTGACCCCATGAAGAAAATACAGAGATACATCTGTACCATGATTGACAGGGTCAGGGGTTTTTAGTAGAAGTAGTCAATCCTTTAGGCTGGGAGTATATTGTCCGTAATCCGTAAACTGCCAGACAAACATTCAGAGCACTAAATAACTAAATATAACTCTGCGCTAAATGGGCCATGACGTAGTATATTTGACAGAACAAAACTTCAAACAAAAAAAAGTTACGCCATCTTGATTTCACCGTATCTCAAATGTCAAAATGGCCCCAAAAACACCAAAAGTGGGGCAATTTAAATGGGGACAGTTTTTGCCTCGGCATGCCCCGTCTATAATATATACGTCTATGTTCACAGGTAATAAGCAACGCGAAACGCCGACCGATCCTCAACGACGAGTTGTACGCCAACCTGCCCGAGATATACGTCACGTGCGAGAAGCGGCGCGACGGCGACAGCGTGTACGACAGTGTGGAGAGGCTGGGCAAGGCGAGGAGCGATGAGCTGAGCGACCTAGACCACAGCAGCTACCACGTGCGGGTGCTCACGGGCAGGTCGGTAGAGCGGCATGGTGAAATTCGACGACCTCTGTGGCTCAGTGGTTAGCGCGTCGACGCTTAAGCCCGAGGTCGCGGGTTCGAATCCCGCCGAAGGAACAAAAAGTTTTGCCGTGTTCCTGGGTCTTGGATGTGTATTAAATATATGTATAATATAGTAAAAATCTTAAATACGAGTATGTGTATAAAAGTGTTCAATATGTTTCCGTTGTCTGGTACTTGTGATACAAGTTCTTCGGATACTTAGTACAGGATCTGATTGATGTTGTGTGGAAGCGTCCATAGATATTATTATTATTATTGACAGAAAAAGAGATTTTGTATTTGTGACCTTTGTATGTTCGTTAAGCAAAATCCACAATATTTTACAGTTAACTCAGATGTAAATAATAGAAGTGCCCCATCAAGATATGATATATATTAAATAACGTTTAATATATATCATATCTTGTCATGTCGTTTCAGTCTATATTATACATCGGACCTGACTACACGTTTAATTTGCTGCGAGTAACAAGCCAGTGCTTCCCAATCTTTGGTACCAGTATATTAAAATTTCTATTCGATTAAAATGAATTGCGACATTTGCGATGCTACTTTTACTGATGGGGTTTTCTGCCACGGGTGTAAGCGGAACATGGACTTCACCTGTGCCTCTATTTCGGAATCAGGCTACCGCAAGCTAGGGGCTGACAGAAGGTTATCATGGAGATGTCCTCAATGCAAGCTCTCGTCGAGCCCGCGCCCAAAGTCACCGGTCCCGGAAGCTGTAACTCTGGATATGATATTGTCGGAGTTGCGAGAAGTAAAATCTCAGCTCAATAAGTTGCCTGAGCTCTATGAGGATGTCAAACTAATTAAGGATGATATCTCTGACTTGAAAGCGTCGTGTGACTTTAATAGTTCACGAATATTTGAAGACCAATTTGAAGACCAAGGTTTTGGCTGTGGAAAAGCAGGCTCTAGAATTCCAGAAGATGGAGTCAACTTTTTCGAGAGACTTGGCGCTACTAAAAAAAGATAGTGTGAATCGGTAACAATGGTCGCGAATGAACAATGTGGAGATAAAAGGCGTGCCGACAAAACCTAACGAGAACCTCTTTAATATAGTTGAGATTTTATCTAAAGTTGTGGGTTACTCGTTCCATAAAACCCAAATTAACTATATAGCTCGGGTTCCTTCGCATGACTCAAAACATAAATCGATCATTATGAGTTTTATTAACCGATACATTAAAGAAGAGTTCATTGCTGCATCGCGTGCACGTAAGCAAATAAGTCTAAGAGATGTTGGGTTTGGAGAAGAAGACAGACGGATTTATATTAATGATCACCTCGTTTCCGATCTTAAGAAGCTGTTAACAAGAGTTAAAGAATTTTCAAAGCAAAAGGGATACCAGTACGTATGGGTTAAATTTTGTAAAACTCACATTCGGAAAAATGACAAATCACCAGTACATATTGTTTCGAATGAAGTGGATTTAAAAAAGCTGGCTTAGTATGCATATTGCATTACTACACATATGACGTAGTTAGTTTAGTCTCATTTAAATATCTACTGCCTAATTACTGCTTAATTTATTGCTTAATTTCATTAATTGTTATCTTTGCTATAATATATTATGCTTTCCTTAATTATATACATACACTTTATGTTTTGCTTTTAAAAATTGTAATTAGCCACCAAAAAAGGTTGAGAACCGCTTGTTTTTCATTCGTAAATTTCTCGTACCGCTTCGTGAATGTCTTCGGACCGGTCAAACCGGTACGGATGCATGTATTGTTGCACTTTTTGTCTCACTCGCACTCGCACTCGCTTGCGCGCACGGTTGATATTTTGATTCATGCATATTTTATTATTTACCCTCAATTCATGTCTATCATAAATATGTTTAATATTATTGCTTTTTTAATGCTTATTCATTTAGCTCTTAATATAACTATACTATTTTTATCTCTTAATATAACTATACTATACTATTTATTGTCTTCGAAATATTATATTGTAGATTATTAAATAATATTATGTTCCTTGAAAAGTATAAAGAACGTAGTGTATTTGAATCGTGGAACTCGCGGGCTTTGTGTACTTATATTCAGGGCAATGTTATGGTGTTTGTTTTATTTTTGATCTACTATTATTATAATACAATTTCAAGTAGTTTCTTGAAAATAACACTTTATCATATAAAATTTAATGATATCCATTGCGTATTTTTTTATAGTTACCTGCTAGCAATATCCTTTTTAACGAATTACCAATTAATAAAATGTTATAATGTTGCTAACTATGCAGGTAGCTGTTTTAATTACATTGAGGGGACATTGATAAACTACTATCATATGGAGTTACGCTTCGAGATAAAATTTTTGTGTCCAAAGACTATTAATAATAATATTTTGTGGTACGAATTAACTTATTTTAAATTGATATTCTACGGCCATTGTAATTGCTATCGTTTCCTAGGTTATATTATAACACTGTTGTTGTTTTGTTTTTGTAAAGTCTTTTACAAATGGATTCTAAAATATGCATCTATTACCAAAATGCTCGCGGTTTACGTACCAAAACTGACTGTTTTAAAAGGAATGTATACCTCAACTCATACGATATTATATCGATAACTGAGACCTGGCTACTGGATGATATACACGATCAAGAATTATTCGACAGTAGGTATGTTGTCTGGCGGCGTGCTAGAGATTACTCATCGACCAACCAATCGTTAGGCGGCGGCGTCCTTTTAGCGGTTCGACGAGACTTCGCAGCTGTGGGACGTCCTGAATGGCACACATCGACTGAAGACCTCTGGGTGACTCTCTCCTATAGGTGGATCTACGGTTAAAACTCATTTTTGTACGATCTACCTGTGCAAACAAAATTTGGGAAATAGTTCTTGTGAGCAACTAGAAAATTTCTCATGACTGGCACCCTCTGGGAACTCACTTCGCATCAGATGGCGTGTCACTTACAAGGAGTCAAATAAACTTTATCGATACTCTTGCTCAATGCAATCTATCACAACGCTGTCAAGTTCGCAATTACAATGATCGGTTTTTTGACTTAACTTTTACTAATTGTGAGCTTAACATCAAAGCTTGCGATGATCCTTTGGTACCTGAAGATGTACCCCACCACCGATCGTTATGTATTGACCTGGTGTACAATTCTGTTAGTGCTTTAGATTCAAAAAGTAGAGAGAAATATTTTTACAACCGAGGTAATTTTGATGAAATTTGCACCGCTTTAAATTTAGTTGATTGGCATGAGTACCTTAATAATAAATCTTTGGAAGACGTCGTAAAATGTTTTTATGATAAATTATATAACCTTCGTAATTCCTACATACCACATAAAATGACTTCCGCAAAGTGTTTTCCTTCGTGGTACAATCCTGCCCTTAGAAAAGTTTTAAAGGAGAAATATAAATACCACCGAAAATTTAAAGTTTATGGTAATCTAACTGATTACGTCTCATTTACACTACTTAGGAGAAGAGCCAAATCTCTAGAGCGCTTGTGTTATGAATCATACATTCAAAGAACTGAGAATTCTCTTGCTACTAACCCTAAAGTCTTTTGGTCCTTCATTAAAAGCAATTCTGGAGCCTCTTCTATGTTTCCTTCCTTTATGACCTATGAAGAAGAGCAAGCCACTACTGGTGACAAAATTTGTAATCTTTTTGCCTTATATTTCCACTCCAATTTTCTTAATTCCAATTCCCCCACTAATTTATACATTGAAGCGCCACATACTTATCATAACTCAATACGAGATGTTCAGGTGGATCCGGAAAATTTACTTAAACTTTTAAGATCAGTAAATTTGAACAAAGGCTCCGGACCTGACGACGTTCCTCCTTTACTAGTTGTTAAGTGTGCCACAAGCTTGGTAACTCCCCTGTGCATATTATTTTCACGATCTCTTAAAGAAGGTTATGTCCCTAGTATTTGGAAGTCAGCCTTTCTCACTCCAGTGCACAAAGGAGGCGACAAGTCCAATATCAAAAATTATAGATCAATATCAAAGCTCTGTACTTTCGCTAAAATTTTCGAGCGAATTGTATATAATCAGGTTTATTCAACGATCAATTATTGGTTTATTCCCGAGCAACATGGATTCTTAAAATCACGGTCTACTATCTCAAATTTTATTCTTGCCTATGACTATGTTAGCTCACATATGGATTCTGGTGCTCAGGTTCACGTGTTATTCACTGATTTCTCAAAAGCCTTTGATCGTATAGATCACTCTATCCAACTACAGAAGCTACTTTCCGCGGGAATACACGGAAATCTATTTCGATGGTTTACATCTTATATTAAAAATAGGTCGCAGGCTGTCGCCATCAATGGGCTTACGTTGAGGTGGGTATCAGTACCCTCAGGCGTTGCTCAAGGTTCGCTATTGGGACCTTTATTATTCGCGATATTTATGAATGATGTCAATTCTTGTTTTCACTATTCTTAATTTCTTTTATACGCGGATGATACCAAAATAATGAAAAATGTTTCTTCACTTCGTGACTGTCATCTTTTACAAGAAGACTTGGACAGGTTTAGTGACTACTGTATCGTACATAAATTAAATCTTAAAGTAACAAAGTGTTATGCGTGACCTTTAGCCGTAAGTCTAATTTGATAAAGATTAATTACAAGATTGAAAATAATGAGATAGTCTTTAAGGATACAATGAAGGATCTTGGAATAATAGTGGATTATAAGTTATTATTTGATGAGCACATAAATTATAATATAGTAAATAAGGCCTCAAAGGCATTAGGACTTGTCATAAGGTCTTCTGCTAATTTCAAATCTATTAAAGCTATTAAAATACTCACTGTTCGTATGTGCGTAGTATCCTAGAGTACGGGTCAGAGATTTGGAACCCCTCCTATGACATTTATAAAAATAGAATAGAATTTATACAGAAACGCTTTTTAAGGTTCCTTCAGTATAGGTGCTGCCTGAACCTTCCTAACTACGAATCGAGATGTAATAAATTTCACTTTCTCCCCTTATACTACCGTAGAGACATTTCGGATTTAGTTTATTTAAGTAAAATAATTAATAATGTTATCGATGCTCCTGATTTATTAAATTTTTATTAATTAAATTTAATTTCAACGTGCCCAGTAGATACTTTCGTAATTCGTGTCGTAAGACATTCTATCGCCGTAATTCATTTGTCTTTAGATCTAGTGCCCATTTCAATAGATTCTATACAGATTATCTTGTCGAAGATGTTTTTTCAATACAAGCATCTAAGATTTGTAGACTTTTATCCGATGCGTATTTTATCCATGGGAAATTATAATTCACATCCAATACCAATATGTGATGGTAAAGCAGGTTGTGCGTGTGGGAGTGTTTCGGTAACACCCGGTATTTCTTTTTAATTTAATTTTAATCGCAACTCTCGTGGCATGATGTGGTACTAACAATTAAGTTCAAATTTATAATATGTTATTATTTCTTTTTATACTTTCTGTTACAATACCTCATGGTTAAAACTTGTGAGTCACAACTGTATACTTAATCTCTTACCTATCAGTGAAAACCTTTAATTGGCTTTATGGTGTCTATAAAATATGTATTCTTATTGTAATTATCCGTATGCTGTAAGTTTACCGAATACAATAAAAATAAAATAAATATAAATTATATATGCCCCAATGTCGTCTAGATTTATTTAAAAGAAATGTTTGCATTAGCGTTATAAAAGTGTATAATAAACTTCCCGACAGATTTAATGATTTGAATTTAATTAATTTTAAATCTCAGATATGAAAATGGCTGTTAGAAAACTATTTTTATACTCTTGACGAGTACATGAGATTTGAAGAAAAGATAAATTAAATCGATAAATAATGTAGTTATATACTAAATTGACATAATATATTATCTTTTATTTATACATTGACTTCATTAATATTAGAATTTATTTTATCTTTATAATGGCAAGTGGATTTAATGATAAATATAAAAGAATAGAGCCATAAAAAAGGAGTAACAGAGTAGAAAAGTTACAGCGTAGGCTACTACAGTACTAACAGAACAGCAGAGGCAACTTTGACTGGATCACTTTATCCTAGTACGCATGATGCGCCCTGTAAATAGTAGCGCAGTGCGCGCAAATTTAATAAATCATACATAATCATCGTGATCTCAATATAGTAGTAGCAGAGTATCACTAACAGACACCATCTCGCAGGATAGTCCACGCGTGGCAGTGCGATGTGCTGGACCGCTGCGTAGACGCGATCATGTTCAGCTGGACGATCGGGCATCGCGACGGTGACGTGCGCGCACAGACGCAGCTCGGCAAGGCGCTGTTGTCCGTGTTCGTGCTGGTCGACCTCGAGAGCGGCAGCAGAGGTGAGTGTTTTGCGGTCATGGGTACTGGACGCGATCATGCCCAGCTGGACGATCGGGCATCGCGACGGTGACGTGCGCGCACAGACGCAGCTCGGCAAGGCGCTGTTGTCCGTGGTGGTCCACCTCGAGAGCGGCAGCAGAGGTATAGTAGTAGGTAGAGTATCTCTCTATGTAGTAGATGCTCTGTCACGGCAAACTCCACGCCATAAAAGACGCTTTGTTTTTGTTCATCATTTAGGCCAGGCAGTCGCCAAAACAATGGTAGGTCGGAAACTGGTAATTTAAAAAAAAACAATTCCGCTAAGAAAGCTTTATTAAATCAGCGCTACTTCTTCTTATGTACTTCACAAAAGTTCGCTGTAATAGTAAACAGACATTTAGTAATAGGCTTACTAATCCTGACATATTAATATAGCACGAGATGATTGTTGAACAGCGCCATTTTGTAAGTTTAATAGTAAAACAAGATAATTTTATTTAATAGGTGGAAAGTAAAAACTAAGATTGTTTACAATCACTCAAGCGTTATTTCAACCAGTAGGCCTAGCATGAACAATTGACAGGTGCGCAAACGTAACGTTATCGAATGTCAATTGTATGGGCGCTGTCATAATTTTCTCATTTTCTCTTCTTAACAAATCTCTTTCGATAACGTTACGTTTACGCCGCTGTCAAATTTTCCTGCTAGGTCCACTGGTTTAATCGGGGCATATTTCTCAGATCAAGCTGGCTTATTCGTGTCATAACATAGCTCTCCTACGGTATATCACCTTTAAGATGGTCACATAAATAAAGAATTCAAGTCAAATTAAGTATACTTATACATACGATACGAAATGTATGTGGACTTCATTATTCTCAAACAATTTCTTTAATTGAACGGCATTATAACATTCTTTAACAAACCCACCGTCTCTGGGATCCTTGACAAGGGTCCAGTCGTGTCTCCAGCTGGTAATCGTGCCCATGTGACTGGGCTGATCGGGGAAGAAGTGATAGCCATACTGGATGGAGTGCTTCTTGACCAGCCCCGCCACTCCCAGGGCTAGACCGCCTACCACCATCCCGTGGACTGAGCCCACGTAGCGTGCGAGTATGGGGCCGCAGGCTAGACCACCTGGACATCATCAACAACAAATGTATCCCGATATAAGTTCGCAAATCCACTACTTAGTATGTATTTATATGGAGCACTAATCCCCGCGACCGGTGGGCGTGGCCAGAGAATCTGATTCGCTGGTTTGCTGGTCGCGGTCGCGGGTCGTGCTTCAACCTAAATAACTATTTCTTTAAGATTTATGTATCTCTATTCAACGAATTTATAATTTAATTTGTAAAAATGTGGACACTGTGTACAGTAGGTAAAATCCCTATTGCTGGGACATAATCCATCGTATGTGAAATAAATAGTAATATATTAATAAGTTTGGGCCTGGTTAAAAATCTTCTAAAAAGTGTCGGAGTTTATCCGGAAGTATTGTCGCTGCTTACTTTATATCGAGCGACAGAGACAAAATATGCAAAAAAGCTGACAGTTATCAGTAGATTGTGGCACAGCCTCAATTCTCGTATTTAAAGTAGACTTTCATTTTACTTTGATTGTATTATAAGTAAAGCGACTTATCATTTTGTGAAGTTTGGACCAATCAGAACGCGTTTGACGCCGGTTTAACGTTCACGAGAATACCGGTTTGGCAGTAAGCGTATCGGGACTTGATTGTAATTTTATTATTGCAGGTTTTATTTAGCAGAATTTACCCTCAGGTCTAAAAAGGCCACATTGAGTGAGTCGACGTGATGTTTCATAATACGATTCACTTATGTGGCCAATTTAGACCTGCAGGACATTAGTGTAGAAAATTATCTTCAAAACTTAGGTACCTAAGAAATAATTCAAGCCGTCGTCCTTCTGCCGCCAGTTTTGGACGCTGTTGGCCACGAGGGCGAACGTCGCGCCCATCGTTACGAACGGGGTGGTGTGGAAAGCGTATCTGAAAATAAAAAATAACAGTACCATTGTTATAACGCGTCAATATTAAGAATGGGACTGAAAAAAATTGAAGTGCGTATTAGTTTAATTGACGTATCGTAAACCACAGAGTAAAAATATATTCTTACGCAATCTTGCTTTGTATCAAACCTTTTATTTTATTAAACGCGTTATAGCTTCTTTTAGTACTTAAACGGTTTCGACTTTATTTATACGTATGGCTGATGTCCGTTTCTGTTCGGGTCATAATAAAACACTGAAAATAGTTTCAATCCTCAATGTTTTAATATCCTTGTATTAACAAAAGTATAAATAAATAATCTAAGCACAATTTAAACCTGAAAAATATATTTTGATTTACGTTTTATTTTACATGTGAGGATTGAGGGCTTCAAATGATTTGTCACCCTAGGATCTCTACTTCACAGATTGAGTTCGTAGTACATTCTACCAAGCATCCTGTATATTTCGGATTTGACGTTGCTGATTGTACGTACCGTCTCGCGATGGCGCCCCACTTGGTGGCGTGGGAGTACATGAGCACGTCGTACGTGGACAGCACTGCGCCCACCAGCAGCCCGTAGCGAGACGTCACGAACACCTACAAGAAATTTTGTGTTTTTAGGGTTCCGTAGTACATTGAGGGTAGAGGTTAGAGAGGAGGTCCGTAGTACAAGGAACCCTTATAGTTTCACTCTGTCCGTTAGTCCATCCATCTGTCTCTCTGTCTGTGTATTTGTCTGTAATCTATACTTCTATACTTACTCCCTTACTAATAAAAATATTTACACAATGGATAAGCTATACAGTGTTTTGTCCTTGTATCATACGTTGGAAAAGTCGCTTGACAGACAGGACGAACCGTTGTATAGCTTATTCATTGTGTAAATATTTTTATAAGGGGTAAGCTTATAAAGAGGAAAATTTTGCATTGTATAAGCTTCGAAACTACTGGGACGATTTTCATTAAATTTGGTACAGAGATAGAGTAGATCACGGGGATGGACATAGGTTCCTTTTTATCGCGGGAAATGTACGGTTTCCCCGTGATTAACTTTTGCACCAAGTCGCGGCCAACATCTAGTTATGAATATAAATTAATAAAATTAGGTACAATTACAGAAGTGAGGAGGATTAATTCTACCGATCGTGCGGGTCGACTCGGTATTTTTAAATAAAAGTGAGGTTTCATACATGACTTAGTAGCGTGAAGCGTACTGAAGAGCCCTAGCGGAGCGCGAGTCGATCTACAAGTCATATTGCCATCGCGCTCACTCGCATGGCGGGCGTGGCGTAGCCGGCTGCACCGCGGCACCGGCTGCACCGCGGCACCGGCTGCACCGCGGCACCGGCTGCACCGCGGCACCGGCTGCACCGCGGCACCGGCTATCGCTCGAACAATAGACCCGATATCGCTAACCCTACCCTTCAGCAAAACACAACGCAAGCGTTAGTTTTACGCTGGTTTTCTAAAGGCCCATTCGTAACCAAGTGTGGCTCTATGGTGGCTCTCCCTGATACGGCGAATGACACATGCGTACCTTCTTCCACATATCACTGCCATCCGGGGTGTCGTAGTATCTGTAAAGGACTAGTCTCGTAGAATCACTTTTACAATCGTCTTCACAGTCACACATCGTTTTAAATTCTCACATAAATTTAAGAAATAAAAATAAGATTTCTATTTTGATTTATTTGCGAATTGCAATTGTCAGATTGACTGACAATATAAATCGAAATGTCATTCACTAAATTGTATTAATTATGAGGTTTGCACATTAGGTACGCGATAAAGATATTAGATATCGGATGTCGTTACCTGTAAGAGCGTTTTCACTGTTCACATTACACGATATGATATCGCTTATCGCGTCTACATGAGAAAGACAGGTATACCTGCTGTCTTTGTCATCGGCTCAATATTGAATATCGTATTGGATAATGGGAAAACGCATTTATGCCAACGACATAAGAGCGTTTCCGGTCGGATAAGCTAGCATCGGTCCAGAATTTCGATAGCAATGTCAACAAAGATCGTCTATAGTACCTAAGTAGTAACCGATCTGATCCAAACCCCTGAAACTACGGTCCGGAGTAGCCGTAAAACTAATTCAATGGTAGATTATGCACCAGATGCGGCTACCAGTATCGGAATTTTCGCAGACTTTTCATACGTTCGTATTTACACGGGTTCTGTTCGTACGTGATGCGGAACCGCTTATTCTTGCTCATACACAGCCTATGCTCCAGATCGTACAGAAACCAGAACCTTATATAACAAATGTCCTTAACAGCGAGCGCGGCGCCGCTGCGGCCATTATCAGAGCTGTTCGACATAGTGCGGCCCGCGCCCGGCCGAGGCAGCGAGGTTCTCGTACATTCCACGCCCTTCGGTAACGAGGTATGAATAGGTTTCATGTATCAGTGTGATGAGTGCGAGTTTTTGTCGCCTTGTTCCATTTTCACTACTCCACTACTCACCGTGAAGAAGTGTATGCAACTTGTACTATTATGTATTATGTGGTATGGCATCGAATTAGTTACCAATTACCATTGTTTGCTTTGGACACATTTTATTGCTTACGTTAAGTCGTTTCTAGACAGAAAAATAATTATGAAATTGTACAAGAAATGGACATCTTAAGACAAGGACAACTGCGTTAAAGAAATATATAGCAGAAGGTCATTGATCTCACATCTCATCACAGCTGATTTCAAAATGAACGCGCTTTTATTAATATTTTTCGTTGTTCATAATTATTATTAAAGTTGAGCCCATGATTTATTGCTTTAATGTAATGCATTAAGGCAGTAAATCATGTGCCCAAAGTTTCCATAATAAATTTTGCGAAACGTTATAATAAAGAGATTATTACTGTGACTATTGTGTGTCATTCGAAACTAATAAACAATTTAACTCGGTCGGATTAATTCTTGCGAACCCTAGCCCCAATTTCACAACGCATTAAAACGGCGCTTAACGCTGAGCTACGGTTTTGGATCCGTCTGTTCCGTTCTAACATTGAATGAGAGAGAGAGAGAGAGATCGAATCCAGGCTTAGCGAAAACCGTGTTTAAAGAAGTTCTTGTGAAATCGGAGTGAAATCAGGGCTTTTTCGTTTACACTTTTATTTTGTCTCCTGAACTGGACTATAATTAAAAAACTCCTTCTGGCAGGTATTCCTGAACACCGTCACCAAGGGTACAGTGTGCGGCGCGGTGGGCAACCGGCCGTCGCTGCTGCTGACGGACTGCGCCAGCTCGCTCGGCTCAGAGGGCGGGCCCGTGTACTCCGAGGCGTCAGAGTTAGTATGTCACATGTAGGTTCTAGAGGTATATTAAGACAGCTGCTTCGATTTTTGCGGTGAGGGACCTCAGGGTGGAGAGCGTGGAGGCCTTTGTGGCCCAGCTCTCCGCGAAGCTGTTCGCGCGAGCGGATGCCTCGCGCCTGGTCGAGCTGACCGACCTAGCGCCGTGGCATGCCCGCCCGCCCGACCGCCACCGCCTGCCGAGAGATGCCGTCCCCCCCGGACTACCCAGCGGAGCCACGCAGCCCGCCCCACCGCCCCCGAAGAGGAGGAGCCCTTGACGCACTGATACGCCACATCCACGCGCAATGATGCGCCCCATCCATCGTGGGATCGTATCCCCCCCACACCTTTCCCTTACGCCGGCAAACCAAATGCCGGCGTACATCGTCCAAAATCACCTGGGGCCTGTCGGAGTGGCAGCCCTCTTGCCACCCCGTCGCCTCCTTGGTGCACCTTCCCCCCGACACAAAAAGTCGGGAACCGGAAGCTTACCTTCCCCCCTTTTCCCCAGGTCGCTCGTTTCTGCGGTCCGGCAAACGCGGCGCGTGAGGGAGTGGACCCAAACACGTTTCCCGGCCCCCGGGTCGGGACCCCCACGCGCCGTTTGGAGCCGACCGCAGGTCCCGGTTGTGCCTGGACTGGCAATCGACACTCCCTTTGGTTTTGTTGTTGCCCCCCCATGGGTTTCCCCCGCGTTCTGCCGCGGGGGGTCTTCCCTTAAAACCTAGACTCATGCGCCCAGTACTCGTACTGGGCGCGTCTTCCCACCCCAAGTAGAGGGGCTATGCCCCTGGTTTTGGTTCCCCGCCCAAGGCCCTTTTCAGGGGCCCGGCGCGAGAGAGAAGAGTCTCCTTCTCTAACAAGTTTTGCGGTGAGCGGCGCGGCTGCGGGCAGTGATAGCAGCGACAAGCGGTGACTATGGCGAGCAGGCGGGCGCGATAGTCACCGCTTGTTAGAAATGCACTCGTGTTTTGTCAATTGTCACTACGAAGTTCGGGGCAGCGGCGTAGCAGCTCCAGCAGCGGCGTTTTTACCCTAGCTCCAATGGGACCATGACCCAGCCCTCGCACTCTGCCGAACAGGATTTTTGAACGCTGTAAAATTTTTCATCTTTATTGATAGTTAAATTAAAAACCATTAACGAACGCCTCGAACTCCAGTAGGTTATTGTCTTATTCTGAAGTCTACAATCTTTCTGGGTTTAAAGTTTGAATCGATTTTAACCTGTTACATAAGAAAATGACGTCCTCTCGTATGTACTTCCTTACATGACTATAACCCTCCTCCTATTAGCCCCGTTTCAATTGCATATTTTCAGGTCATCATTAGTAGGGATGGTGGTGTGCAGCGTGTCGTGGTGGCGTGGCGAGTGGGTGGGACTGACGCTGGCGGCGCCGCTGCGGACCGTTCTCGCGCACAAGCTGAGCGTGCCCGCCATCGCGCCGCCGATCGTGCCCGCGCCGCCCCGCGTAGCCGCCATCTTGGGTGAATACCTCCCGTTGAAGTTCACCACTCGTAGGCATGGTGGTGTGCAACGTGTTATGGTAGTGTCGCGAATGGGTGGGGTTGACGCTGGCGACAACGCTGAGGACCGTCCTCGCGCAAAAGCCAAGAGTGTGCCAGCCGCGCCGCCCCGTGTTGCCGCCATCTTGGGCTGGGATCGCCATCCGCCACTTTAATATGATCCGGAATTCGGCGCGCCGGGGAAAATTCAGAGCACTGAAAATAGAACTCTCCGCTAATACAATATAAAGTCGTCAAAATAAATACAAAGTTGAGCATATATGACATTGAAATTTGACTCGACACTTGTGAATTCGATTTTCCTTACGGATTCCGGAAAATATAGTCCCAGCCTTAGGTATGCAGGAATGAACAGGTTAAGCCAAACCGAGTGATACGAGATATTAAAACATTTCGTGAAATGACGATTACCTTGTATTTTGATGATCAAAGTTATCGGAGGCACTGTGCAGATATGGGCAAGTCACTTTTAACTCCTCTGTCTGCTGAGTGCGAGTTTTTGTCACTGGTTGCCGTGAAGGAGTTAACTACAATTGTAGTGTAAAATGTATATCGTCTAAATAACACACCTAGAGGTAAACAATCGTAACTAATTCGATGCCATACAAATTGTAGCTAACTTCTTCACAGCGAGTAGTGACAAGTGACAAAACCTCGCACTCGGCACACTTAAGTGTAATGTTGCGGTTGCCCACTGTCCATGAGCGGTGGTATCGATCATCTGCTCGCTTCAAGATGAAATGTGACTTTTGAAGTAATAATAAATAACATTGTTGTTGCAGACCTTATAGACTCGTGCACGGTGCTGGTGCGGTGCGGTAACGCGTGGGGCGCGGGCGTGTACGTCGGTGGCGGTCACGTGCTCACGTGCGCGCACGTCGTCAGAGACGTACGTATTACCTATGACCGTGCAGTCTGGCTCGCACATATTTCTGTCTTGCTCACACTCTACGTTGGGACAGACACATACTTACAATATATATTTTTTAAATCTAATAATGCAGTTTTAGCTTTCAGGTCACAAGGCATGTTAATGTATTTTTTGCTCCCTCGTGTGGATTAACGGCCGAAACTAATAACGTATCCTAAATCTCAGATTGACCTCAATCTTAGATTCTCAAACAAAAATTGACTTAAAGTGACGTGAAGTCCTATGATCGCTGAAATGTATTGAAATCTTGATCTCAGATAGCTAAAATGAGATTAAGATTGATTATTAATTTCGGGCGTTAAAGGACTATGCAAAATATCGTCCCCACTCACCAACAGATTTCAAATCTCAGTTAATAGCTCCTGCCACGCTGCTTATTATTTAGTATGGCGATTTCCACCTCAGGAGTGGGGTTTTGACAGAATATTGAATTTAATTTTTTATTGTCTTATATTAGCGACCCACTCCAGCTTCGCACGAGTGCAATGTATTATACATATAATGCAGCTGTCAGCAATGCATAGAGTGATTCAAGAGGAAGCTTTATACAGGGTGACCTGAAATTCGATACATTCCTTTGAAAGACAGAAAGTAGACCTCATTTACAGTAATATTTTTCATGGCATCCCCTATCCGAAAGTTGATATTTACAAAGTTATTGAAATTTCAAAAAAAATTTCTCTATTTTCCACTTTTTGACTTTGACATGACGTATTTTTAAAAATGTTTGTCTTTTTAGTGATTTTTTTATGTATTTTAACCGTCAATGAGTCAAATATTATTTTTAAGGAATAAATAGGGACAAACTAAGCGAGAATTTTTCATTATGAGACATGAAACAGAATTTTCTTTTAAGAAAAATGCACATTTTTCTTAAAAACGGGTGATTTTCTTAAAAAAATGTATGATACAATGCGTACAAATATTCTTAATAACTTCCTTATCTCATTAGCTTTCCAAAAAGGTGCAAATGTCTACATAAAAATATGACGTTGTAGTAAACATATTAGAAGTAAAATGAAATAATGTCTAAATCGATTTATTTGCGATAAGGTTAAAATAAAAGGAAAAACTTTAATTTAATTACGTTTATTGTGTTTAAAAAACATCAATGTTTAATTAAATTTAATAATAAATATTCTACTTTAGGTCTTGTTCAAAATGTGAACCTCTGTTTCTGATAGAGGCCCGTAGTCTTCTCCGTACCTCTGTTTTGATTATTCTGGTAGTAAGACTAGTTTTGATTTCTTCTGCTGCATTTCTTATGCGGCTTCTGAGCTCCTCTAGTTTCTGTTTCTGTAAAGAAAATTCTGTTTCATGTCTCATAATGAAAAATTCTCGCTTAGTTTGTCCCTATTTATTCCTTAAATTAATATTTGACTCATTGACGGTTAAAATACATAAAAAAATCACTAAAAAGACAAACATTTTAAAAAATACGTCATGTCAAAGTCAAAAAGTCGAAAATAAAGAAAAAAATTTTGAAATTTCAATAACTTTGTAAATATCAACTTTCGGATAGGGGATGCCATGAAAAATATTACTGTAAATAAGGTCTACTTTCTGTCTTTCAAAGGAATGTATCGAATTTCAGGTCACCCTGTATGTATAATCATTGCACTCGTGCGAAGCTGGAGTGGGTCGCTAATATAAGACAATAAAAAATTAAATTCAAATTTCTGTCCAATCTGTTGCTTACTTTAAAAGATCTAGAAACTGAGCGACTTTATTTTATATTGTGTTTGACTGACTAGTCTTATTTTTCTTTTTTTAGCATATTTTTACCTTTAGTAAACTTATACTTTACTTAAGTAAACAGAATATCACTGAAAATATTTACACGGTTTTTAATTGTAATTATTTTATGTATAATTTCCAGCACACATCAGAGAAGGTGTCAGTGTACTGGCAAGGTGTGAAAGAGACGGCGATGGTGCGGTACTCGTCCCGCGACGGGCGCGCGTACGACGTTGCGCTAGTGTACGTCGATCCGCGCCACTACGCCGGCATTAAGGCCGCGGAGTTCTCGCACAAGCCGCCCGAGAAAGGTAGGTAAAGACAGGGTCTAGGACAAATAATTCAACAATTTGAAACTTTTTTTGTTTAAACGGGCATTCGGCCCACCACACATTCCCATCACTGCAATTCCTGTGAGCCAGGATCGACAGCGGTAACCAACCACAAACCTTTAATATGATCACTGGGGTGTCCGAGGGACATGTAAATCTGTTTTGGGATTCGCAATGAAACTAATCAGAAGGTTGGAGGAGTAGGGAGAATTTCAAATTCGCTCTCCAAGCAAAGCTGAATAGTTTGAAACTTGCGACACATTTCTATTAGGCTACGTTGCGACGAGCTACTTTCAGTGGTTGCGATAGAAAAAACAGCACTGTAAATAGAACTGTGCGCTAATACAATAGAGCTGAAAATCGTGTAGAGTTGTCAAATCTGACATTTGACACTAGACATTTCGATCCCTTTGTGGGAGGCGCGACACCGAAGCCAAATAATTAATTTGGCTTCGGTATCATGCTGTGTTTTAATAGCCACGCTCCCGACATAGTTATTATTTATGTCGCGAGCGAAAGAAAAGATTTTGGGAAATCAGAGTTTCGTTTTTTATCAGGTGAGTTGCGATTACATTAATGTATCGTAAACTTTTCTATAAATTAAATTGCGATTCAATAAGAGGTTTTCACCGTTTCAGGTGAGCCGGTGCTAGCAGCCGGCTACCCGTACTTCAGCGACAGTAGCGTGCCGCAGCTGCGGCCGACCGTCACGCGCGGCCACCTCAGCAACGTGTCGCCGTCCATGCTGCAGACCACGTGCTGCGTGCAGTCCGGCTTCAGGTAGGTACAGCGTGGCAGAAAGGAGTATGACGCGGTGACAGCAGGAACTAAAACTGTATCATTTTATATCCTTATTGGATTGGAATGATATATTTAATTTAAATATATTGAATAAATATAAGATTATGTTATACAATTTGACGACGCGCTGAACCACTGAGCCACACTCAGTGGTTCAGCGCGTTGGTGTTCAAACCGGGGGTTGCGGGTTCGAATCCCCCCGAAGAAACAAAAAGTGATTCTGTGTTCCTGGGTCATGGATTTGTATTAAATATGTGTATAATATAATAAAAATCTTAAATACATGTATAGTATAAAAGTATTAAATATACTTCCCGATTTCATTCTGCTCTCGGACACCGTCCGATGAACAGCTCCGCTCGTTACGATCGTTGCCGTCGTCCCGCGCTCTCATATTGCGCTCTCGCTCTGTCGCGTGTGACATTGCTCGCGATAGTGCACCATAGGAAGAAAGAAGACCGAAGACTCAAGAGTCAAGCCTCAAGAGTCAAGCCTCAAGAGTCAAGACTCAAGAGAGAAGAGTACAAGGCGCCACCCAACCGCCTTTGCCGCCCGACCCGTGCCGTACCGTGTCTCGCGCCGCGCCGCGACCGCCGCCTACCGGACGATTCGTGTGACCGCTCGCATCGTCCGTCTCGCTCTTTAGTGCGAGCCTTCTGCTCGCACACCCGCCGCGTAGTTATCGCCGCGTTAGGACAAGCGTGCGACCGGTCGCATCGTCCGTCTCGTTTTTAGCGCGAGCCTTCTGCTCGCGTTACGCCGCGTCTCGTTCGCAAACACTAGCGCCCTAGTGTTTAGCGCAACGTTAGTGAGTGAGTTCCAGCCGCCCAAGGAACAATTATAAGTACCGTGACACGCTTAGGCACACTACACGAGGAGTTTTCCTCCCTACACACCTCCCCTCCCGGTCGCCGGTAGGGGCTGTATCCCCAATCATTTTTTAGAGAGCAGAATTCCACAATCAGGATAAAACTTCTTAATTATGGCCGACGCCATAATCAGGAAGTTCCTGACGTTCCTTCAGAACGAATTCCCTGAAGCCGCGAAAAAATGGGAACGCTTCGCGAGCGCCCATGAATTAGAATCACCGGCGTCGCCCGACTGCGACGTCCCGCTAATACCAGCTGTAGCCGAATCCTTATCATCTCCCTCAGAGATGTCTTGCTCAGAGCAAGAATAGCACCGTAGTGAACAAGGCGAGTTCACTACCGTCAAAGATAAGAAGACGAAGAAGAGGAAGCGCCCAGAGGGCACCTCCTCTCCAGTCCTATCTTCCCCGACCAAATCGGTCTCTAAGAGTAGGAAAACCGTGCAGGCTCATGGCTCCGCGACCCCCGTTACCCCATCGGCCCCTCTGGCCTCCCAGGCCCCTCTGGCCACCCAGGCCCCTCTGGCCTCCCAGGTCCCCCGAACCTCTCAGGCCCTTCCGGCATCTCAGGCCCCTCAGGCCTCCCAGGCCCCTCAGGCCGTCCGTACTCCTAAAATGCCTCCTCCTGTAATCATACAGGAGAAGGCCAAATGGAATTTAATCTCCGCAGCGATTAACGAGCATAAGCTTCGTTACTCTTCTGCACACACGACCCCCATAGGCATCAAAATGCAGGTTAAGTCGTCGGAGGACCACCGCCTCCTCACCGCGTTCCTACACGCAAAGAACATAGGTTACCATACTTATGCCCTTGAAGACGAGCGCCTTCTGCGCGTCGTCATTACCGGAGTCGATAAGTGTCTCTCCACAAAAGAGGTACTCATGGACATCCAGTCCCAAGGTTTTCCCGCCTTAGAGGTACATCGCATGTACCACCCCATCAAAAAGCACGAGTACAATATGGTACTAGTAACCCTCCCTCTTACGCCAGAGGGCAAGGATATCTTCAATATCCGAGCCATCTGTCATATTACGGGCATCCGCGTCGAGCCCCCCCGTAAAAGGGGCATCCCTGGCCAGTGCCACCGATGCCAACTTTACGGGCACTCGGCACGGAATTGTCAAGCTAGGCCGCGTTGTGTTAAGTGCCTCGGTGACCACGGCACCTCTGACTGTCCCCGTAAGAGCCCAGCTGAGGAGTCCGAACCCCCCAGCTGTGTTCTCTGTAAGTCTCAAGGACACCCCGCCAATTATAGAGGGTGCAAAAAAGCACCCAAAGTAAAAAAGCGCAGTGCACCGCAGACGAAAAGTGCCCCCCCCCCCAAACAGAGATTCGTCGCTGCCCCCCTACCCTCCCAATCTGCATGGTTCAAGCCCGCGCAGAAACGTAGTTCGGAGTTAGTGGTTTCCCCCGCCCTCCCCAGTAAGGCCATGCCCTCCGCGCCCATAGCGCCTAAGGCCACGCCCCCTCCGACTCCCAGCTTCACTGCAGACCTCTCTTTCGTCCAGCAGTTCTTAAGCAACATCGGGCCTATTGACCCGATGGAGCTTTCTATTTTAGCGACAAAGCTAAAAGGATCGGCCACAGACCGCATCCAAGCTTTGTCAGACCATCAGGTCTTGATCCGTCAGATCAAGGCCCTCTCCACCAACGGTAATTAATGGAGCCCTCGGGAAGGACAAATTCGCACTCGTTACGCGTAGTGTCGTTCAATACGAACGGCATTAGGAATAACATTAGCGAAATTCGCGATTTTGTAAGCAGCCAAAATGTCGATATTCTTCTAGTGCAGGAGACTTTTTTAAAACCTAGTATGAGGAGCCCTAAAATAGCTAACTACAAAATAGTCAGAAACGATAGAACTCGATCCCGACTCGGAGGTACTCTTATCTACTATAAAAAATAACTACATTGTATTCCCCTAGAGCCACCGCCATTGTTAACTTTAGAAACATCTGTTTGCCACATTAGTATGTCCGGTCACGGACCCATTGTTATAGTAAGCGCGTACTTAGCGTGCAACAAAGAACTTCATTCCAGCGACCTACAGGCGCTATTCAATTTAGGTAACGCTGTCATCATTGCCGGCGACTTTAATTGCAAACACACCGAGTGGGGCAATGTATACAACAATAGAAACGGCACCATCCTTTGTAGTTTAACCGACACTTTAAATTTTGCACTATTAGCTCCCACCGACCCCACTCGCTATGACACCAATGAAAACATCAACGGTGTCATACGCGATCCTAGTACGATAGACATAGCCTTAGTTAAAAATGTTTCTCTCAATATCTATATTGAGACTCTCCACGAGCTTAACTCGGACCACAGACCGGTTACGATTACACTTGGTAGTCTTAACCCCAATAATTCTAGTACTAGGAAGATAGTAGATTATAAATCATTAGCGGAGAACATCAAAGTCCTTCAATCTAGCCACTTAGATAAAATCCCCGATATTAAAATCCCCGATATTATAGATAGTAAAGAGAAAGCCATAGAGGCCGCCTCCCACTTGACCGATCACCTGGTAGCGACCATAGAGAACTCATCTAGGGAGGTGTCAACGACCCCCAAGGGCCGTTGGCACCTCCCTGAGGACATAAGGGAGTCCATCAGACTCCGAAATGCGGCTAACCGCACATATGATCGCTACCCGTCGGAAGAGTGGAGGAAAGCCCTCCGTCACTACGAGAGGGAAGTTAAGTTTAAAATTAAACAACACAAAGCCGAGAGTTGGGATCGACTTCTCAGTGATTTAGAACCGTCTCACGTGGCGTACTGGCCACTCGCGAAGGCCCTCAAAAACAACACGGAGAGCGATATGCCTCCGTTAGACAGACCTAACCGTCCTCCTGCATTCGAAGACATTGACAAGGCCGAGTGCCTAGCTGATAATTTCGAACAACAGTGCCGGCCGAGTACTCTCCCGATTGATCCCGTGCACCTTAGCTTAGTAAATAGCGAGGTCGACAGCCGACTCTCGAGGCCACCTGATGTAGATAGGGTGAGGATGGTGGACTCGGAGGAGGTCAGTGACATTATTAAGTGTATGAATGCCAAAAAGGCCCCAGGCCTCGACGGTATTTCAAACAAAACACTTAAAATGTTACCGTCCGAGCTAATTCAACTCCTAGTGAACATCTTTAACGCCCTCTTAGTAGGATGTTCATTTCCAGACATTTGGAAAGTAGCTATTGTCATAGGTATCCACAAACCGGGGAAACCCCGGAAGATGCCTGGTAGCTACCGTCCAATAAGTCTCATTAGCTCCCTTGGTAAAGTCTACGAAAGAGTTATTAAAAGGCGCCTTAATGACGTCATAACCGACAAAAAACTCCTTCCAGACGAGCAGTTTGCCTTCCGCGAAATGCACAGCTGTCCCGCTCAAGTACACCGCTTAACGGAGTACATATTATCTAGCAAAAACGACAGGAAGACGACATGCGCCGTATTCTTTGACATTGCAAAAGCTTTTAATAAAATTTGGCATAACGGACTGTTATACAAACTCTATCAAATGGAAATACCCGATTATCTCGTTTTACTAATTAGTAACTTCCTAAAAAATCGTAAATTTCATTTCCGCGTAGAAGGCGCACTGTCGTCGCCAAGATATATGGAGGCGGGAGTACCGCAGGGCTCGGTCCTCTCGCCCTCCCTATATAACCTGTATACTAGTGACAACCCCAAACACGCTAAGGTGCAATTAGCTATGTTCGCGGACGACATAGCCCTTTATTATTCCCACACACGAGCCTGTACCGCGTCTAAAGCCCTCCAGGAGTCAGTTACCGCTCTCGGTAATTGGTTCTCCAAATGGAGAATAGAAGTTAATCCCGATAAAAGTCACGCCATCCAATTCAATAGTAATATGGCAGTGAGGCGTAATTGCCCCCGTAAAGTAATGAGCCCTATTAGCCTGCACGGCAACATAATCCCTGAGGTCACTCAGGTCAAATATTTAGGCGTAGTACTAAGCAAGTCGATGACGTTTTCGAGTCACATCAGTAATACATTACGCAAAGCGAAATTTGTACTCTACAAATTATATCCGCTACTTAATTCGCGAAGCAAAATGTCCCTAAGACATAAGCTTACATTGTATAAGGTTTGCATTAGAACGATACTCACTTATGCGTGCGTCTCTTTCGCACAGATAAGCGAGTCTCAATTGGACCGTTTGCAAAGAGTCCAGAACCGGTTTCTACGCATGGCAACAGGCGCCCCCTGGTACATGCGTAACATCGACTTGCATAGGGACTGCGAACTCGTCACTATTAAAGCCTATATCAAGGAACTCGTAGAGAGATTCTTTGATAAAGGCAAAAATCACCTAAACCCCCTTATCAAAAAGGCACTGGACTATAATCACGACGCACAGACTTTCCGACACCCGTACAAACGGCCTAAGCATATCTTAGCCGATCCCGTTGACCCGATCACAAAATACGTAACGTACTGTGTACAGTTACGTAAACACAAACCACACGCACCCGCGACGCTAGCATCGCACCGGGGTCGACGCCGGCGCCTACCCCGAGGTCCCACATCCGACACGACAACACGTACAGACGTACAGACCGACCCTAACACGGGACCGGACCCGAACCCGAGTTCGAGTTCGCATCCTAGTAGTCTAGGTCACTCCTAAATAGTGTCCGCGACCGCGATATTGATATAGAGAGCTCTACCAATACCGCGAACCTCATCGACATTAGGACTTACGCGCGCGAGTCATCCCGACCGTACGCGGAAGGGGAGAGGGACGGCCCTCTCAGTACCGATATCAACCAAAACGAGAGCTCCTCTATCGCGATAACTCGCACGCCGCTAGTTTCTGCTACCGCGCGCGAGCAACCTCACTCATCAGCGAGTGAGGAAGGGGTCGGACCCCTTAGCAGGAGAGACCCGCGTCTCCCCTGTCATAATAATAGCTCTTAACCCGTAGCTGTCCCCAATATCCGGTCTGAACATCACCCGGGTGATGTTCGGGAGGGTCAAACCCTCCCATCGACTACTACCAAATAAACTAGCCACCAGGCTAGTTATAGTCCGATTTAGCTACAGCGGTCTTAACCCGACCCTTAGCATAGACCCTTTCGAAAAAAAAAAAAAAATTCCCGATTTCTGGTACCTGTAACACAAGTTCTTCGGATACTTAGCACTTTAAAAATTAAAAAATGTTAGGTTAGGTTAGGTTAAATATAGAAAATGATACATGCCAATAATAAAAGAAAAGCGCCCTCATTTATTCCAGACTCTTTTTTGCCAGGCTGTACAAACACAAGTATTAAGGTTTTCACTTCTAGCCTCAGTCCTGTTACTGTACTAAAAAGAACGTGAACAGTTAATTTGTGTAAACAATAAACATCTAACAAAAGGAAGTTCAATCAACTCAAAGTTACATAGTACCCTTCATTCGAAACTTTAAAGCCCCTTACCCACCGTCCAGCCTGCAAATCCAATACCGCGGCCTTGAAGCGGACAAGTGGGCAAAAATTATAAAATACAGTGTATCAATATTCATTTAACATATAAATGAATATTGATACACTATTGACACTAATGACGGCTATCAGTACAAGTGCTGGATTTGCAGGCTGGACCGTGAGTAAGGCTCTCTAAGCAATTTTACTAGGTCGGATTATATTAATTTAGCGTCTGACACATGAATAGTCAACCACGGACTTGTTATTCAACTTACTGACTTGGTATTACTTGATTTATTTATTTATTTACAAGATTTTACCCGCTGTTTCGCCCGCGTGGAATACTGTCCTTGGAGAAAAAACTTCTTCAGCAAATAACTCTACTCACTGCAATATACTTCTGTATACAATACTGAAAATGTTTTTAGGGTTTCGTACCCAATGGGTAAAAACGGGACCCTATCACCTCGACGCGACGTGCGAGACCGCTTGATATATATTTTTCGCGCTTGAATATAAATTTTACGATATCTTCTAAATATACGATATTCATTTAAATTGTATGGTTTAAACTTTAAAGGGTTACTATATAGTGTTCCCCTTTATTTCGCGTATTTAATTTGAATAAATTGAAATGTATCCGTCTAAATAGTATCTGAAAATACCATACATAATGTGTTTACGACAAATTAGAAACCTCTAAAATTATCAGTGTTTCTCTACTGTATTATGCATGTTATATACATATAAACCTTCCTGATCCTTTTGATTCACTATCTATTAAAAAATCCGCATCAAAATCCGTTGCGTAGTTTTAAAGATCTAAGCTGTAAGCGTACTTCATACATAGGGACTGACAGATAAAGTGAGTCTTATACTTTGTAGTGATTACTGATTAATCATTAAATTTGCCATTCAAATGTTATTTGACATACCAACAAAACTGATCAACCATCTCCATTCCATGAACAATTTCTAATCACTGCAGTAACAAATATTCGTGAGCCTCTTATACATACGTCTAGCGTTTTTGATAGTGCGACGCAGAAGCGCAAACCGGTGCCGCGCATTATAAATCTGTAATATCTTCGAAAATATTCATTTAAATTACATGCTGTAAAGGGCCATATTGATCTATATTAAATGCACAATGTATTTAAGGTACTTAATTGGATAAGCATTAATGCTGTATTGCTTAAAATCGCTTCGTAAATAAGCCATTATTTCTCGTAAAAACTAATGGATATAAATGTTTATTGTGCATTATTGTGCAACCGCGACGGTGCATGTCTATCTCTTAGGGATAACCCCCTAAGAGATAGACATGCACCGTCGCGGACTTTTTTGTATACCTTTTTAAGGTGCACAATACTGTAGTACATTATTTTGATCTTAATCGTAGGGTTCAGCCAGCGCTTGCAATGTAAGCGCAAAAAAATGGTGTTTATTTAAGACATTAAAAACCTCTAAAATAGCAGCGTTTTACCTCACAATAAAACGTTTATTAAACTACTTACCTTATTCAAAGCTTACTATTGAGATGGGCACATCCGTTTCCCGTCTAATTTTAATGATTTTACCGCCGTGTGTCGTCACATCCGGTTGAAATCAATAAAACAATCGGTTCTCCCGCCATTACCAGGTGCTTTTGGAGCGAAGAATTTTCGCCATCTTAAATCATTGCGTCGAAAATTACCAGGCAGCAATAAAAAGTTAAGCTTTGAATAAGGTAAGTAGTTTAATAAGCGTTTTATTGTGAGGTAAAACACTGCTATTAAACCACATGACCGTTATTCAAAGCTTACTATTGAGACGTGTTTGTTATCGCCTGGTGATAGCGGTGGTTTCCAAAAACGCCAATTTGATACTCTAAAGTTGGGTATAAAACAAAATGTTTAAATATGGCATTAAAATCATTTATTCTAATTTCACAATATAATTGAAAAGATGTGTTTGCACAACAAAAATAGAAATATAATAGCATGTTAATTATGATTTAAATTAATACTAATTAACAGGTTGAAATAAATTCGTAATGCTAGATCTAGAATTAGTACTCTTATTATAGATTTCACGACGATAATAAATGGGGAAGGGAATTGGAAATCTGCTAATATTTTAAAAGTATTAGCAGATTTCCAATTCCCTCGCGCTAATAATTCACCGAAATCAACGTTGTCGACCCAATTTCTGGACGCCACAGCTGATCTGATGCTGATATGTCAGCCTGTCGAAAAATAGACTTTATCCAACCGCCTATTACTGCGAGAGGCTGGTTTCGGTTGACCTCGAAGCGTTATAAATAAGTGAGACAAATTGCCTTCATTTCGACGACATTGAAACAAAGGTATGGTTTTTTTAACACAGGAAACAGGATCTAATTTTTGACAATTAGAACTCGGTAATAGACTCCTGACTGTCTATAAGAACTGCAATCTGTTTTTGACCCTAACTTAGGCCATAAAACTATACTACTATTTACAGAAAGATAATGATTGTAATCTACACATAGTAACGTGAGGTCGTGTATGCATCTACCTGAGCACAATAATAATAATAACGCAGTATGTCTAGCCATTTGAAACAGATTATCAAAATCGACCGACATGTTATTCAAAAACACTAATAATTCATTTACATCCCATACTGGAGGCTTAGATATTTTAGGTTTTTAAAGTGAAATAGCTTTTAATATGTGTTTGATTAGAACGTGTGAACTTAACTGGCTTGAAAAACTGGCACTACTTCATGTTGAAACCACAGATTTATGTAAAAGTATAGTGTTGTAAAAAAATTGTGCTTTAGATAAAGGTCGGCTAAAAATCTTGCCAAAGTGGATGCAGTACACCCTATTTCGCTAATATTTTGATTTCTACACCATTCTTTCCAGCTATTCCATGCCACCTCAGTCTTAAGAGTAGATAGACGCCAAGATGATTTTAATAAATTAAGCTGTTCTGCATTCCAAAATCTTACCTCCTCAGACCACTCCCACATTTCCAAACCTCCAGGCGAATTTGGTCGATTTTCGGAGGCGACTCTCCCGCGGAGATGTCTATTAGACAACGATTGAGGTTCCGCAACTCGAACGGAGGTGCCAGCGCCCGATATTTCACGTCGGCTCGCCAATAAACCTTCCCCACCTCGGGACTACCAGGAGGTAGACCCCGGACGACCGATTCAGATGAGTTAGGACCTTGGGAATTAGAAAGTGTGGTGGAAAGACCTAAAGACCGCTAGGGTGAAGTGCCATGGAATGCTGAAAGAATCGTGTATCATTTCCTGGTGATCGGCCAGATCCAATGTTGCATAATTCGACACTACGTGAGCTCGAGCTGACGCAAAGAGGTCCACTACTGGTGTCCCCCATTTTTGAAATACTTTTTCTACGCAACTGGGCCTTAGATGCCACTCGGGTGGTTGCCGATGTCGCGAAAGATGATCGGCATGATTGTTCAGCCTGCCAGGGATGTAATGAATTCGAAAATGAATACCGTATCTGTCTACTATTTGTAAAACCTGAAAAGTCAAATCGTTCAGTGGGGATGACCGAGTGCCTCCTTCGTTCCGTAGATAAGCTACGATAGTTTTGCTGTCGCACTGTATCAGTATGGAGCTGTTGCTTAGTTCTGCAGCTTTGACTTGGCAGACTCTTAGGTAACGTAACGTACCTTTTCTCCAAGATCATAGGCTCTGAATGATCTTGTTGCACTTGTCTTTTGGCAGTGCTATTCTGTTTTCCCAAGGAAACCACCGAATTCCCAAGAACACCAAGCTCTTTTGAGGAATTAGTGTGGATTTCTCGAAATTGATATGCCATCCGAGATGTGTTAAGAGAGCTATCAGCATGTTTACGTGATTGCGCAGGGTGGATTGGTTTTGATGCGCTAATAAGTAGTCGTCCAAGTAGACGATAATCCTAACACCTTGATTGCGGAGTACTTGAGCTATCCAGTTGGATATTGTAGCAAAAGATTATGGAGCTGTGCTCAGTCCAAAAGGAAGACATGTCATTTGCAACAACTCGTTTTTGTAAATGACCCGCAGAAAGCGTCTGTGACATTTCGCAACCGGAAGATGGAAATATGCCTGTGAAATGTCTATTTTGCATAGCCAGTCGTACCTCCTGTAGAAAGTCAGGTCAAGGTCAGATCAGCCTGTAGAAAGGTATTCGGTGCATGTTTATTAATCGAAACTTGTCTGGCTGGATGTACCGATTGAGTTTTGTCAGATTGAAAATGGGCCTCATTGTTCCATCGCTTTTTGGTACCAAAAATATCGAGGAAACGAAACTTGGAGAGATTTTTGCTCGTTCTAGGATACCTTGGGATTTCATTTTTCGTATTATACAAGTCATCTCTCTCGATTCGCTCGTATTGGCAAATCGTTTCCGCAAGGTTGGTAAGGCAAGTGGAGGTTTCTTTACAAAGGGTACCCGATACCCCTGAATCATCTCTAAAACTACATTTGGTGCGCCGATCGCTTGCCACCTGGGTAGAAATTTTTGTAGCTGACCGGCCTGAAAATGTGTCGAGTCATTGTCTCGATCTTTTAGAATTTCCTCTACTGGCAGAGGGAGAATAATGCCGTTTACGACCACCTCGCTGGGCCCTATAGAGTCTTGAACCGGGACTTGTGCCTCTGCCACGAAAGGAATCGTTATGTATTTTTGTATGCTTATGGCCATTATAGTGATGTGGCTCCTGTTGATTGGGCTCTTCCGAAGAGCCAGGATTATGTGAACTACTCCCCGAGAGTGGACAACAATGATGCCTACGATCTGCAGGCATATCATACGATCTATAGTTACCACGAGATGGAATCCTATAAGAACCTGGTCCCCCCGAGGGACGGTTCGATCGTTTACTAGTTCCAGGTTGTGAAGAGCGGGCAAAACCCGTATTATTATTAGGCCAAAATGTTTTGCGGACACCACCAGCTTTTTCTAAAGCACTAGTAAAAGCATCAGCATTAAATAAATGACTACAAGAGGGTGGAAACTTGTTCAAAGTCGATTTCATAAAAGGATCGCGAACATGAGCAAGAATGGCATCACGACGCATTTCAATATTTTCCAACCTATGACCACATGCTAAATGTAATAGGTCACTAGAAACTGTATGAAATTCACCTTTAACAAATAACTCCTCAAGTACTTAATACTTCAGAATTAAAGCCGTTTGAATCAGCCCAAGTAATCAAATCACGCAAATTATTTTGGATAATCTCGCGTTGTTTTAATACACAGAAGGTTAATGCTGCGTATGATTTATCGGAATGAGACATATGACGGTTTGAATCATACGCCTTCACCTCATCGTTTATTTCCAGTTCGCAGTAACCTGGCATGTGGTTGTACAATTTTTGCGTATCCGCATAGCGGACTTCGCTCCAACTTGAACTTCAAATCTTTGAATTTCAAGTAAAAATTTTAAGTAACTATCTGGTGTTTTAGGAATAGAAGGTCCCTTTAATTAAGTTTCAATGTAAAAAGTGAATTCCGAAGAAGCATGCTCATTAAATGTGTCATTATAAAGATCACGGCTGACTTAAGAAGTTAAAGAAATATTATCATAGCTATTACTATCATTTTCAATGTGCTTGTTATTATAAGACACATATTTTCATAACTCACCAATTTCCTTTGTTAATTTTTCAAGGTTTCGGTCGGTATTCCGACGTCCGCGGCGGCGGTGTGAACGCTTACGCTTCCCTGACGATGAACTCGATGACGAACTCGAACTATCATCGCTAAAGCTACTTGTTTGCCTTCGCGTCAGTTTTTTTCTTAGCGCTATTATTCTGGTTCAAATCGTCACTAGGACCACTGAAAATTATATAAACTTAAACACTACATTAAATGTATTTGAGACTTACGTATCAGCTTTAAAAGTTAAAGCAAAAAAATTAAAACGAAACAAAAATTATTACGAACGGAAACTCCGTTAAAAATAAGATAATAAAAGGAAAAACTTCCGCATTCATGATGAAATACACACACCGGCATATTTAGCGGAACATAAAATAAAGGTTTGATATCAGTATCATATAAGGTTGCTGGCTGGTTTATACGTCATTTAATTTAAAAATAAATATTTTCAAATTAAGAAAACAACTGAACATCACATTGCATAAAATGCAATTGTTTTAATTTTATTCAAATACACCTTATCTGGAGCGAACTTCGAGTATTTCTTCCTTCTGAGTTTGATTTAAAATTTCATTGAAATACTGTTTTTTGTTAGTTTTTTTTAATCGCGTATCTTTTTGGAGTTGAGGACTGAATGATGCCTGACTTAGCCCCAACGGAGATTGCCAGAGCTCGTAAATGCGAAGAAATGGTCAAATCTACAGAGTGATATCCAGAGATCTTCGTCGACCAGTTTCTACGATCCATCGCAGTATCCAACGGTTCAGGGAGATCGGTACTTATGTGAGAAGAGCCGGACAAGGCAGAAAAAGACGCACTTCGAGTAGGGATGATCGTTTCATTCGGCTTCGTGTACGTAGGAACCCCCGTTTGACGGCCGTCCAAGCCCGACATGAGTTAGAAGCAGTGCGGGGTGTAACCGTAAGTGAGCGTACGGTACGAAGAAGGTTCAAAGAAGCTGGTTTGGGTTCATTTGTGCCCGCCAAGGCTCCAAGGCTCGAGGTAAATCATCGTAGAAACAGGTTAACTTTTGATCAGGAACATCGACTTTGGAACGCGGACCAATGGAGTAAGGTATTGTTTAGTGATGAGTGCAGAATTCTCTTAAATCAAATTGACGGCAGGCAAAGAATATACAGACGCAAAGGAGAACGATACATTCAGACAAATTTTGAAACTACAGTTGCATACGGTGGTGGATCAATAATGGTTTGGGCGGGTATTTGTTTAGGAGCTCGCACAGACTTGGTAGTATTTGATAGAGAGAGTCTGACTGCAGACCGCTATATCAGAGAAGTTTTAGAAGAAAATGTCGTACCGTTTGCCCCATATATCGGTGACGATTTTGTTTTTATGCAGGATAATGCTCGGCCGCATACCGCTCGGGTAACTCAAACTTATCTTAATGATATGAATATCACTGTTATGGAGTGGCCGGCGAGATCACCGGATATGAACCCAATAGAGCACGTTTGGGACTTGCTGAAAAGAAAAGTTAAGTCCAGAATTCCAGCTCCTGCCAACGTGGGTGAACTGCGACTCGCCGTAGTTGAGGAATGGCGGAGACTATCCCAGGAGACCATCGATAACATCATTCTCAGTATGCCTAGACGGGTAGAAACTTTAATAAGAGCACGTGGAGGAAATACGCGATATTAATCACCATTTTTCTAATTTAATTAATTGTTATTTTAATATTCATTTTCACTTTTCCCGGTAACATGAAAAGTTCAAAAATGTACCCTTTTTCACAAATAGCCTTCACTCGCAAAATCTGTTCTAAATGTGATCTGATTTTAAGTAAAACAAATGAAACTTTAAATAACAAAAGAAGTGTAGTAAGTAGATTTTAAAATAAAACCATATTTTTTTAATTATGGACCTTTTTTTTGTGTTCCGCTAAATATGCCGGTGTGTTTACTTAATAAAATACTTATTAAAAACTTTTATGCTCACTATAAAACCATGAAATTATTTGCGAATGTTCAACAAAATGGCGGACATTGTTAAATTATAACACTTTATGGACGCGTGTTCACTCGACGAGAATCGAAACGCCAATGATTTAAGATGGCGAAAATTCTTCGCTCCAAAAGCACCTGGTAATGGCGGGAGAACCTGATTTCAACCGGATGTGACGACACAAGGCGGTAAAATCATTAAAAGTAGACGGGAAACGGATGTGCCTATCTCAATAGTAAGCTTTGAATAACGGTCATGTGGTTTAGTGATCAGTGTTTCTCTACTATATCATAGAAGTTATATATACATATATAACTTCCTCTTGAATCACTCTATCTATTGAAAAAACCCGCATCAAAATCCGTTGCGTAGTTTAAAAGATCTAAGCATACACAGGGACAGACAAAAAAAGCTACTTTGTTTAATTACTATGTAATGATTTATATTAAAGTGGCGGCCCCATATTCCGGCTATCTCCGGACGGCGCGACGGTGGTTGGCATGATTGTGAGCAATGCGCGGTCGCACGGCGGCGCCACGCATCCGTACGTCAACATGGCCGCACCCGCCACCGCGCTGCTGCGCGCGCTCGCCGACTACATACGCGACCGAGGTGAGCGCACGCACAGTGGTATTGACCATAGATTAAACAGATATGTATATTAGCCATTGACCGCCAACACCATAATATGTGAGCAACGCGCGGTCGCACGGCGGCGCCACGCATCCGTACGTCAACATGGCCGCACCCGCCACCGCGCTGCTGCGCCCGCTCGCCGACTACACACACGACCGAGGTGAAGAAGGTGAATAAGTGGCATTGACCACCAACACCTTAATATGTGCGCAACGCCCGCTTGCAAAAAGGACAACGATATCAAGTTTTCAAAAAATGCATAACGAATTCATAGGACGTGACAATGTACAAAACTCATTTATTTGCAATTTTCAGATCAAAGCAAAATTTCTCAACTGGGCAACATGGATGAGACGATACAACAGCAGTGGCGGCTACTGCCGTATAGGTCCAAGATATAGCTATTAGTCTAATTTATTAATTAAATATAGCTTTGTTACATGCGTTTTTTTATTTTTACCCTGCATTAAAATTGTTCCTTCCTCTGTTAAGAATTCTTAATACTAAAGTTAAGACATGAGTAGCATTCTTAGTTTGTAGTTATAGCCTGTTGGTATAAAGGACATCATCCATTTTGGTCCCAAATTGAAAGTGCCGGCCAGAAAAAAAGTGGGTTATTCTAATAGAAGTTGTCCGTCTAATCATTTCTTACTATGGCACCAAAGTTGTATCAGCATTGTACTTTTTTAATTGGGTTCGAAAATTCTATTTTTTTCATACATTTTAGAAAAAAATAATTATTAAAACAAATGAAGTAGCTTGACAAAACATGACATTTTGGATGTTTCTTTATACAATATATTACTTTATTATATTATATTGAATATTAACTTCCTCATCCGAGCGTATTCTCGGTTGCAACCTCAGCGACAATGCTTCAAAGTCGATGTCCGCTGTCTAATCTAGGTGATTTCACAAGGTTACTGGTTTTTACTCAGAGCAACTGCCGTCTGAACCCCGCAACCCAAATGGCTAACCACAGAACCAATATAACCTAATAAAAAGTAGTCTTGCAACTTTACTTAGCAGCATAAACATTTCTTTTCTTTTTTTTCTCTCATTTATTTTAAAGAGGCTTAAAACCTTTGGGCTATGTCAGCCTTATCGTGCATTCACTTTATTAACTACATAAATATTCTATTGAGCTCTTAATTTTAAACAATTATTAACAAATGTAACTATGGTCTGAAAATCAGTATGCGGCAATCTTATAAATCTAAACATTAACCCTACATCATACAAATTAACTTTAAAAAACTTAAACAATTCTAATCTAAGAGCTTCATAACGAACACACTCCACAAACATATGATGGACATCCTCGGTAACACCACATATATCACAATTCGGGGACGCTACCTTTCGCATTAAGAATCCAAAATTGTTCAATGGAATGTGACCAGTACGAATTCTAAACATAGTTACTACCTCATTTCTGTTAAAGCGTAAGTCTATAAACCAGGGATTAACGAGAGGTCTATCCTGAACGACTCTATACCAGATACCCTTCTCCTTAGACCTTTCATCAAAGTTTTCCTTCCACAACTCAAAGCACGATCTTTTATATTTTGATGAAACCTCAAAGGAGCATGGCATTACACTTTTTTCTATTCCAGACGTAACAGCACATCTAGCCAAATGATCGGCTTTCTCATTGCCTGCAAGACCAATATGAGACGGAATCCATTGAATCTGTATCTTTTTGTTAGACAATTGGAAAATATATAACTTCTCTAATATAATATACGCTAATTGAACACCTCTATGTCCCAGAACACATTGCATTATGTGTTGTAGTCCACTCTTGCAGTCGCTAAAAATAACAATCTTATTACAATCAAGCATTTCGGCATATGTAATTGCTTCATTAATTGCCAGTAACTCTGCATTCATAATCGAAAGATTACAAGGCAATTTAAATAGTGCACTATGTTCTAAGGCACTGTCGAAAAATGCTGCGCCAAGACCATTGACATCCTTAGATCCATTAGTGTAGATTTTCCGATAGTCACAATATTTTTCATTTACTTCCTTAAGAATATCAAAATGGAGAATATGGCTATCGTAACTTGCTTTAGAACCAGTGACATTATGGAGACTAGTAAATATTATGTTTTTAATATCTATACAGCTTAACCAAACACTCAAGGAAAATAAAGGAAATTTATCTGTGGAATACAACTTTTCACTTTTAGTCTCAGAATAAACTACAGGTAAAAGAGGCTTCTTTTTTCTACTCCAATATATATTACTAATAAATGAGTTTTCAAGATAATTAAAATTATTAAAAATAGTACTATTAGACCAGGACTGTAACTTTAAACAAAATTTGAATGCCAAATATTTACGTCTCAAACACAAAGGTGGGATACCAATCTCACTCTCCATTGCGTGAACTGGCGTACTTTTTATGAAGCCACCAATAATTCTTAATGCTTTATTTTGAACAACGTCTAGCTTATTCAAATGGCAATCTGCACTGTTATCATAAAAGAAAGACCCATAGTTCATTCGACTTCTTATTAGCGAGATATACAATGTGCGTAAGTGTTTCGGATTCAATCCCCAACCAGAACCTGACAAAACTTTTAAGATATTTAAGAAACGGAGAGTTTTATCGCGTGTTTCATTGATGTCCCTGCACCACCTTAAAGAACAATCAATCCACATCCCAAGGTATTTAACGCAACTTGAAGGTACAAGCTGAGTACTATCTATTCTAAGATTTAAATCTTGTCTACGCCTCCCTCTACTAAAAATACAAACAGTTGATTTGCTAGAAGATAATCTGAGACCCAATTCACACAAAAGAGATGACATCACATCCAGAGCAATTTGTATGTTTCTTACACTATTCTCTAATTTAGAACAGCAATCAAATAAAACAAAATCATCCGCTTACTGATAAACATAGACTTGTTGGATTTGTTGACACACTTTAAAAGTACTAATGTTAAAAATCATAGGTGACAATGGATCACCTTGCGAGATACCTATACTTGCATATCTAATTAAACAACATTCATTATCATCGTCCGTAATTTTTAGATGTCTTTCCTTTAAAAATCTCCACAGATATTCACAGATCTTTCTTCCAAAACCTAGCTCATCAAGAATACACACAACTCTATCCACTAGTAAATTATTATATGCATTTTCAATGTCTAGAAAACAGCCAATTGTGGGAATATTTTTCGAGAAACCTATTTGTATTTGCGATATAAGTCTAACAAGACAGTCAAAAGAAGACTGACCTTTTCGGAATCCAATGGAGTCAACTGATAAAATATAATTTTTCTCTGTAAACCACTCCATCCGTTTGCAAAGCATGTCGTGGAAAAATTTACATGTGCATGAAATTAGCGAAATTGGCCTCAACTTGACATCATTACTACTACATCCTGCTTTTGGAATAGGGACAATCTTAATATCTCTCCATTGATTTGGAATATAACCTGATAAGAAAATAGAATTATACAAATGTAATAAAAAAATCTTTGCTATTAACGGCAAGGTTCATATCATTGAAAAAGTAATATTGCCATCCCCAGGAGTTGTGTCCTTTTGTCTTTTACTTAACGAATTATGTAGTTCTTGAATAGTAAATAGACTCTCCAATAAAGTGTTACTAGAAACAAAAGATGGGGCTTTTGGGATGACCTGTCAGGAGCAAGAGAGCGCAAAAGTTCTTCCTTTTTAGCATCTGAGACATGGATGTTTGATACTTTATAACCCAACGCATTTTCCTCCACATCTCTGACACTGAACAATAATTTCCTATATTATTGCAAAATTGTTTCCAACTATCACTTTTAGCTTTTTTAACTATACGTCGTGCTTCACGAATTTTTTCTTCAAGTTCATGTAATTTATTAGGGGTGGGGTTTTTTCTAAAGGCTCTCAAAGCAGATCTGCGTTCAGCAATTATTTTAGAAATGTCCGGGGTCTAGTAACTTTTAGGCTTAAAATTATTTATAGAATTTGTTCGTAATCTGCAAAATGGTATGCTTTTATCAGCTGCTTTATTAATAGAATTAACCAAGAAATCGTATCTTTGCTGAATACTATTAGAATTTACACAAATTTCTGAGAAAAAACTACTTATAAATTGTGTATATTTAGACCAATTAGCTCGTTTGAAATTCCTACCTTTATGAATATTGACATCATCGGAATATTCCGAGTATACTTTAACCACAAGATGATCACTACCGAGTGACTCCTGAGTAACTCGCCAACTAAAATGAATAAAAATATCTGTCGACACAAAAGCTATATCTGGTGATGATTTTTGCAACCTGCCATTGACCAACCTTATTCTCGTAGGGCTACCATCATTTAACGTTGAAAAACCATATTCTAAACAAGAGTCAAATAATTGATTTCCTCTACTGTCAGTTTTATAGGACTAAGATGAGTGGTGCCCGTTAAAATCGCCAGCTACAATAGTTTTATCGAAAAACTTACTAAAAAGCAAATCCCAGTCAGATTGAGTTGTGCGTATTAACGATGTACAATAGACGTAGGCATATACTTAAGATATTTTAAGTTTGAAACTTCAACACATAAAATCTCAATGCCCGTATTATTTAACAAAATTGGTTGTAAGCGAGCCTTGATAGACTTATGTACAATAATCGCTACCCCCCCATATGAATCTGAACGATCTTTTCGGAATATATTGTACCCACTTATATGTATATTTACTACTGGATCTAGCCAAGTCTCGCTTATCAACGCTATATGAATTTTTTCTTGGTCTAACAACGCACTAAATTCTGATAATTTAGGACGAATACTCTGCGCATTCCAATATATAATATTCAACTTACAAAAAGAAGATGAGTTCCTATCCATTATTCCAAAAAGTAAATATATTTCCTAGCAAATCATTTGTCTTCAGCACTTTACTTATAAAGTCATAAACTTCTTTCAATAAAACTGTAATACCTTGTAAAATTTTCTCTTCCAAACATTTATCAGAAAAAATGATTTCTTTGAATTTATTGAATGACCTTTTAAAAAAAAAAATATAACTGTCTTCTTTATTCCGTCTTGATTTTTGACTGACCATTTCACTTCCTGAGACCTCCATCTGCTCTCCTTCTAACCTATCTTCTTGAGCAGCTTGCGCCTCCTGTCTCTTCTTTTTCTTTCGTACAGAACTAGTTTTTCTTCCCTGATAAGCACTTTTTTCCGCTGTAGTAATCTCATTCTGATAATCTACAGTTGTATTGTTCGTAATCGATGTTTTAGACTCTGATCTAACGAGTACATCTCTGTAAGATTGAGAAGAGCTTGATTGATTTAATCCAACTTCAGTATCAAGATTATTTTGCTCCAGAACTATCCTACTACGCTTCTTCAAATATTGATTTAGTGCAATCTTATACGAACAATGTTAATTAGATAGATAGTAGTAGATATAATTAATGGCTTAGTAAATAATGAAAACAGTGCGTTCACTGGTTTTATAGAAGTGGAGACATATTTATTTTGGACCGTGGATTCCGCGGTTCTGTGGCAAATCTCGAATCGTGTGGTTATGTAACACATATGTCAGAAACAAAGTATCCCAATGAGAGTCAGTTAACCACAGAACAGGCTAACAAATCAAGACTGATTACGATTTGTCGTTGGGTTGTTGAAGTGGTCAACGGAAGGATTAAACGAGATTTTCGACTGCTGCGTAGCATCTATAATAATAGAGCTCTTAGAAGCATGTTTGATTATTATAGGATCGCGGCAGCCATATTAAATCGCTTTCATGTTTTAATTGAGGACAACCCACATACTAGAGACATTTTGGAGATTATACATGAAAGGAATAATACACCAAACAGATTGTCAGAACTCGTAGAATGGCATAATTACAACCGCAGACGTGCTCAATTCAGGATGATGACAGCTGATAAGGAAGAGTTCTCGGAATTCCCAAGATTAAATGAGCTAGAGTTGTTTTTGTTCGCTCTTGGCAGATATCAATTCAAGCGGGCAAGAAGCTATTACGGGGAACACATCCTTGATAACGGATCCTTTAGAATTGAGCTCAACATTGATCTGAGTGATGAACACCTGACTGAGTTACAGGAACAAGGAAATGATTTATGGATGATTCGTGGGCGATTACAATCCCGGCATGTCAGAGCCAGAACATATTATACATATATCTCGGGAAGACGAGCAATCGCCCACTATTACTGTACATGTATTATTGGAAAAAGAACGATTGGGTGCTGTTCTCATATTATGTGCATTCTATGGTACATGAGCTATGCTCGGCATCTACAAAGTATAGTTCCCCCAGCTTTAGGATTAGAAAATATTATTGTTCTACCAGATGATGGTGATATTATTGTTTAACTCACAATAAATAACCTACTTACTTATACAAAAAAAGGTATTTTCATTTTTATTAGAACCCCTCCCTACCCATCCAACATTAACTATGGACTAGGATCCATGGCTGAACAATTGTTTGGTTTTTAATGATTTTTTTCATCGAAAATGTCATGTTCTGTCAAGCTACTTCACTTCTTTAAATTAATTATTTTTTCGAAAATGTATGAAAAAATAGAATTTTCGAACTCAAATAAAATCAAGTACAATGCTGATACAGCTTTGGTGCCATAGTAAGACACGATTAGACGAACAACTTCTATAAGATTAACCCACTTTTTTTCTTGCTAGTACTTTCAATTTTGGACCAAAAATGTATGAAAAACGGATGATGTCCTTTAACCTTAATTAGTTTATTTAATAAATAACCTCTAGTAGGTATAACAACTACTAGTAACCAAGTAAGTTAGTAGTAAACTTTTTTTAAATTATTGTGAGCTGGATGCCGAGTCCTTTGCTAGTAGTAAACTTAAAATATTCAATACCACTGTACTATACCATCATAAAAAAAATGTTGTTTTGTCGGGAATGTCAATGTGCGAGGTTGTTGTTTTTGTAATACCTCCAAAATTTGTGTTATTTCGGTTCTTAATGTGTAATATTGGTAGAATATTAACCATTAGATATTCGTTGACGTGCACAAGTGTAGGCAAGTTGTACAACTACAAAAAGCGTAGTATTTTGTGTGGTAGACGCTTTACTGAAAAGTGAGTTTTCTAGAGAACTTTTAGTAAAAACTAAAGCTTCTACCACTTTACTGAATCGACTATTTTGACTCATTGACTGCACTGACTATTTATCTGGACTTTGACTAGACTTTAGACTTGATGATTTAGAAATACGGTGATGAAAACATAAACGAGAATTTTATTTTGCCGCCTTTTTAACTTAACACTGGCAAATGGTTTTAAGCCATAACGCCATCAATGGAGTTTTGCCGGGGAATTCAATGGGTGACGTTGTGCATTTTTATTGTTTTCATACATTTGTGTTATTTCGGTTCTTAATGTGTAATATTGGTAGAATATTAACCATTAAATATTCGTTAACGTGCGCAAGTATGGACAAGTGGTACAACTTCAAAAAACGTGCTATTTTGTGTACCCTCCAAAACTCCCTAGAAACTTGCAGTAAAGCTTCTACCACATCTGAAACAAAGCTGAATCCACTGACTTGACACATTGACTGCACTGACTATCTATTCGGACTTTAACTAGACTTTAGACTTGACGATTTAGGAATACGGTGTTGATAATAATTATATATTTTAATAAATAAATTTTAATTATAAAAATAATAATTGAAACAAAAGTCTATTTCCCGCCTTTTTAACCTGTCACTGGCAAATGATTTAAGCCGACGCCATATATTTAAATAAAATAAAAAAACGCCATCAATAAAAAAATAAAAGTCAGTAGTAGTCTTCAGTAGTAGTACTTATCATCTATGGTAGTAGTACTTATCATCTATGGTAGGTACTCAGTCGTCAATTGTTTTAAAAAAATAAAATAGTATAAAATCTACTTTTGATTTTTGTAGTCGTCAGACGTCAGTATCCTAAATATATATTGGAAATTATTCAAAATATTATGCTATTATATACAGAGCGTTATGCTCGAGCTAATGTTTAGATTGTTGTTGTAGTTTTCATAACTTTAAAAATGGTGAATAAGTTAGCAGTACTATTGTGGAAACATTTTATAGTTCGACGGAGAAGATTTATACATACAACAATTGAGTGGATCTCTCCTATTACATTCTTTGTTCTACTTTTTGTTTTTCGGGACCAATTTAATGCCATACCAAAACATAACTATGCTGGCAATGAGGTTCACTATACTGTAAGTACTCAAGTTTATTTAATTTTTTTATAAAAATAACTAATCTATATGGGATACGAACATTTGTAGCTTATAAGGTTTCTAAAACTAATCTCAATGTTGTATCAGCTTCAAAAGTAGTACAAGACCGCTTTGGTAAACTCACTAAATAATACTAATAAGGGTACCTACCCTTTATTGCCTTTGTTTTCAAAAGGCTTATTTAAAAATAAATTAACTACCACCATTTTAGAGGGTCTTCCGAGGTTCTGTAGTTCTACATGTAACCCTTATAGTTTGGATCTGTCTGTTTGTCTGACAGCCCTTCTCACTTCGGTAATTATGTATATAAATTAATGAAATTTGGGAACATACATACCAGGGGTTGAAATCAAAAAGCCGGTTGCAGGTATTAAAAAATCCTGAATTCTGTTGAAAAGTCCGGCCTTTGGTCATAAATAAAACTCAGTAGATTATAACTATGTATTATTATTGTTTATTACATATGATTAGTACGTAATAGTCACACAATATAATTTCAAACATCTGACTTGTACTTATATTTCTGTCCACTAGCAACTGCAGCTTTCAAAAAATCTTTTTTGTAGAAATTCACTATTTGACTATTTATTGACATGATTAAAAATCTGGTCTCAAATGAAATCCAGGCGGAGTCCGGTTCATATCCTTCAAATCCGGTCTAGACTGGATTTATCTTGTCAGATGGTAACCCTAGGTGGGGATGATAAATATTTTTTCATTCTACCCCATCATGTGGGGTATTGACAAATAGATCCTTTTACCTGACTGTACCAGAAGGAGGGTTATATTTTTCAAGATTATTATGTATTTATAATTGTTTAGCACAGTCTGCTGCCTGAATGGCTTGATGGATTTTAGCTTGAAAGGTGTCTTTGATTCGCAATTACTGTGAGAGTGACACTGGGTACATCAAAATTATTTGACTCAGTCGGGTTTTTTGTTTTTTTAATTAACACTATAGTGATTGAATAAAGGTTTCATACATAACTTTTTTTAAAAGTCAACCATTTTTGATATATAAATAATATGTTGGTTTGCATTTCTAAACTATGAGAGATAGAAAATTGTAAGTTATCATGCTATATCCCTTTAGGAAAATTATTTAGAGCATAATTGGACAATAACTTTTTAAGGTAATGCAAAGAAAACCTACTGTGCATTGATAGTTACGGAACCCTCCTTAGGACATGTCCTGATATGCTCTTGGTTTGGGTATTTTTTTGGAAAATTATCTGCCTTATTACTTAACTAGCTGATTTCACATACATATAATACTAGGATATAAAAGAATCTTTAGTCAACATAAAAACCCAGGTTCAAGTCTCAGATTAGTTTACTTTCCACACTTTACCTTTATTGTTTGCTACCTAGCCTAGGTACTGTAGGTAGGTTGTAACTGGATTATATGTCAAGTTATACTATTTATGCAAAATGCCTCGTCTATAATGAACTGAGATCCGCGACCCCCCAGACTCACTTTATATTCATACTGATAAAATGTATTTAATATTATAGTATTAGAGTTAGAATCATTTCAAAGGTCATAAGATTTCTTAGTACAATTTTCTTGTACCTTTGGGGCCCTGTACCTGAGAATCTGCCCACTGTACAATCTGCCGGGTATACAAACATTCATTGTACACAACTAATACTACAATATGACATACATTTTATCAGTAAGAATATAAGGGGAGTCTAGCGAGGCTGGGATCTCAGTCCATGATATAAACATCTATGTCTACAATAATATACTAGCAAGATTGTAACAATGTTCATATACTGCAGGAACCTCTGAGAATTGAGGACACTCTGGCCCCAGGCAGGGTCTTCTTCACTCCGATTACAGATGTGACTTCAAAGCTGATGGAAGAAGTTGGAAAAAAGCTTGACCTACCAAAAGGCTCAGGACACCCAAAAATATATAGTAATAAACAGCAATTTATATATTTTGTTACATTAGGAAACTATATGAGTTTCTAAGGGTGCATTCAGACTACAATACTATACACTTGTACACTTCAGTTTATGCACCAAGTGTCTGTGTATAAACGAGAGTGTCTATACTTGCAAAATTTTTTGTGACAGTAATAATACTGATTTACATAATTTTTACACTGATGGAACACTTCCCATCAGTGTAATCATACAAGTGTAAACAGTGCAGAATTTAATGTCTGACATTGATGTCAGAATTTCTGTCATTGTCTGAACATACCATTAGATATTTTCTATCGGATATTTTAACACATTTTACATAAAATGAGATACTGACTACTCTTTTAAACTGTTCTCTTAAATTACTGTCAATTGATGGAAAGAGCTTCTAAGTATGTTGTTGTAGTTTAAAGTAAACAATAAGCGTACATAGTCAGCACGTCATGTTACTGTTTTGTAATTTGTATATTATAGAGCAGTGGCGGAGGCCAGTTCTCCTTCATAGGGAAGCCCTAACCTGTACAATTATAGGTAGGGTATTCAAAAGGTAAGTGGAAAGTGAAGCCGATAGGAATGGAGTTATAGGAAGTAGGAACCCCCACTGCTATAGAGTGTAGTAAATGTAATATTGTGTAATCCATAATAATGTTAATGTTTTATTTTCAGACAGAGGCTTCTTTCCTATTTCTAGTGATCCATTAGTGATAAAAAGAACTGTACATGGATTACAAAATTTTGGAGTAATAATATTTGAGGTGAGTTTTGTACATCACTCTATTTTTTTATATACTTTTATTTTCATCTAGATGTCCCGACAAGTGTTGCCAGGTGAGATTTGATTGAATTCAGGACTGAAGGCAACAAAAATAGGGATGAGTCTACAAATCGGGACTGCCAAAAAATGCTCTTATACTTTTTTAACTCAAAACAGAACATATTATGTAAAATATAATTTTTCAGATCGCTAGGTTGGTCTTTACGTGTAGAATATAATGTAGTTAAATGCAAGCGAGCAAAATTTTTTTCTCATTTTACTGGTTAAATTTTGTTAAGAAAGTCCCTATCTGAAAGACTGTATACTTGAAAGAAAATAAAAAATAGCGCAAAATAGAACATACAAAATATACCTAACAATGTTAAACGCGAGCGAGCGAGCAAAATTTTTTCCCCATTTTACTGGTTAAAATTTGATCAATTTCTATTTAATGACTGCATCTTAAAAAAACAAAAGAGTAAAACAGAAGGTAGTTACGAAATTTTAAATTATGTTCTGTATATTAAAACTTAAAAGCGAGCCAGCAACAATTTTTATCCTATTTTGCATGTTAAAATCTGTTAAACCATATATGAAAGAAAAAAATATATCCAAAATGAATGTTTAGGAAGTGCCACCGTGCTGTATTACTTGTACCGTGTAGATTACTGCAACTACTAGCTCCAGTCGACGGAGCCCCCTCCTAAGTACGCTCCTGCTGCACCGCGCCCTGCTATAGTTACTTTTTAGTTTTTATATTCAAAATTTCCTCCTGTTCAAGACACACAGTTTCGTCTTCGTCGGACCGAATTGAGATAGATGGCCTCGGAAAATACTCTTTCTGTAAATGCCGCATTTGCTATTTTGATTATTATGATTTATCTGGACATTTAGCGTCCCGATCAGGTGCAAGTAGGGACGCGTCCTCAGACCCCTCAAAATCGAGACGTTCCGCGAAAATCGGGACATCTGGCAATCCTAGTCCCGACACACGTTCGGTCTTAACTATAAACTGGATGTCACATCACATCATGGACTGGATGGATGGATGGACATCTACAACTACACCTGCACTAACAACCTACATCTACACCTATCAACCTACTGGGGCCGGCTGATTGAAATAAACCAAACAGCTAAACTGAACACACCTATAAATCGACCTATGCTTAGAACAAAGTCACATCTGAAAAATCCTTACTTTACAGAAGAGCGAACAGAACTTGTTGACTTGGTCAATTCTTGATCTAACTTTTTTTCTGATTGGCCTAGCCGGATGAATATTTAAATAATATTGTAAATAGGTTTAAAGCAATGTTTAGTTACTAATAAAATATATTTTAGATTAATATACATTGTTACGAGGGCTGATTGATAAGTTTCCGAAACGACAAAGAAAAACTTCAAAAATCTATTTAAAATAAATTTATTTCTCAACGTAGTTTCCTTCTACCTCGATGCATGCCGTTGCACCAGTTTGATAAAATGTTTTCTCCAACCCCTCAAAATACTCGTCCACGGCAACAATGACTTCTTCATTTGATGAAAATCTCTGGCCACCTAACCATTTCTTCAGGTTTGGGAATAAGTGGAAGTCGCACGGGGCCAGATCCGGGAATAGGGTGGATGCGGTAGCAATTCGAACCGCAATTCATGGAGTTTGGCGACTGCAACCATTGACGTGTGTACAGGTGCGTTGTCATGGTGGAACAAAAAATTTTTCTTGGCCAAATGTGGTCGTTTCTTCTGGATTTCTTCACTTAATTTTTGCAGCAAGCTTGCGTAGTACTCTTCATTTTCCTTTTTGCAGATAATCCACTAAAATAATCCCTCGAGCATCCCAAAAAACAGTCGCCATCACTTTGCCGGCCGACAAAACAGTTTTTGCTTTCTTCGGCGCAGGTTTTCCGCTCTCAGTCCACTGCTTAGATTGTTCTTTTGTCTCTGGAGTATAATGATGTGGATGAAGGTTTCATGAGTGAATGAGGTTTCATCGACTGTTACAAAACGCCGCAAAAACTCATTAGGATCTCGGTTAAACAGCGCCAAACACTCCGATGAATCGTCCACTCGACGTTGCTTTTGGTCTACAGTGAGCAAACGCGGCACCCATCGCGCGCAAAGCTTTTTCATTCCCAAATGTTGGTGCAAAATATTAAAAACGCGTTCAGATGAAATGCTCACCATCTCTGCTATCTCTCGCAACTTTAAGCGCCGATCATTCAATACAATTTTGTGAATTTTTTTGATCATGTCCGGATTCGTGACTTCATTTGGGCGGCCATACCTGTCTTCTTGTCTTCGCAGCTCTGTCTTCCACGTTTAAAATCAGTTACCCAGGTGTGAATTGTACTCAATGCAGGAGCAGAATTACCTAAAACACTGTCTAGCTTGGTTTTAATCTGGGTTGCTGTTTTCTCTTTTAAAACGTAAAACTTGATCACCGCACGAATTTCGTTTCTTTCCATTGTTAAGAAAATTTACGACAGAGAAAGTTCTACGTCCTCTCAAACAAATTCCATCAGAACGATTAAATTCAAATTTGGCGTTCTATTTTCAGAAAGATGCCAGAATATAATGTAATATTCCTTTTTTGCGTATCATTCTTTTAAGTTCGTCGTTTCGGCCAGTTATCAATCAGCTCAGGTATTTAGGTGTGTCGCTTGTATGTCACCATATACGGCTGAAAACCATACGTTATATGTCTAGATGTGACGGGAATAGTTTCAGGCCTATATATAAATATAACTTTGTTTTACTTAGGTACTTAATTTATCAGTTTCTTCATTTTTATTTTATTTAAAAGATGTAATATTTGTTTCGAGCGTGTACTTTTCATGTTACTTCACGAGTGAATATGAAACCCCCCACGCGGAGAGCGCGTTGGGGGCAAAATTAATATGTAGCTTTGTTCAATTCTAACGGTTCAAAACTACGTACAATTAATTAAAACGGATTTGACTAGTATAATAAATGAGTTAATTTGGTACTAAATATACAAAAAAAATCAATATATAGCTTAATTGTCACATGGGAATTTTGTTCTATGCATTAGGTCGAAATATTGGACTGTCAAGTGATAAATTAAACACAGTAAAGTTTTTAGAATTTTTGCAACTTTTTTATGATAAATAATAATTTAATTAAATATATATTGGTAGGTCGAGGTTTTCTGTGGGATGGATAGATTTACGTTCTAAGCGCATACATTAGTAGGCAAAAGCTAGTTAAAATGTGTTATAAATTACTAATAGGTGAAGAACAGAGAAAAGTGAAGACCGAAGATTCTTCAACTGATCACAATATGCAATCGTCATTTGTCTCAGCCCATCTTTTTATATAAACGAGTAATACCTACTATCAAATTTCATAAAAGGTAAATTGAAACAGTATTTTGAAATTGTTTTGATTTGCACACCCAGTGTATCCTACCGTAACAAGTTGAAGGTCAATCAATTTCACCCATAGTTTAGATAATGGAAAATAATTATAGCCCCATATTGAAATACATTGAATGTACAGCCGTGAACATAAAGGATGTACTTTTGAACCTTACGGCTTTAGTAATAAGGTCGAAATATGTTACACCAGTTTGACAGTGACTGTACCCATTTTGACAGATATTCTTATTTGTGTAAGTGGTAATGCATAATGTTAATGTTATGTAAATTGGGTATTGCTTACATGTAAAATTTTGGTTTTTTTTTTAACATTAACAAATAATTAGGTATTACAACTTGATTAAAGTAAACAAAGTAAGATTTAATGTGTAGTTTTGTAATTAGATGCATAGGTATCAGAGTCACAAAAAAGTTTAAATAATGTTTTTACAGCATAAGTGTAAAAAAACCTACATAATTAGTTTACTTACATAAAATACAAAAGGATTTATTATGGTAAGTATGAACATGATCGCGCAAACTTCGGAGATATCAGGAATGTTGTGCATGTGACCATACATTTCGTAGCGACCTACAGGCGTATGACGTCACCTGTTTGTGTCGTACAATTGTATGGCAAACAATCCGCATAAATATACATTTATGTAGGTAATAAAAAAATAGAGGAAAATACCGTATTATTTAATAATAATAACGCGGCAAAGAAACGTATATCAGTTTACATACGTGCATCGGCCGGCGACTCACTGTTTTTAGAATTCAATTGTTTAATGTTAGCATATTATGTTGTTACTTTATTATAACACTAGCTGTTGCCCGCGGCTCCGCCCGCGTAAATATAGTATCCCACGGGAATACTGTACTTTTTGGGGATAAAAAGTAGTCTATGTTTTAACTTTTAATCCAGAGCCTAAACTACTACCATACCAAATTTCATCGAAATCCGTTCAGTAGTTTTTGCGTGAAAGAATAACAAACATTCCTCTCCATACATCCATCCATCCTCACAAACATTCACATTCATAATATTAGTAGCATTAAACACTTCCACTGTTTATCATTTTTTGCGATATTATCGATTGGTTTCTTTGAAAATACATATTAGATTTTTTTTACCCATATTACAGTGGAAAAATATAAATGTAATTGCAATTTTTTTGATAATGTAGTTTAAAAATAAAATAATACGTACATATGTATTTCTAAACCAAAAGTAAGACCAAGCTTAAATTGTCGTAGATATTATGTACATATTACAATGTCAGATAGTGCGTACTTACTATTACATTAACAGTATTGATTAGACGCCGGCAAGAGTAATATAAATTACAAGTTTGGGGAACTTCCAAATAACGACCACGAAATTTCGGCGCCAGTTACAAAATAACAGACTGCCAAAAGGAAGGGTAATGATTTTGGCAGTCAATGTAATATGGTATTATGTTTGTTCTTCTAGGTATTTATTATTTGTTATTATGGTACACACACCGGCATATTTAGCGGAACATAAAATAAAGGTTTGATATCAGTATCATATAAGGTTGCTGGCTGGTTTATACGTCATTTAATTTAAAAAGAAATATTTTCAAATTAAGAAAACAACTGAACATCACATTTTATGCAATTGTTTTAATTTTATTCAACTACACCTTATCTAGGGGCGAACTTCGAGTATTTCTTCCTTCTGAGTTTGATTTAAAATTTCATTGAAATACTGTTTTTTGTTAGTTTTTTTTTAATCGCGTATCTTTTTGGAGTTGAGGACTGAATTATGCCTGACTTAGCCCCAACGGAGATTTCCAGGGCACTCGAAATGCGAAGAAATGGTCAAACCTACAGAGTGATATCCAGAGATCTTCGTCGACCAGTTTCAACGATCTATCGCAGTATCCAACGGTTCAGGGAGACCGGTACTTATGTGAGAAGAGCAGGACAAGGCAGAAAAAGACGCACTTCGAGTAGGGATGATCGTTTCATTCGGCTTCGTGTACGTAGGAACCCACGTTTGACGGCCGTCCAAGCCCGATATGAGTTAGAAGCAGTGCGGGGTGTAACCGTAAGTGAGCGTACGGTACGAAGAAGGTTCGAAGAAGCTGGTTTGTGGTCATTTGTGCCCGCCAAGACTACAAGGCTCGAGGTAAATCATCGTAGAAACAGGTTAACTTTTGCTCAGGAACATCGACTTTGGAACGCGGACCAATGGAGTAAGGTATTGTTTAGTGATGAGTGCAGAATTCTCTTAAATCAAATTGACGGCAGGCAAAGAATATACACACGCAAAGGAGAACGATACATTCAGACAAATTTTGAAACTACAGTTCCATACGGTGGTGGATCAATAATGGTTTGGGCGAGCATTTGTTTGGGAGCTTCTGACTGCAGACCGCTATATCAGAGAAGTTTTAGAAGAAAATGTCGTACTGTTTGCCCCATATATCGGTGACGATTTTGTTTTTATGCAGGATAATGCTCGGCCGCATACCGCTCGGGTAACTCAAGCTTATCTTAATGATATGAATATCACTGTTATGGAGTGGCCGGCGAGATCACCGGCCACTCCATAACAGTGATATTCATGTACCAACCCAATAGAGCATGTTTGGGACTTGCTGAAAAGTAAAGTTAAGTCCAGAATTCCAGCTCCTGCCAACGTGGGTGAACTGCGAATCGCCGTAGTTGAGGAATGGCGGAGACTATCCCAGGAGACCATCGATAACATCATTCTCAGTATGCCTAGACGGGTAGAAACTTTAATAAGAGCACGTGGAGGAAATACGCGATATTAATCACCATTTTTTAATTAATTGTTATTTTAATATTAATTTTCACTTTTCGCCGGTTACATGAAAAGTTCAAAAATGTACCATTTTTCACAAATAGCCTTGACTCGCAAAATCTGTTCTTAATGTGATCTCATTTTAAGTAAAACAAATGAAACTTTAAATAACAAATGAAGTGTAGTAAGTAGATTTTAAAATAAAACCATATTTTTTTAATTATGGACCTTTTTTTGTGTTCCGCTAAATATGCCGGTGTGTTTATTATTGTTTGTTCTAGGTATGTATGTTTGTTCCACCGTGGCGCTTAAAGTACTGATCCGATTTTAATGGAAAAGGTGTCAATAGATTCGTAATAATATCCCGGGGTAACATATTCTACACAATTTACGTAGTCGGGTTATAGTTTTTTTTTAATATAAAAATTGTAGTTTTCTTTTTTCATAAAATACCAATCGACGCCGCGTCAGTCGCCGCGGTCGGGCGGGTAAATAAAGGTGGGGGAAACCATGACGACATACCTTCACAAATCACAATAAAACATAATGCCGAAATTACAGGATTAGATTCCCTGATCGTACATTGTATATCAAATATATGTGTGTACGACTGTATCATCTTATCTCCATAATAGATTATAATGACTTATTTAATTTTAAATATATTATAATTTAACGAATAAATATATTAAATTTAATTCCAATCTAATAAGGTTAAAAGATGATACAATCGAAAATAGTTTTAGTTCCTGCTGTCGCTACGTCCATACTCTTTTTTGCCAAGCTGTACATGAGCATTAATTATTTTCAGAACATCAAAGAATACGACACGGCGCTGCCTGATAAACTGAACTACACAATTCGCATGAAGCTGCCCTACAACAGCTTAGAAAATGTGGACTCCGGCTCGGTGGGATTCCATACAGCGTTTGGTAACTATATTTCTTTCTAACTAGTATTATAAATACGAAGTTATTGTAACGGATTGAATTGGTTGAACGGATTTGATTAGGCATCATGATCGACGATCTCTGTGGCTCAGTGGTTAGCGCGTCGGCGCTTAAGCCGGGGGTCGCGGGTTCGTATCCCGCCGGAGAGTTTAAAAGTTTTTCTGTGTTCCTGGGTCTTGGATGTGTGTTAAATATAATATGTTTAATATAAAAGTATTAAATAAATATCCGTTGCCTGGTACCTGTGATACAATACAAGTTCATCGGATACTTAGTACAGGACCAGATTGACGTGGTGTGGAAGCGTCCATAGATATTATTAGATACTAGCATTAATTGTCCGCGGCTTCGCCTGCGTCAAATTAGGTTTGACGCAGGCGAAGTCTTATTTAAACTTTCATTACCTATTTTAGCCACCTAGGGGCCGAATTTACGAAATACGTAGGTAACTCATTATCTTTTCCGTACTTAATTCATACGAATTTTCATGCAAATATATCCAAGTACTAAAAAGTTTCATACAAACTTTTATCCCCTATTTTTCTGCCTTGGGGATGAATTTTGAAAAATCCTTCCTTAGTGCCTTCCGTAGGTACGTCATATGAGAAATACCTGTGCAACATTTCAAATTTCTAGCCTTAAGGGGTTGACCTGTGCGTCGATACATTAGTCAATTAGCTTTGCCTTGTATAATAACCAATAACGCGCTTTAATGCTACTAATACAAATGTCACTCATTTACCGTGCAATAGAGAAATACAATGTGACACACGAATAGTAGAAAATATACATTTGTTTTAAATCAGCAAAATTCGTATATTTTCCGAAAGGAAACATAAATATTTACAGAAAAATGCAAAAAGTACAGTAATCAGTTGCTAAATTGAAAGTACAGGACTAAAAAAGACTTGAAAAGACGTTTTTTGTCATAATTGAAAAACGAAAATTATCGCTAAACCCCATGAGTTATTTGTGACATTTTTTCTTAAACAATCATGTACAGAAACACACTACTTAGTTAATTTATTAAAATAAATTTTGTATCTCTCCATGTCTGTCTCCATACATTTTCAACTGCTGTTTTGACCAGTTACGTCACTTATTATGCATTTTTTGTACCTATAAGCCGTTTCTAATGCTCTCCAACTATCTCACTTTTGTGATGACTGTATTTCGTCATTGGTTGATCGTAGAAATGCCATTGCAAGGACAATATTTCCCAGCTTATTGTGTACTTTTCGAAAAGCCAATAAAAATTAGGCATATCACCTTCTTGTATATTTTTTTTTAGAAAGTAGTCATATAGTATTACAAACAAGTCGTAAATCTCAGGTATGCGATACGAGCCATTTGTGCGGCTACAGTGGGCGATCGACTCCAGCTTCCTGGAACTCAAAACTAACAAGACGATACCACAGGTATGTACATTGTACAATGCTCGGTGGCCTACAAACCCGGTGCACAAGTTGTCGACCTTATTACTATGGCGTAAGGTTCAAAAGTGGTACCGCGTACGTCTGCGACGTACAAAAGGGTTGCCAAACGTCAATTTTTTTACTGCCCTAGCACAATTTGCACAAATGTATGAGATTCGAGTGTCGGAAAACTACACACTTGACACTTCAAGGTTGCGCATGGAGCTTCTCGACTCTTTCGTGTTAAATTGAATTGTGGTAGAGAGGCTGATTTATTCTTTCAGAATAAACAAAACAATCTCAAACAGTTGACAACCCTATAAGCGAATGTAAACCGACACTAACAACCTTTTGTTAACATTTGATCCTAGTCTAAATTTTTTCTAAGGAAATGAAACTAAATCTAATGTTACTGGATTATTACTCCGTTTATAATAACAAAACTCACAAAAATAATAAATGAGTAACAGTATAAGTAATTTATTTAGTTTGGTTATAATAATTTTTAGTTAATTTTTTAGATTTAACTTAGTCCATTTCAAGGGGTTGAGTTGGACTCAGTTAAATTTAAAAATGTAACTAAGATGTAGAGGGGTCTAAGACACAAGTTTGCGCGCTCACCGCTAAAAAGTTATCGATCGATCTCGTTTTGAAAGTACTCCCATAACTGTTTCCTCCAACATTGAAATACTTGGTGTTAACATATCGAGCGAGGTCCAGTTCCGATATCATCTGGAGGGTAAGGCCAAGTTAGCCCACAAGAAGCTTGGTGTTCTAAACAGGCCGATCCAACGCCAACAACTCTATAAGGCGCAGGTTTGGCCTCACATGGAATACTGTTCTCGTCTCTAGGCAGGGGCGCCAAAGTACTAGCTTCTCCGTCTGGATCGTATCCAACGAAGGGCCGCTCTAATTGTGACTGCCATAGTGTTTCATACAGGCTTGACCCCTTAGAACTACGTCGAGATGTTGCATCGCTCTGCATCCTCTATCGGTTATATAACGGGGAGTGCTCCGAGGAATTGTTCGGACCTGCTGCAACATATTCTACACAATTTACGTAGTCGAGTTATAGTTTTTTTTAATATAAAAATTGTAGTTTTTTTTTTTTTTCACAAAATACCAATCGACGCCGCGTCAGTCGCCGCCGTTCCAAGCGACAAAATCTTTATCATCCTCATCACCATGATGAGTGGCAGTCCTCCACCGTGCGTTTTACCCGAAGTTTTCTGCCGCGCACAGTAAAACTCTGGAATGAACTGTCGCCAGCGGTATTTCCGGACCATTACGATCTGCAAACCTTCAAGAATATAGTGTATTCCCTCCTAAAAGGCCGGCAACGCACATGCAACTCCTCTGATGTTGCTCCATGGGCGACGGTAATCACTTTCCATCAGGTGATCCGTATGCTCGTAGTTTTATAAAAAAATAAAGATAGGCCCGTACTTTGTATTTTAAATGTCATGTCACAGTTTTTTACATGTTTACTTTACTAATGTAGTGTTTAATTATTTACTTGGCCACTTTCAGAGAGTGTCCCTCCAGGAGTTCCCGTATGCGACGTCGGCGAAGTACCCTAACATGGACATACTGCAGATGCTGCTGAAGTACCTGACGTGGGCGTCGCTGCTGCTGCCCTTCGTCTTCCTGTCCTCGCGCCTGCTCGGCGAGCGCGTCTCCGGCATCCGGGTAACACGCACGAAGTCACACACTCGAATACACATGCACGCACGCCCGTTCACGCGTTAGCTTACGCCGTTATAATTATTTATTTTGGCGTTACTGTCTCCAAAACCAATGATTTAAGGGATGATTTGGTAGAAGTCCGTATATTTTGCAGGAGATGATCCACATGGTGGGCGTGCCCAGCGGTCTCCTCCACCTGTCTCATTTCATCAACGTCGCGCCCGCGGGGCTGGTGTTCAGCGTGGTGGGCGCGGCGCTGCTCACGGCCGGATACAACCCGCTGTTACGCTTCACGAACCCATTCCTCGTGTGGCTGATGCTGGCGCTCTACTTCACGCAAGTGATCGCCATAGCCTACTCCACGAGCTCCATGCTCAAGAAAAGTGAGTGAAATACACGATCGAGCGGTTTCTCTCGCTCTGCGCCTCGGGCTCGGCGCTGCTGGCGGCCAGATACAAGTTAATGCGCTAAAAACGAAAGAATAACAATTGATTGTAATTACGACTTTAAACAAATTATTAAATATATATTTTAAAATATATGCGTAACTTTGAAAGCTTTCCAGTAATTCTCAAATATACTATTCTATCTCTGTTCAGACCAATACGGCGTGACGTTCGCATGTCTGCTGTACTCGATGACGCAGATCGCGGGGCAGCTGGTGGTGAGCCAGGCGGTGCCGACGTGGGCGCAGCCGCTCGCTGGCCTGGTGCCACACGCGCCCATGATGTGGTTCTGGCGGAACGTCGCCACGCTGGAGAAGTTCGGTGAGTGTGACGTCTCGAAGTCGAACCTGAGAAAAATAAAAGTGAAAAAAAAACGCTATATTTTTGCCATTACCCAAATATATTTTTACAGGTATGGGGCTGTCGTTTTCGAACATGGCGCGAACGCAGTCAGTGGACACCGCGTCCGCTCTGGCGTGCTACCTGCTGCTGATGCTGCAGTCGCTGCTGTTCGGCCTGTTCGCCTGGTACCTTGGCCGCGTCAGCCCTGGGCCCTACGGTCAGGCGCAGCCGTGGAACTTCTGCTGCCAGGTGTGTAACTGCGCGGCTTCTCGATAATTCAGTCAGTAAAATGACAACCAAAAAACCATTCTCCCCCTATTAACTGGCAAAGAAAGAAAGAAATGTAAAGTACATTTCTATGTACGTATGTGTCATTAATATAATAAATAAATAATTAAAAAAAATATTTAATATTCACATTAAACTACATAAACACAAAGTATCAACATATTAAAGTATTTACTTACACAAAAATAAAAAGATATTTACATAATCAAACGTAGTAAAAAAGAAACACTGTATTTGAACAGACAACAAAAAAGTAAATAACAAAAAAAGGAACAGAACATAGACAAATTACATGTCAGATAGGTAGGTAGGTACTAGATAGCGTAATGCGAATCGAAATAATTTTAATCAGTGTTGCGACCCATGACTACTGTAGCGGACTAATTAGCGCCACGATGCTGAACCGCGCTATCGAAGTTTTTACAGTTCGGCGCTATATATACAACATCTGAAATGCTTACAAGTGGGCTCCGGCCTGGCCGACACCTAGCTCGGTCGGAGATCTGCTTTTGAGGCTTCCACTATTCCCGCAATACTATGATTGCAGCGCGAGTTCTGGGGCAAAAAGGTGATGCCCGAGGACGTGCTCGAGGAGTCTGAGCCGGTAGACATGCAAGACCCGCAGTACTTCGAGCCCGCCGCGCACATGCGACACGACGGCGCCGGCCTCCGCATCGTCAACGTCACCAAGGTATGTCACTGTCTCGGACCAAATTAAAGAAGCTGAGGCTGTTTTTTATGTTTATAGTGCGCGTGTAGGCTACACACTACATGTATAAAAACCACACACCACGACTACGGTCGCCTAAACAGGTAAGGCGTAGTTTATACCGGACTCACTTTGCGGTTCGCAGAACTTTCTCTTTACTTTTTTGTTTGGTCTGAGGTCACTATTGACACAGTCTCCTTAACACATTTAAAATGGGAACGGAGTGGGAATGGAATGGCGACGCGTTATGTTTGCAACTTAGGTTGAATTCAAACTGTACATACTAGATGTAATTAACATTTTACTAAGTATCAAACATATCGCGTTGTAACATGTCTATTTCTACTGTGAACGACAAAGTTAAAGCCAGGCTGACGTTGTCTCTGCATGTGCACAAGCACACCTTCATAGAACGCGTACGCTGCGCTGGATAAATGCAAGCGTGTAGTGAACCTTAAGGAGGCGTTTGCAAAATGTTTTATTTGACAGCTGCCTAGTACGAACTAACATTTCTTCAGAAATGTTTCGTGCAATAACTCCAACGTGCAATAACCAGACAGTGACCAAATAAAATCAGCCTTATTGCCACGCATTAGGATTCATTCATAACAGCAAAATACATGAAAATGTTGAGGAGACTTTTTACGTTTTTTCCAAATAAATGTTTAATATTGTTGGATTATTTTGAATCAAATCTTACGGTGTTTATATCCGCTATCTTTTGGTATTTTTAAACAAACAAAGTAAGCTATATAAGAGCGGGAAAATGTTACTAAATACGCCCTCGGTTTGTGACATTTGGTTTCATTTGATCTTAAAATAGACATAAAAACAGACAATGAGAGTTTTTAAATTCGTTTTTTGACACGACAAGGACCGTCGGGCTACCAAGCGCCGCCTGGTGACAGAAAAAGAATCTAAAATTCTTATTGACCGTTTTGATACCACATACGTCACTAGATGACGCTTTGTGTGGTTGGGTCTGCTCCCTAACGGCAAAAAAAAAATCAAACACCCTCATTAATGTCAAATTTGGTAACGCACTCTTAACTGATGGATTTCTTTATCCTTAATATTTCATTATAATAATCAGTAATGTTTGTTATATCCAGGTGTTCCCGAAGAACAAAGCTCTGAGCAACGTCAGTATGAACATCGCCAAAGGCGAGATCACGGTACTACTGGGCCACAACGGCGCGGGAAAAACTACACTTATGTCTATCATTACAGGTGAGAATGTGCAAGTGAGACGACATACTCCATAAGTGTGTGTGTGAGCGAAATAGATAGTAACGACATATTCACTTAACCTTGAGATGCGAATAAATAACGTTACGTTATTAGACAGCAAATATGCTGCGGTCTTCATTTAGTCTATAAAAACGTGTGTGAGAGAGAGATAGAGTTCAGTCCACTAAATAATAAGTCGTATAGTTCTAGCAATAAAGTATGTTTTCGTAGGCATATTAAATCCGACCGTGGGAAAGGAAAACAAAAAATAGTTAATCGTATAGCGTAATAAGGTCTATTTTTCACAGGCATGCTAAGTCCGACGGAAGGCTCGGTATATATAGAGGGGCTGGACGCGGCGCGCGACCGCGAGGCGGTGCGGCAGCAGCTCGGCCTCTGTCCGCAACACAACTTGTTCTTCTCCGACCTTACTGTGCTGGAGCATGTCATGTTCTATACCCTGGTACATATGCATATGATGTCAACTCTTCCATGTAGAGGGGCAACGCCCCATGAAGGGGCTTGTGCAGAAAACCATTTCCGCACAAGCCCCTTCATGGGCCCGGCGTGAGAAGACGTACCAACAACTTAAATTTTGTTCACGGTAGGTTGCAAATATTATTGTGAGCGTGTAATATTTTCAACATACTCGCAATACCATCTGCAAGCATAATGTAAACACGCCTCACCTTTTTCTATAGACTTTTATGCAAATTTTTTAAGAGGTATTTTTCATTCTTAAAATTAGTTTCTTGTTAACACTATCGAATGTACAGCTCAAGGGACACACGTTCGGCTCGGCTCGTAAATCATCGATGGTGCTGCTAGCAGAGCTCGGGCTCGCGGACAAGGCGCACGCCAGTAGCGGCGCACTGTCCGGCGGCATGAAGCGGCGGCTGCAACTGGCGTGCGCGCTGGCGGGCGACGCGCGCGTGCTCGTGCTGGACGAGCCCACCTCCGGCCTCGACGTGGAGACGCGCCGCGACCTCTGGGACCTGCTGCTGGTCAGTGACGTCATAGCTCTGTGAGCGATATGAACAGTCGAGTAATTGTGCAGGCAGAAAAAGAGCTCGAAGCTGTTCGTAATACTTTAATACTTTTATACTATACACATATTTAAGATTTTTATTATACTATACATATATTTAGTACACACCCAAGACCTAGGAACACAGAAAAACTTTTTGTCCCTTCGGCAGGAATCGAACCTGCGACATCCGGCTTATGCGCCATCGCGCTAACCATTGAGCCACAGAGGTCGTCCACGACGAAAACATACATTATCTGTATTATAGTGGTACAAGACTAACAGACTTTTTTGCCTTTACAGTCTTTACGCGGCGAGCGCGTGGTGCTCATCAGCACGCACTTCATGGAGGAGGCGGACGCGCTGGGCGACCGCGTGGCTGCGCTGCAGGCCGGCCGTCTGCGCTGCTTCGCCTCGCCCATGCATCTGAAGCGGGCGCTCGGTACGTTTCGTTTAATAGTTTTATGGTTACTTATTCAATTAGGAAAACAAACTGACTCTTTGTTACGATGTACAGACTTGGGAAGTAAAGAATTCGTTTAAGGGCCAATGCATACGCCTATACAATAGAATACTAGAAAACGCTCAATTTTTTTTCATTCTATAAAGGGCATGGTCCAGTTGCTTTCGATACGTCGCTGAAACTGCACTTGCGCCTATTGATATCGTGTTATACCTACGAGTGCGCCGCGCGGCGCCCGCGCTTATCGGTTCGAGTGTTTACTCGCTCGGCTCATCATCGTTTCTTTACTACGGGGACGATGGAATCAAAAAAAAATTCGTCTGTTACCCAAACGTTTTCATTTCCCACTAAAGATCCAGCAGTCATTGTAGATGCGGTGGATGATATGCAAATTAAAGATTATGCCTATGCTTTCGGAAAAATTATTGGCCCCTCAAAAATTAGGTTTTTAAGCAGAATGTCCGACAACCTAGTTTATTTATTTGTGTCAACGAAAGAAGTGGCTGAAGAGTTGACTGATGCTCATCAGTGCATTGTTTTGAACAATATTGGAGTACCTATTCGACCACTTATAACGAAAAACAAACGTATTATTCTATCTAATTTGTGTCAGATGATACCACATAATCTTATATTATCGATGTTTGTATAATATTATCGATGTTAGCAGAATTGATGATCAAATTAGTTTCGCCGGTGTCTTTTATTGGTGCCGGTATAACCGAGCCTGGATTTAGTCATATTCTTAGTTTTCGTCGTCAAGCTTACGTACCACCAGAAGAAATCAATAATTTACCCGAACGAATACAAATAGAATTAGATGGTGTTTCTTATTGGATTTACGTTTTTACCGATTCAGTGATGGCGAGGCTATGAGTGAGTCCGACTCAAACTAAATTTCCGTAAAAAATCGGCTAAAAACTGGTCAAAAAACAAAAAACAGCTCCCTCACTTGAATTGCAACCCTCGGAATTAAAAGAGATTGAAAAGATTTTGGACAGTAGTGATTACCCAATGACAATTAAAGATTTTATTAGCTTCCTAGATGAGTTTTACGGTAAAGAAAATATTCTACAAATAAGTCTCACCTACACAGAAGATATAGGCCAATTAGTTAAAATTTTAAAAGAAGTAATGCAAGAAATTTCGTCCAGAAAAGTAAAAAATCGCATAGCTCCGTATGATCAAAAAGTTAGTACATATTAATATAATGGAATTAAAAATAATTCAATGGAACAGCCGCAGTATTATACCGAAGAAAGTTGAATTAGAAACGTTTCTAAATAGGGAAAGTGTTCATATTTGTATTTGTTCAGAAACATGGCTTTCTGAAGATAGAACTTTTAATATATCGGGCTACTGCTGTTTCAGAAAAGATAGAAATGGTGGATTTGGTGGTTTGATTATTTTAGTTCATGTATCACTTCCGGTTAGACTAAAAAATGTAAATTTACCTTTTAATAGATCAGATATTTTGTGTATAGAATTACTTAATCAATCCTCACTTATTATGTGTTAGGTGTTTATTCGCCTAGTAATATTCGTACAAGTAAACGTGATTTTGATGATTTGTTTTCCCTGTTTAGCAGCATAACTCTGATAGGAGGTGACTTCAATGCTCACCATATCTCCTGGTCTTATACTACTCATGGCAGAGGTCGCTTGATCGCGGAAAGTTGCTCGGATCATAGTTTTTCCTTTTTAAATGATGGTATCCCAACCCGTATTTCAAAATTACAAGATATGATAGTTTGCTCTTCTCCCGATATAACATTTGCCAGTTCTGATTTGGTGCTTTCATGTTCGTGGGATGTTACTAACGAAAATCTTGGTAGTGATCATTTAATTGTTGAGATAAAAATTAAAAATCACTCGTTATGTGGAAATTATACAACACGTAATGTTAAAAAAGCAGATTGGGAAGGATATAAATTAAATATTGAATCTAAATGTAACACATTTTTACTTTGTAATAATGTTCAGGAAAATTATGATAACTTTTTGAATATTATTAATATCGCAGCAGATACTTTCATTCTCCTTACACGAATTAATAGTGGTCCTTTGTCTAAAATCAAACCTAAACCCCGGTGGAATTAAAATTTATCGAGAGCAGTAGCAGAAACGAGGCTCGCTCTTAAGACACTTCGCAAAAATCGTACGACAGAAAATTATTTGGCTTTTAAAGATAAGGTAGTTGCAGCTAGCAAACTAATACGGAAAGCCAAATTAGATTCATGGCAAAAAATTTGCGATAGCGTATTATAAAACTAACTTGCACCGAGATGTGGCGAAAACTTCGATGGATTAAAGGATATCCCAGTACATAAGACACATTAGCAGAGGAGGAGGCACAACAATTCGTAACAAATCTAACTCCTGGTAGTTTTGCTTCTACACCGCTTACTTTGAGTTAATTCTCAAGATGAAATATTTTCTCATATTACAATGGCCGAGTTAATTTCCGTGATCAAGCATAAAGATACTTCTGCCGGTGTAGATGGTATATTTTATTGTATGATCTATCATCTACCATTAAACGCTAGAAATATTTTGTTAAAAATGTATAATATGATCTACACCACTTCAACAATACCTCATCAATGGCGAAATATTAAAGTTATTGCTATACCTAAGCGTAATGGCTCCGAATTGAAGTATCGTCCGATATCACTTATTAATTGTCTATGCAAAATTTTTAATAAAATTATTACAAAAAGACTAGAACTGTTCTACGCAAGGAAGAAATTATTTCCAGACCATATGATAGGCTTCCGTCGAGGACGCTCCTGTTTGGATGGCCTCTCTCGTTTCGGCATGGAGGTAGAACTCAGTTTTATTAAAAAAGAATACCTTTTGTGTGCATTTACGGACATCATGGATGCATACAACAGTGTATCGGTCGACGTGCTTACTGAGCGTCTTGTTAAATATGGTGATATGCATATTTACAAATATATAAGAGAATTTCTTAAGCATAGATTTATTATTTTTTGATTGATGAACGGTGAAGAGATTGTTAGAATATGTCGTGATGGTTTGGCACAGGGGGACCCGATGTCCCCAATTTTATTTAATATTGTCACCGTTAAAATTAACAGTTTAGCTTCTCCTACTTTAAAAATAATTCAATATGCAGATGATTTTATATTTTATTGTTGTAATAAGTATATAAGTGAATGTACATTACTCATGCAGGTAGCTCTCAATAATTTTGAAAAACTTTTACACGAAATTGGTTTACAGTTATCCCTTATTAAAACGAAATTATGCATTTTTACCAGGAAATATCGTGTATCGAAGGAATTATCTTTATCTAATATATAATATATTATCTCAGTCAAAATTAACTTGTATAATGTTACCTTAGAAATTAAAAAAATTGTAAAATTTTTAGGTGTTTGGTTTGACCAACGATTAAATTGGAAAAAAAAATCTGAATGAAACGCACCAAAAATGTTTAAAGTACAGTAATATTTTAAGTTGTGTCAGTAGCTACAGATGGGGGGTTCATCCCATAAACCTAAGAAAATTATATATAAGCCTTATCAGGAGTAGATTGGAATACGGGTCTGCTGTATTTGCCAATGCCAGTCAAAACATTCTCAGAAAATTGGATTCAATTCAAAACCAGTCTTTAAGGCTATGTGGTGGTTTTGTCAAATCGACCTGGTACATATTTTAGAAAATGAGCTTTGCATGTCTCCATTAAAAATTCGAAGAACATTCTTATCAGACAAATTTTTTATAAAAACTTTTTCGCTATGTGATGACAGTTTAATTAAGCTTATTATTGACTTCGATAATATAATGAATTCAGGTGTACCTAACTTACTTACTTACCTTACAAACATGGTTTTCCTATATATTATTTGATAGTTAAAAAATCTTAAGCACCTAATAATTTCAAAATATGATATTTGGCCTTCATATGAACTAAATTATTATAATTTTGTGATACCATTTGAAGACTTGATGTTTCACTTATATTCCATTCGTACACCATTCTAAAAAAAATATGTCACCAATTAAACTTAAAACAAACGTCGATTAATTATGTGCATGTCTACACATACGGTTCAAAGTCTACTGGTCTCGGGGATGTGCATTTTATGATTCTCGATCTAAGACTAAATCGCAATTTTTAATTAATAACAATGACATCCCAATTATGAGCCTTGAAATTATAGGTATATTTAAAGCACTAGGATGCGTAGAAACCACTGATTATCAAAATGTCGTCATCATTACTGATTCTAAAAGTGGACTGCTACACTTAACCTCTTGTAGTAGAGGTAACATGGGTAGGAGGCTTTTCTACTTCGTCTTCTCACACACCGGGCCCTTGAAAAGGCCTTGGGTGGGGAACCATGATCAGGCGCTAGAGCCCCTCTACATGGGAAATTATGTTTAAAGGGAGACGAATATCCAGTACGAATACTGGACGCAAAAATGTCGTGTTTTATGGGAAGGGTTTTCCCGCGACAGAATGCGGGGAAACCCTAAGCGAGGCGATAAGGGAATGAAGAAACGCCATCCCGGCGGCCGACTCCAAACGACGCGAGGGGCTCCCGACCCGGGGGCCGGGAAACGTGTATGCGGACCACTCGCACTCGCGCCGCGTTTGCCGGGCTGTGGACTCGACCGACCTGGGAAAGGGTGGGAAAAACCTTCCGGACCCCAGACTTTTTATATCGAGAAGCAGCGCCACGGGGTCGACGGCTGGCACATTAGGGCTGCCCCACGTCAGGCTCCGGTCGATTTGAAAAAGAGTTGCACCGGCTTTTGGTTACCGGTGAAGGGAGAGGGTGGGGGGCTGCGATCCAGCGATGGGTGGGGCGCATCATTGCGCCAGGGCTCCTCCTCTTCGGGGGCGGTGGAGTGAACGGCGTGGCTCCGCTGGGTCCTCCGGGGGGACGGCATCCCTTAGCAGGCGGTGGCGGTCGGGAAGGAGGGCGTGCAACGGCGCTAGGTCGGTTAGTTCGACCAGGCGCGAGGTATCCGCGCGCGCGAAAAGTTTGGAGGAAAGCTGAGCCACGAAAGCCTCAACGCTCTCCACCCTCAGCTCTATCGGACTGAGGCTTTCCTCGTTATTAAATGTATTTAATAGTCTAATACGTGGTGGGGTTAACGTTCGCCTACAATGGGTGCCTTCTCATGTAGGTATTGCAGGGAATGAGACTGTTGACGCTTTGACATGTGCAGCACGAACAGAAGGTACAGCTACTAATGTAACTCCTTATTTTACTGATTATTTAGGATACATTAGAAAAAATTGTTTGTTATGTGGGATCAGTATTTTCAACAAAAATCTGTGAACTCGGGTATTTGGTATAGGACTTTAGTAGACAAACCACCAAAACGTCCTTGGTTCGCAGATGCCAACCTCAGTAAGAGAGATTTATGTATCTGCTTCCGTATCCGTTCCAATCACATTCCGTTAAATAATTTTACTTTCCTCATGGGCAAAAGAGATAATCCCAATTGCACCGTTTGTGACCGATACGAGGACCTGTATCACGTGCTTATGGAATGCGAGTGGAACGAAAGTTTAAGGCGTGAATTTGTTCAACACACTAAATGTACCAACTTGTATTTTTTCGTACATAGCGTTGCATCGTCAAATTTTAAAATAGAATTTATTGATATATATCTGTTATCTAATTCATTCGTTACATGTAATGAATTAGATTTAAGTTAATTGTTACCATTGTTAAATTAAGGCTGACATAATCATATGATGAAGAGCCTTTAAATAAAGATTTAAAAAAAAAAGGGCATGGTCAAAAATTCGTAATAAAAAAAACCCAGCGTCGACAGCAATGAAATGTTTGCCAATGGGTTTACTTTAAATCATATTTGATGTCACCAAAGGGACAACTCTGAAATACGCCGGGTATAGAAGTTATTACCAAGTATAAAATCCAAAATCATAGTAGGTAGAGATGTTGGTGTAGGAACTGTAGGAGTATGTTGTTAGGTTGCTGTTATAGGTATATAACTCCAATCTATGCCTACACCTACCCTAGGTGTAGGCATAGATTGGAGTTGTAACGGAGCTTTGTTTCCGACTCCACAATAGGATACTTGATTCATATTTAATTTCATACAGTGAAGGAGTATTTCCTTTAGTACTTACTTGGCTTAGGAAAACGTATTCTAGCTATAAGGTGCACCGGGGCTATTGCAACTAAAAAAAGATAATCCCCTACTTTTCGCCATAAAAATGTATACCTTTTTAGACATTTCACGATATGTAGCACAACTGTTATGTTAAGTTTTACTTGCAGTTTATTTTAATTTTCATAATGCAGGAAATAACTCAATAACTACAGAACAGCAACCTGATTGTCTGCTGCGGGTGGAAATAGATACATTTGCCCCCTTATCGGCCCCCCTTAACTAAATTACATTCACATGGTTCTATTACAGCTTTAAAGGTTTAAATTAGATGAATACAAAAGTATTGTTACTCACACAAGATTTTGAGTTCGATGAACGATGTAATACGGTTGAAAATTGCTTAAATTTAACATAAATATGACATGGGGGCAAATGTAACTATCTTTTCTTAACTAGTGTTGGGATACGTTGATTTTTTCTTTCGAGTGAACGAAGTAAATGTGAAAGTATTATAATCGTAAAAAATCAAAGTTGAGATTTTGATGGGGATAGGTTCAGTATCCTTAACCGAGTCCGAAAAAGTAAAAATGTGGGTTGAGATAGGCTTGTACAATTTAGTTTGTTCCAAATAGTAATAAGAGTGTTATAAAATAAATTAAAAATACGTCACCTTAGGACACTATGATTAAAAACGTAGCATCATTTTACATAGCAACAATCATCATTTTAAAGCATCTGATACCGGTACTTTACGGCATTTATTCAAATAAGCTCACAAAACGTAAGTGTGATTGAGAAAAAAAAAAGTATTTTACTTTCATTCATATATCGATTTGTAAAGGGAAAGTAACAGTTTTAGTTGGTTCATCAAATCTAGGAAAAGGTAAATAGGAAATAATTTCACTTTTACCAATTATTGATAAATCATTTTCAACGAATTTAAACACGGTGTTATTTTTCTTTGATTTTAGTCCGCTGACCACCACTTTTTCTTCATGAATATTGTCTATTTGGCACACATATTTGTATGTTCTTTTGCCTTTATATGATCCAAACTTCGCTAAAATGAAATCTCCAACTTTTGAAAGATCTCTTGATTTTGTGATGTTGACGGCATCTCAGGCATCTCATCTTGTGATTTTGATGGCATTTAATTATGTGATGTTGATGGCACTTCATTGTTTGATCTTGATTGCAACAACTTTTCCTTTGTAATTCTTTTAGCTTTTAGTTTTTTTCCTGTTTCCTTTGGACATTTTTCTTTTTTAATACGGCGTATAACTGCCTGTTTCTCTTTTAACTCTATTGCTTCTATTTCCTTTTGTTTCATTTTTTCTTTTGGTATTTTTTTCGGCTTTTTTTTTCTATTTTTACGGGACGCTCATCATATTCCTGTTCTTCAAATGGATTGTTGTCGATTTTTTCATTTTCTATTAATTCTTGATAAAAGGAATCCATGTCACCAAACTCTGAATCACTAACCGAATTATACGACCCAATACTATCACTGCCAGATGATTCATATGTACGTATTTTCCTTTTCTTGTTTACAATCTTTTTCGAAATTTTTTTTGTCTGTCCTTTATTCTTCTTCAATTTCTTAGTTTTTTTCTGTTCTCTTTCTTCTTTTTCTTTTTTCATGCATTCTATTGCACTCTTATAAGTAAGTATTTCAGAACCACAGTTTATTCGTTTTTTTGGGAACTTTTGGAAGGTCTTTTCGAGCAATAGATTCCAACAATATCTGTTCAAATAATGGATCAGTGTTCTCTTGTTTTTGGCATAATTAAGTATTTCAACGTTCAGTATTTGTAAACTATTCGACTGAATGTTACAATCTTTAGGTTTTACAGGCGGCAATACGTATGTTTTTGGGTCTTTTACTACTTCCGAACATGCTTTTCCTCTTTTGTACTCGTCATATTGCACCTAGAAATCACCATCGACTGAATTTGATTTCCTTGAATCAATAGATTTGAATTGAAGATTAAACTTTTTAATTATCAAGTCAGAAAGCGTGGGAACTTTATTTTTTGTCGCATTCTTTTCAGGTGATTGGACGAGGGGACTACCAACTTTATTAGTAGGCTGGTTCCGCTCTTGTTCAATATATGTTTCCCATCTCGAGCATGAAAGCGCATCAAATTTGTCTTTTGAAATTGCATTCCTGTCAACTGGAAAAATTTCAGTTTTTCTGAAGCCATTTGCTATTATCGCCGGATATAAATCATCCCATATTTTAGTGATTAATCGGGCCAGTTCTTGCTTAGGCAACTTGGCTCCTTGTGTGCTCCTTGTGAACATGTAATCGCTGCCATTGGACCAACTCACTATCCCATCGATCTTTCATCGGTTTCATTACACTGCAATCTAACGGTTGCAGAACGTCAGATGAATGAGCTGGCATTATTAAGACAGTGATATCATTAGCTTGAGCTAATTCTATAACGCTAAGGTCAACATGTGTTGAATGCCCGTCGAAAATCACCAGCACCGGCCGTTCAGGACCAATAGCAGGTATAAAAACACTTTTATGTACTTTTCGAAAATTGTGGTCTCCATCCACCCTTTTTTACTCAAAGCATATGCTTTGTTTACCATATCATTCTTAAAAAAAACCATTCAGAACACAAATGTTTGCCTTGAAAAACAATTAAGGGTGGTATTTTCTCACCAGGTGCATTGGCGGCCAAAAGCACAGTCGTATTTTCTTTACCAGGTGAACTTGTCGTTGTTGTTGATCGGAACCCTATTTTCCCCACGACTTTAAATTTTGAGGGATCACTAGAAAAACTAGTTTCATCCATGTTGTATATTTGTCCAGGTTTTTCAGTTTCCTTTTCTTATTTTAATTTCTTCTTCTTATCTCTATCTTCTTCTTATGTTAATCTTATTTTAATTCTTTTGTTATTTTTTTTTAGTAGCCCAAAATATTCGAACACAATAAATGGGTTGCAAGCCTTTCTTCTCGCTACCTCTACCGATTGCGGTTTCATAATAGACAGGTTATTCCGCTTACGAAAACTACGAAACCAATCATCTCCAGGTATGTTATCTTTGAATGGTGTTTTAATACCATTTCTTCGTATGTATGTAGATATCATAGTGATAACATCTTTTTTGGTCAATGGAAAGCCACATTTCTCCATTACATGAATAAGCGAAGCTATCTTGGTCTCTTCATTTTTCGAAAAAGCTGTTGGTTTTCCCGGTTTTGACTGCTTAGCTCCTCGGGTTTCATACAAACGGTGAATGATAGTAGACCTAGGTATGCCATATTTTTCGGATGCTACATAACTATTCATTTGTTTCTTTCTTACCGCTTCATTCCTTCCTTCCTTTTATAGTTACGAACCATCTAAAACAATAAAATCGTTTATTAACAAAAGATTTTTTTTTAATAATGATTAATAATTGAGGACTCAACTAGTATAATTAGATATATTCTTATAATATTATTATATCGACATCGTGACATCACTAGTAAAATTGGATTCATAGTCAATTTCTAGGGGCTATTGCAACTAACCTCAAAGTTGCAATTACCCCATGACTAGTTTTTGGTGAGGCTAATGTAACTGTACCAATAACTCACGATAAACACTTGGTCAGATTCAATAAATATAACAGATAATACTCTCGGTAGTCGAATAACACAAACACAACCAATAACAGACAAAAAACTAGTGAGAAATATTTTTATTTCGTTAGAGAACTTCACAGCTCATCCGTGACCGAATGTTACAAAATGGCGGAATGTCAAAATACGTTCCCATTCATGAATTATTAGGTCCACTTGCGACATCTATATGCTAGTGAAAGAAATAATGCCTCCATTATGATTATATCGATGGCCTTTTTTGAAAAAAGGCGGCAAACGTCAGTTATTCAAATTAGTTGCTTTTTCTCCGTAGTTACAATAGCCCCGGTGCACTTATCATAAATTAAAAAATTAAGATTGATAAATAAAGTTGATTTAAATTATGTATTTTTGTTTTTTAATTTCTACTGATGAAAACACCTCGAAGTAACTTCCGGCAAGGATGTGAGGACACAAACACACTAAACACATAATATGTAGTAGTGAATCGGAACGTGTTTCTGTAAATAAATAGTTCATGACATCTTATAAAGTTATTTATGTCAAAACGTCAAACGAAACGTCACACCGCCATTTTACTACTACGGACTATAGCACAGATTACAAATAGTACTAGTATGACGTCACAGCACAGATAATCTATCAACCAACAATGCGAATAGTGTTAACGGCGATTTTTAAAAAGCTATTTTTTAAATATTTTTTTTAGGTTTTTAGGTTTCAAAATAATGTAATTTTTTTTTGTGTAATGAAACAATTATAAAGCGCTTAGGACATAAATAAAAACAAAGTCAAGTAGCTTATTACGGAAATTCCGCATGAAATCGTGCCTCCGTACATTGAAACTGTAGGCGTAATATTTACGAGTATACCTACAATTTCAACACCAAAAACTACACCTACAACCTACACCGACCAACACATGTAACACATTACAACCACGTTTTAATGTCATTCGGGAATCGTCATTTTTCATACATTGTCACGTCACTTCTGTCGGTTTCATAGAAAAACTGATATTATTCTTGCTCATAACTTCTATACCCGGCGTTTTTGGGATTGCCCTTTCGGTAACAACAAATATTATTTTAAGTGAACTCATTGGCACCATTTCATTGCTGTCGATTCTGGGTAAATTTCGGATATTACCTTTACAAAAAGTAGTCAAAGAACGTTTGTGTACCAAATCCTACTACAAACTAGATGATTTTATGAATGATAGCACACTTTGAAAATGAGGTGGCGCCCTGCAAGGCTACTTCTATATACTATTGTGCTCTTGTTATATAGTTTTAGTCATAAGCTCTATACTTTTTTAACAAAATTGTTATATACTGTTCTAAAAAAAGTATGTAGGGGAGTTTTGCCGGAGAGTTCAATGGGTGACGTGGAATTCGTATTTCTTCATAAATTTGTGTTATTTCGGTTCTTAATATGTAATATTGGTAGAATATTAACCATTAAATATAAGTATTTTATCTAATGTTATACACATACTTATTGATTCAAAAGAACTAACAATTGTTGTAGCATATTAGTTGAATAGACCTTCTGTTTCCTCATAGTTTAAGGACAAAAGCCAAGTCTTAACAATTGTTTTACATTCATTTAGTTATACTAAGATTGTATATTACTTATTTGTACCCAATAAATAAATAAAGACGCTCAATCGTTCTAGGCACGGGGTACCGCCTCACGTGCCAGACGCTGGGCGCGCCGCACGAGGACGCCATCACGTCGCTGGTGACATCACGCGTGGCGGGCGCGTCGCTGCGCGAGCGTACGCTCAACAGCGTCGCGTACGCACTGCCCGCGGAGCAGACGCACGCCTTCCCCAAACTGTTCCAAGAGTTAGAGGCGCGACGCTCCGAGTTACACGTGGATACGATAGGTGTAGGCGCGTCTACTCTCGAAGAGGTGTTCTTAAAGTGAGTTTATCTTCATTCAATTGAAGATTCTTTATGACATAAGTAATATGCAACGTTGCGTAGCGCGACGCCGCGAGATAATTTCGAATTCTAGCAATGAAACGTGTATCGTACACGTTTCATTGCTAGAATTCGAAATTATCTCTTCTACTTCGTTGTAAATAAAGATATATTTTGTATCGCTATCTTAAAAAAGTGCGCGCAACGTTGAGTCTCGGTGTGAGCTGACCGTAGTGTTAGCATAAGAAATTAAAGCGATTTCTCCTATTGTTCAGGTTATGCAGTGACACTGCTGACGTTAGCTCATTGGAAGAGATTGACGCCGCTACTGGTGAGTTATTTCATTTCTAGAAATTACCACAAAATACCACATACTTATTAATGTCAGTTTCACGCCACGTATATACCGCGGCCAAAAAACTTCTTCACAAACAATGTTAATCTATCAATAAAAATAAATAACAATATCAGTCCAGTTATTTTTATTTTCATTAAAATTACGAAAAATACATTTTTGTAATGTTCAGGAGCGTCAGCAACTGTAGAGTATACCGGAGCGAAGTTATACGCGCGTCAGTTCTGCGCGCTGTTCCTGCGTCACTTCCAGTACCTAGCCGCACACAAAATGTCTTTCTTCGTTCAGGTGAGTTCTTTTAATGTTTAGGGTCCCTCAGTACCACAAGGAGCCCTTATAGTTTCGCTCTGTCCGTCCGACTCTGCCCGCCCTTCTAATTTATGTAGTTATGAAGTTTAATGAATGAAATTCGGTATAGTTATAGATTGTATAAAGATATCGGTTTTGGCATCATAAAATTACAATAATTTTATATTTTAGGTGTGGCTCTCCACATGTGAAGTGGGAATAAAAAATATTTTTCTTTTCCCATCGTGTGGGATATCGACAAATAGGTATTTTTAAATAAAGACTTTCATACTTGACTTTTTTACAAAGGTTGTCTTTGTTTTTCTTTACAATGTAATTAATTTTCGAGTAATTGGCCTCCAAGGTGGTTTATGTGTATAAGTTGGCCACACCCAGGCATTTCTAAACTATAAGAGAAACTTGTAAGTTTCCATGTTGATAGATCATGCTAAAAACTCTTTAGCAAAATAATCGATTAATCGACAACGATTCGAAATACAATCGAAAATAATCGACAGCGATTAATTCAACAAGAAATTGCAACTTCCATCGACGAACAATAATAACTGGTGTTGATTTTTCATACATAAGATCGATTAAACTGCACAGTTTTAAGTTATTAGTATTGATTTTGTGCCGCTACAAACGTAACGATTTATCGTAGCAATAAAACGGTGGGAACTGAGCTGTGCATTTTTTTTAGAAAAATTGTAAAAAAAAGTTTATTATAGTTGGCAGTTCCAAATTTTTGTTTGACAAAATCACTGTCGAATGTTACTGCACAGTTTTATAGTTGCGCGTGGGTGCGCGTTCGTCCGAGCGCGCAGTTCGTCACGGAGCACGGAGAGGTCAAATCACATACAAATTCCTAGTAAACGCCAAACGCGCTGACGATCGTTTGCGAAAAACTCACACTTAGCACAGTGTGAGTTTTTCAGTTTCAGAGTTTTTTCAGGATGACTCAACCAATCTCCCACAGTTTTATCGTTGGCGTGTTGAGGCACTAGGGGCGTTCAATTTAAATGAACAGTTTAAACTGCAACGATAAATCGTTACGTCTGTAACGGGTATTAGCGATCATACAATTTTAAACACTATCAAATTTTTCGTTTCACAGCAAATATTTCTACCGATCACCGCGATTGTAGTCGTCACGTTCGGCTCCAACAACTACAACGCCAAGCCCACCAACTACGCGGTCCCCATGAACCTGGATCTGTACAGCAACATGGACCGGAAAGTGCTGTACAATCTGAACACCAGCGAGCTTAGTCTGAGGACGGTGGAGAGCTGGTACCCAGGCGTCCAAGTGACGCCCTCGCGTAATGTCAGTGAAGGTAGGATACTTGTTATTTATTATTTCGCAGAATTTCTCCATATCGAGACTACGCTAAGTGAGGACTTTGACGCGTGGCGTGCCGGTAAAGGGTAACTGGATTTTGTATTGGAATTCGGCTAGCTGATCTTTAGCAGATAGTTTGCAGACAGTAACCGGTCGCGCAGTTGTCGCACGATCAGTTATCAGTTAGCTAATCGCTGAAAAAAGTCGTATTACATATGACTGTTGCTTTGAAACTCTTAATTCCTTGGACATATTTGCATGAATTTTGTATGAATTGCGTACGGCAAAATAATGAGTTACGAATTTTAGCGTTTTCTAGTATTCAATCCCTAAGAGAGTTAAATAGGGGATGAAAGTTTTTAATTATTATAAAGATCGCCAGAGCGCGATCCCATCGATTGCTCGCTATTGTTAATACGTAATAAAAAAAATATGTTTGTCAGCGATATTGTACAATTTACGCCTGTCGTATTGCTGTTGCAAGATACAGAATCAGTCTGCGGGATAAATAAGTTGATATCTGAACGCCAAAGTATAGTCCCTACAGGGTTATTTTACCTCTGACAGGACTTTTATGCCGATGACATAAGGATCACTCTCAAAGAAATTTCCAGAACACTTTGGAACGCTAAGAAAATTGCATCAAGACGAGTCAAGGAAATTATTCGCATATTCGGCATCACCAATTGAACACTACAACGCGTTTTTTGTTGTAAATAATTCGAAGATAATATTATTAACGCATTACTATTATCTGGAGGTACTTATTCGAATCCAATACTAAACAATATCTTTGTGCGTTTATTTACAAATTGGCTCTTCTATTGGTTTCAGATATTCTTCGTATCGGGAAGCGAGACATCGTGGACTACAACAAGTATTTGGTGGGTCTGGAAATTAACGACACTGATGCTAAGGTGAGGTAACATGAAGTGTCACGTCATGATTATATTCATAGACAGCACACAAACGTAACATGTAAACATGACTCACTTGTTTTATGTGTACATTGTTATTTCTAAACCTGAAGATCAATTCTGCTAATTAAATCCTGCAATAGCACAATTCAGTCCCGATGTGTTAAAACTGCAAAACACGGTATTCTCATAAACGCCAAACCAACGTCAAACTTGTTTTGATTGATCCAAATTCCAAAATTCAGTTTACGATATCAAAACGATTCATTTATAATTCAATAAAAGTAAAATGAAAGTGTAAGTTAATTACGAGAATTACGGTTTTGACCTTTGTTATAGTGTTCGTGTTTTTTTAATGAAATGAACCAGGAAACGACTAGACGGATCGCCTGATGGTAAGCGATTACCGCCGCCCATGGACACTCACAACACCAGAGCTTGTAACTTATTGTAAGAACACTTGTAACTCCTCTGGTGTTGCAGCTTGCGTGTCCTCAAAATCCCCAACCCCCCTTAGGCCTCCGGTAACCTCACTCACTCGGCGAAACACAACGCGAGCGTTATTTCTCGCCGGTTTTCTGCGAGGCCGTGGTATTTACCCGGTCGAGCTAGCTGACATTCTGTGGTAATATCCCCAGTGCCTGTACACGACGGTGCGCCACCACGCCTTGCCGGTGGCGGCGAACCTGCTCGCAAACACGCTCGGCGCGACGCTCGGCGCTGGTCCGCTAACGCTCACAACCAACAACCACCCGATACAGTCTGACTCGGGGCTCAATATAACGTTCAAGTCCAAAAACCTCCAGTCGCTGTTACTGTGGGCCAGTTTATTGGTATTCGGTGAGTTTGACTTTTAGCACAATAATTATCGCCTGACCAGGAATATAAGAAGCTTTGCTAAATTGAAGAAAATTCAAGAACTGAATTGAGATTCATTAATATCAAACCTTCGAAATTTAAGCAAGCACATCCCAGATTTTCGTAGTATTGCTTATAATACAAAATCTTCATTTTGTATTATAAGCAATACTACGAAAATCTGTCTGACCTCAGTGCAGTTTTTCTATTTTTCTGGTCAGGCTTTATTACAATTAGGGATATTGCGCAAAGTTATCGTAAATATAACGTAAACGCTTCCTAAATATAACGTAAACACTTAAGAGTATTTTATAGCGCGGTAAAATGCCAAGTGTCAAGACTGTTTTGATCTTATTTTAATGACTGATTGAGTCAGGACGAGGTGAGGACGCACTAGTCTAACTCTGAGAGATGTCTGTTAGTTTATACTGTAAACCTTAATCAAGATTTAAACAGATGTTTCACTAAAGCAATGATGCCCGTAACCCTTGTAAACTTGGACTAATTCGTGTAAATTATATCTTATGCCACATGGTTTTTGCCTTGCGTAGGAGCTTTGGATATCATGAATATCATATGTAACTGTTGTTTTGTAAACTAAGACCAGTGTGGATTAAGCGGATAACATTGATGTATTGTTTTACTCTTTCTCTATTTTGTTTCTCACTGTAACGCCTCCACCTCGTGGAGGCTTCCTGAAGCTCCCCGATCCCAAGAATATTTCGCAGGGCTAGGTGGGGACGCACTAGCTTTATTCTGAGAGATACCTGTTACTTTGCCATCATACCGTAAACTGTACCCAAGATGCAAACAAATGTAAATGTAAAACAATGCTGCCTTTCACCTTTTTAAACTTGGGACTAATTGTGTGAATTGTGTCTTATGCCACCTGCGTGACAGGCTCTGCCTAGTGCAGGGGCATAGCAATAAAAACATCTCTGTGTGTAATTTTTTGGAAAATAAAACATTTCATTTCATATTATTTCCTATTTTCTCTTTTTTCATGCAGACAGAAAGTAACAAATCAAATGTCAATTTTCTTAACGTTAAACTGCGGTGGTGACTCTTAATGGAATAGTTTGGCAGTTTTATTCCTAATTAGTAAACGCTACTTTAAATGTTTCATCTATCCACTTCGTATCTCTATATATATCAGTAGGTATAGAGCTATGTTACAGAATACAGATGCATTATACTAATTAATATTTAAAATCTTTTTTTTTTGCAGTGGTGATGTCGACGGTGTTAAACGCCGTAACTCTGCCCTGCAAGGAGCGCCTGAGCGGTGCTCGGCACCTGCAGGTTTTTTCTTTTTTCATTCGTTGATCATAGATATGCCAATGCAAGGGCAATATTTCCCAGCTTATTATGTACTTTCCTAAAAGCCAATATAACAATTATACGTGTTTTTAAGGGGTTCCGTACCCAAAGGGTAAATCGGGACCCTATTACTAAGACTCCGCTGTCCGTCCGTCTGTCTGTCCGACCTTCTGTCCGTCTGTCACCAGGTTGTATATCATGAACCGTGATTATTGGATAGTTGAAAATTTCACAGATGATGCATGTCTGGTGCCGCTATAACAATAAATACTAAAAAATAGAAAATAAATATTTAAGAGGGCTCCCATACAACAAACATGTTTTTTTGCCGTTTTTATAGAAATGGTACATAAACCTTCGAGCGCGAGTCCGACTCGCATTTGGCTCATTTTTATTACAGGTGCTGGCGGGCACGCGAGCGCCGCTACCGTGGCTGGCGGCGCTCTCGGCGCACACGCTGACGTACAGTATCGTGCTGGCCACGCCCGTGCTGATCGCCGCCGCCACCATTGATACCGACCGCACCATCGACCAACCCGACTTCCTGGGTAAGATGGCTACGCTAAATGAAGACCATGGCGCATCACGTACTATTATTTGCATTTTATCAATGTTTTGGTGTCTCCAGGCATTCTATTCCTATCATTGATGGCGGGCATCATGGCGTTACTGTCACTGTGCTACCTCGTCAGCTTCTGGTTCGGCGAGCGCGGCGCCGGCGGCGTGCTGATCGCCGCTGTTATTGTGTTCGGTGAGTACATACACTACGCCTGTCGCTGATGGCGGGCATCATGGCGTTACTGTCACTGTGCTACCTCGTCAGCTTCTGGTTCGGCGAGCGCGGCGCCGGCGGCGTGCTGATCGCCGCTGTTATTGTGTTCGGTGAGTACATACACTACACTTGTCGCTGATGGCGGGCATCATGGATTTCATTTTGACAGCATTTTGATAAAAGTCCATTGGTATGTAAAAAATTTATGAAGTTTTGTGGTCCCAGAAGCTTCTGGGACCACAAAGAGATAAGAGATTTTTTACATACCAATGGACTTTTATCAAAATGCTGTCAAAATGAAAATTGTCTTAAATGAGGGTTTTTAAATTCGTGACATCTAACAGCTTTTTGACACGACAAGGTCCGTCGTGCTACCAAGCGTAGCCTGGTGACAGAAAAAGAATCGAAAAATCTTATTAACCGTTTTTGATACCACTCACACCACCAGATGACGCTTTGTGTGAGTTGGGTCTGCCCCCTAACGGCAGAAAAACATATCAAAAACTCTCATTAGGCTTGTGTTCCTAAACTATGCCAGTATTACTGCCCAGTGTCGTGCGTAGAGCGCTAGCAAGCGGTCGCGCTCCGCAAATTGGCACATAATATAATAATAATAATAATAATATCTATGGACGCTTCACACCACGTCAATCTGGTCCCGTGGTAAGTTTTCGAAGAACTTCTGTTACCAGACAACGGAAATATATTTAATACTTTTTATACTATACATATATTTACGATTTTTATTATATTATACACATATTTAATACACATCCATGACCCAGGAACACAGTAAAACTTTTTGTTCCTTCGCGATGATTCGAATGATGATGATTCGGCGGGATTCGAACCCGCGACCCCCGGCTTGAGCACCAACACGCTCAACTACTGAGCCACAGAGGTCGTCGAATATTAATTATTGCACATCGCCACATGTTGCAAATATTAAATAATTCATATTTCGCGGCTCGCTGCCGCTACGTCACCATGGCGCTCATTGCGAATGAGTTGCTGGTATTCATCCAGAACGTCATCAACACCATAGACGAGGATAGCATCGTGCAGCTCTACAAGTCCACCTTCACCAGCGAGGAGATTTGCACGGGCAAGCTGATGCTGTGTGAAGCGCTCGGCAAGACCACGCAGATATTAGGTCTTTACCTATGAAATTGCCGTTTTGTATGAAAAAATCTAAACGAATTTTTTTTATGTATTTTTTATTTGTATTAATCGAAATAATCACCCATGCAATCAATGCATCTTTGCCAACGCAGTGGCAGTTTATTGATGCCCTTCTTAAAGAAATCAGCTGGACGGGAGGCAACAAATTCTTCAAAGGCATTTTGTACTGCCTCTCGGTTATTGAATTTTTTTCCCGCCAAGAAGTTATCCAAATTCTGGAAAAAGTAGTAGTCTGTAGGCGGAAGGTCTGGTCAAGTAGGGCAGATGACGGAGAGCTTCCAACCCCAGTTCTTGCAATTCGGAGACCGTCTGCTGTGCAGTATGAGGTCGCGCGTTGTCGTGCAGGAGCAGCGGAGACGAGCGATTGACCAATGCTTATTGGAGATGTGCCAGCTTCTCCATCATTGTGTTCAGTTCTTCACAGTACACATCTGCAGTAATGCTCACCCCGTTTGGTAAGAATGGTAAAAGAAGGTGCTGAACCAGGATCCAACCACCTTGCTGAGCGCTTGCGGTCATCAAACAGAATTCATTTTTCATCGCAGGTAACAATGCGGTTCAAAATTCCTTCATTTGTGTGTCTGTTGAGCAATGCAAGGCACGTCTCGACGCGTACTTCGCGCTGGCGATCATTGAGTTCGTGGGGCTGTGGGGGCCATTTGTAAAGCTTTTTTACCTTAACAATTTGACGCAAATGGACCAATATTGTTTTGACGCTAACGTCCAAAGCTGCTGCTAATTCAGCCGTAGATTGTGTATCATCAGCTTCCACAATCGCCTTCAATTCGTCATTGTCGACCAAAGTCTTCGGAAGACCGCGAGGTTAATTTTTCAGGTCAAAATTTCTAGAACGGAAGCGAGCAAACCAATAACAGGTGGTGCGTTGGTTTGTAGTGTTAGCTCCGTAAACGTCGTTGATGTTGCGTGCCGCTTGTGCCGCGTTGCTGCCACGACGGTGCTCATATTCCATAATTACTCGAATTTTTAATGTATCCATGATGACGAAAAAGATTGAAATGCGATGAAAATGTAACAGTAATCAATAAACAAATTACTACTTTTGGAAAAAGAATTCCATGTTTTTAAAATAAAATTAATTTGAAATTAGAATTCTTAGCCAAACAAAAATTATTTTGATTTGTAATGGCCAGTACTGCAGAACGGCAATTTCATAGGTAAATACCTATTATTACCATCACAAAGAAGAGATGGGGGCGAACGTAGCTACACTAGGACATCATCACCCTGTTGAAGCAGACGGATCCTGACGACGTATCGGCCTTTGTGGCTAAGAATCTTCAAAAGTTGCCGGTGGTTACCATGGACCACGTCAACGTTTCCAGCCTGCTGAGCAAGTTTAAAACCTTGAAGACAGAGCTAGACGAGATGCGGTCCGATCCGATCATCCGTTGCCTACGTAAACATTCGTCGCGGAGCGCAGTTTGACTCGTCGTTGGTCATGTCAGCGGAATTTGACGGGTCAATAACCGCCGAAGCCTCGTCGTTAGCGATCGAGCCGAAGCTGAAAAGTCTTCAGTCAAAGTCAGAAAAAGACTCAGCAGAAAAAGTATGCCAGTGTTGCCACTTACCCCGCACCCCCGCGGAAATCAAAGGGGGAGATGGAGAGTCGCCAGGCTAAGGAGAGCTTCAAGGCCAAGGATCTCCTTGTGGATCTCCGCAAGGCTGAATCTCTTCGACCGGTCGAGGACAAGAGCAGGAGGTGTAATGAGGAGGGCTTCGTTCTGGTGGAGAGAAGAAAGAAGAGAAAGCCCGCCGTCCGCAACCATCACAGCATCGCACCCTACGTACCCGAGCTGCGTCTGCGGTGTGAGGTCCCCGCAACGCAGCTGTACGTGTCCCGCCTGCACTGGTCCATGGAGGCTGAGGACGTCGTGAGCTATATCCGTGAAAAGACCACCTACACTTTGAGGGTCGAGCGTCTACAGTCTCGCCACAAGGTAAACTTCAGTTCCTTTATGACGACAGTGGCGACACCACTTTTGTCTACCCTCGAGGTGGAGGCGTTCTGCCCGTCGGGTGTAGTTTACCGAAGGCTCCGGGGGAGACTCTCCAACGAAGTGCACATCACGTCGCCGAAAAATGACAATACGTGATAAACTATTTTTAGTGTGTTTGTGTAAGAGTGTTTGTAATAATATATTTATAATATATTATTACAAACACATAGTATACAATTTTTAAATGTGTATCCGTTGTCTGATTGCCATAACACAAGTCTTAGCTTATTATGGGATTAGATTGACGAGATATACATTATATCTTTATTCTATTGTATATTATTATGTGTGTGTAATAAATAATTTGAATTGAATTTGAGTATGATTTAACGTCTGGTCGCCATATTGTACTGGCATGCGGGCTGCGGCCATTGTACCGGAGTACGCCCAGTATACATGTAGCGTTTTGGATCGCGACATACAGTATGACAGCTACCGATGATAGCTAGTATAGTTTGGGAACACAAGCTAAATAAAATCAAACTTACATAAATATGTGTAATTTTTAACCGTTAAGTAAATTAATTTGATAATATTATAATGTAGCACTAAGTATTCGCTCTAGAGCACTCTTTACCCAAAAAGTGACAAACTTTACAATCTTGGCATACAATATTATTCCCATGTGTCAGGTTTCATCACACCAACCACATACACCGTGATGGACCTGGTCCAGTCCACCAAGCCCAACGAGCCGCGCAGCTGGGTGTACTACGTCGTGATGGTGCTGGGCTACGTCATGCCGCCGCACCAGTTCACCACGGCCGTGATGCGGTCCGCCTACATCGCCAGCAACAACGCCGTGGTCGGCCTGCGCCCGCAATCAGGTGAGTCTATCTCGCCCGCACATACGGTCGACCACATCGCGCTGTCTCGCTGGCACACACGTTACCGAGCCGCGCGGCGCGGTGTACTAAGTCGTGGTGGCGCTGTGCTACGTTATGTTCACATACTTAAGTTTTGACGGTCAGACAACTATTTATTAGAAAGACTCTACTCACACAGCACAGCCACACTAGTAATCAAGAATTAACTAAAAACTATATTAATAAGAGAAGAAATTATAAACTGTTCATAGTACCGAAAAAAACAGTGGTGCAACGGCGCAGCGCCAACAATACTTCCTGGGGCCACTATTGTATAATCACGTCAACAAAGAGATTGATAATTTCAACACGGTGAACACCAGAGACGCTAAGGTTGCAGTTAACAGCTGGCTTAGCAGACTTAAATACAACGAAACGGAAAATTTCATAGAAATAGTAAAATAAATTGTTAAAATTAAACACAACGCACACATAATATTTAATTATACACAGCAAACAATCACTCACACATACACACACGTACAGTCACTCACACAATCATACACACACAATAGCTTCTAACATTGTTAAAATAAAAATAAAAATAAAGATATAAAAGAATTATGTTACCTTTATTACAATCACTGTCGATGTCTTCATATTGTAACCTGCTAGTAAATGTACATCGAAGAGCAGGCAACCCCTCCAGCACAAGAGACTCTTAGTGCAGGGGTTGCGAAACAAATTAGGTATATCTGTACAATTTTACTGTTTATTTTTTAAAAATTGTAAAAGACTAAGGGTAATAAACAACCACGGGCGTGATGCGGACCGCCTTCGTCGCCAGCAACACCGGCGGGACCGACCTTCGCCCCCACTCCAGTGAGTGTTGTCTTGCTCGCACATGCGGTCGACCACGATACCACACTAGACCTCCGGTTTAAATGCCAACACGCTAACCACTGAGTCACAAAGGTCGTGAAACTTCGGTGAGTCGACGGACGTCGAGTTCATCCTACAGTGGGCCTCGCAGGAACATTTGACGGCAGCGTATGCGTAACGTTATCGAATGAGAATACAAAGCTCATTCGATAACTTTACGTTTACGCCGCTGTCAAATGTTCCTGCTAGGCCCCCAGTTCGTACGTAAATAAAAGTACAAGACGACTCGCCTGCGCGGGCGATGGGGCGCGGACCGCGGTCGATTGTCTGGTTTTTGCAGACTTCGTGCTGATTGATTTTTCCGAATACTTCTAAGTTCTTTAACCTTCATTTTGTTCCATGTTCCGCAAAGGACTCAATGGGAAGTGTTATCTGTGTTTCGAGGAGTACGCGCCGGGCGATACCATACTCATACTGTTCGGACATCTCATCGTTTACATGGTGAGTGTTGCCAAGTTTGTAGGTTAAAAGGATGCACAGCTGTCATCTGTCAAGAAGTTAACACCGTCCTCTGAGCCTCCCTCTTCTAACAAAAGTTATCACGACTAATAGTGCGCAGTTAAAGTGAAATAAAGTTCTGCGATATAAAGAACTTTCATCTAAATTCAGTAAGAACTATTTTAAACAAGGCATCTTGACGTATTTTTATTATATAATAGTGATTAAAAATTGATCTGGCAGTTAAAAATAAAAATAAATAAAAAAATTACCTACCTACTCAATTTAAAATCAAACAAAAACAACTGAACATAAACAATACAGTGTTGCAATACCAAATCTCCAGTTGCCATACAAAAATTTGTGTTGTCATACAAAAATTTGTGTTGCCACGCCAAAACAAGAGTTACCACAACAAACAAGAGTTGCCACGCTAATCTTGAGTTGTCATATCATACTTACTGAAGATGAAGTATGACATATGCAATTCCACCAACACTGACGATGTTTTTCTTGCAATGGGTGTAAGCGCAATTTGAAATTTTTCCTGTGCATTTTTCAGAATGTGCATTATCAGAATCCGGATACCGTAAGCTAGGGGCTGATAGAAGGACGGTGTGGAGATGCCACAATGTAACCTTGCATCGAGTCCGCGCCCTACAACGCCGACAGTTTCTGAACCTGTAGTCTCGAGATGATAATCTCAGTTTGTTTCTTTCTAAAAGGCAAAAGAACCCTTATAAAGCTCAAACTTAAAAGTTATGAATTATTATGGGCGGCTTTCGACCACAGGGCGATCCATCAGTTCGATCTCAATAGCTTTTGATACTCCCGACACCTACACTAGCGCAGGATTGTGCGGCGGCTCAATTTGTAATTAACCTGGATCGAGAAGTTCGTTAGATAGTAACTTTTAGTACTCCCGACGAAATCAATCGACTGACAATCGAATGGCAGGATCGAAAACAAAGTCAAATTACACGACAGCTAAAGAAGTCTCATTTACAGTACCGAGTTTGCTTGTTTTAGTGTATTTGAACTAAATTAAGTGATTTTTACTGTAGTATTGCAGCATTATTAAATGTCATTGAAGGAGGTAATAGAAAACGCGTTCGGGTAATGCAAAATTTACGAAGATTCACCAACTTCAACACACTAGCAATGGACATGGATTGTGAGGAATTTCGATGCAATTATCGCCCTAAAAATGATTTATTTAACGAATGAGTCCCAGATTTAACTACTCATATGAAGAAACCGACTCACTGAAATGATATCACCGTTACGAGTAAAGTTATTTAAAACCTTTACACATTTGGCTGCTCAAGTATTCTATTTTCACTTAGACAGGGACTGATGGACAAATGAACTCTACATAATAAGATCTATATTAACGTATCATACGAAGTCTTCGTTTGTCTCAATCTGTCTTTGAATAAACAAAGTCAATAAATAGTTGTAAAAAGTCATTAATTTTTACTATTCTCGGGTTTTCTAATTGTAAACACGTAACACGAATTTGTTATTGTGTCATTTACATTGAATAAACCACTAATATTTTCAGCAAAATTAACAATTAACTACCATTATGGCAAGTTATTGTAGTTATTGAATGTGTTTTGTACCCAACACTTGAGTTTTGCTGACAAATTAAATCAAATATGACTTTGACAATTGACAGAACGTCAAGATTTTAAACAGAAATTTCGAAACTATTATTGACTGTCACAGTTTTTTTTTTACAAAAATAACATCTAAACCCTATCATCGCATGAGATTGAGGCCGATTCATTTGAATAAACATACACAAAAAGTTATTTAAAGTGAAAAATATATAATTTTTATTAATCTCTGCCGTAGACTACGGCACTCAGCTATAACTTGTTTACACTGTGAACGTGACGTCAGCAACCGGATACAGCTAACGCTGATAAGACACGATCTCAAAGCGATCTCGATTTCGATTCGATTTGTTCGGGAGTGCGCATCAGGATCGAAACTGAATCAAAATCGACATCGGATCAGACTCGTAAATCGAAATCGTATCAGTTTCGGGAGTAAGGCCCCTGTTTCACAATCTACTAGTAAGCGTCAGATAGTTTATTTGTATGTTTTGTCTCTGTCACTCAGTATTATCTAAGAAGCGACAAAACTTCTGCCGAATAAGCTATACGACACTTATTAAACAGGCCCTTAACAATAAGTATTCTTTCCAGACTCTCGTTATACTGATGGAGTACGGAGTATTCAGCGCGATGCTGGAGCGTATAGCCAGCGCGCGGTACAGCGAGCCCGGCGTGCGCGACGCCGACGACGTCGTCCGCGCTGAGACCGAGTACGTGCGCAAGGCGATTGACCTACGTGAGTAATATATTCATTATTATATTCTTTAGTCAAAAGCTGGTGTGGTCGAGATATTTAGCTAGTACTACACTTACAAGTGTGATATGTAATTCAATATCGGCGGCTACTTATATGTTTTTTATTTTGTTATTTACAGCTAAAGACAAGATTACTGACGCGCTCCTGGCCTACAACCTGCACAAGAACTACACGAAAGTGCTCGGCAAGTCCTGCAACGCCGTGAAAGGCGTTAGCTTCTCCGTGAAGAAAGGTAACACAGTAATATACGCATGCTACATTTTTAATTGAATGTAAACAACACTTTGTGACACAGTCTTATTACACCTACACACTAGCTTTGTTTACTGGTTTTGTTTGTAGCGTACACTTTGGGGAACATGCATAGTTTTTTATATTCGCTTTTCGAAAAACGCATAATACGCCAGGAAATATTGTCCTTGCAATGGCATATCTAAGATCAACCGTTGACGAAATGCAGTCATCACTAAAGTGAGATCGTTGGAGAGCATTAAAATGCTGTATAGTCTATACAAAAAATTATACATGAGTTACGTCACAGCAGTTGAAAATGTATGAAGATAAATACAAAATTGATTTCCTTAACTTAAATACTTAATTATGTATTTCATTGTAATAACAAAAATGACACTAATAACACCATGATTTGAACAGTAATTTTCGTTTTTCAATCAAAGCAAAAAACGTCCCTCATTTTTAGGGTTCCGTAATACTTGAGGAACCGTTCGCTCTGTCCGTCCGTCTGGCTGTCTATCTGTTTGTCCGCACTTCTAGCTTCTGTGATTATAAATATAAATAGATGAATTTTGGTATAGTTAAAGACTGTGTATAGGTCTCGGTTTTACCACCATAAAATAATTATAATTTTACATTTTATGGGTGGCTCTCCATGCATATGAAGTGTGGATGAAAATTTTTTTTTTTTCCTTCTACCCCATCGTGTGGGGTATCGTTGAATAGCTCTATCAAAATAAAGGCAAGGTTTCAAATACTTGACTCTTTAGTTCTAAACTATAGGATATAGAAACTCATAAGTTTCTATGCTGATAGATCATGCTAAAGCTCTTTAGGAAAATTATTTTGAGCGAAATCGGACAATAATTTTTGAAGTAAATCAAAGAAAACATATTGCGCGTTGCTAGTTACGGAACCCTCCTTAGACATGTCGTGACATGCTCTTGGTTAGGTTATTTTGGTACTGTAACTTTTTAATTTAGCAACTGATTACTGTACTTTTTATATATTCGGTCTATATTTATGTTGCCTTTTGGAAAATATAAGACTTTTGCTGTTTTAAGACAAAAATCATGTTCCCTTTTGTAATTGGATATGTAGCTCAGTTTAATTGCTGTAAAGTATATCTTAATATTTATTATTACCTTATTCTGATACAAAAATTAATGAATGAAGTGATTGATTAATTACATTTTTGTAAATGGTAGTAATTAATCAATCACTTTGTTGTGTTTCCAGGTGAGGTGTTCGGTCTGCTGGGCGTGAACGGCGCGGGCAAGACGACCATCTTCAAGATACTGACGGGTCTGGAGCGCGCCACTCGCGGGCACGTGTTCGCGGCCGGGCGACACCTCGCGCGCGCGCGGCACCGCTACCTGCGCGCGCTGGGTTACTGCCCGCAGTTCGGTGGACTGGTGGGCTATTACATATCAGTATTATTTTAACGTTGATTTTCATTCTTACGATTACAATGAATCTTTATAAATATACCGTTTCGCAAAATTGACGAAGGAAAATTCGGGCGCATAATTACTGATTTATATATTTTAGAGGTTTTAGAGGTCTCTTTTTAGAGGTCTCTTTTTAGAGGTTTAGGCTGAAAAGTAATAATGAAAATCTAAACGTTATCCTACTACTATTATAAATTGTTGAAAGTTTGTTAGTATGGATGAATGGATGTTTGTTACTCTTTCACGAAAAAACCACTGAACTGATTTTGATGAATTTGGTATGGTAGAAGTTTAGGCCCTGGATTAACACATATACTCCTTTTTATCGCGAAAATGTACATGTTCCCGTGGAATACTGTATTTACACGGGCGCAGCCACGAGCAAAAGCTAGTATAACTACATACATAAATACAGATAATTTAATGTGCACAAAATTCAAAAGTAACGATAAAAGTGCTATAAGACGGTAATAACCCATCAGGACGACTTCCTCACGTGCGACGCCAACCTGCGGCTGTTGCTGGCGCTGCGCGGGCTGTCGCCGGCGGCGGCGGCGCGCGAGGCGGACGGCTGGCTGGCGGCGGTCGGGCTGCAGCGGTTCGCGCGGCGACGCGTGGCGGCGCTGTCGGGTGGCTGCGCGCGGCGGCTGGCGGCGGCGGCGGCGCTGTGCGGCGGCGGCCGCGTGCTGCTGCTGGACGAGCCCAGCGCCGGCGTGGATGTTTCGGCGCGCCGCCTGCTGTGGGCCGCGCTGCTTCATGCCGCCGCGCGCGCTGCGGTCGTCGTATCGTCGCACAGCATGGACGAGACGGAGGCGCTGTGCGGCCGCATCGCGATCGTGGCGGGAGGCCGGGTGCGCGCGCTTGGTAGTGCAGCAGCACTGCGCGCGCAGCATGCCGCCGGCTACGCGCTCATGCTGCGCGTCACGCCGCCAAAAGACTCAGACGGTGAGTAATATATTGTTCCATTCCGTGCATCTACCAATGTCAGCATGGCAATTTACGACAAGTTTAAAATACGTCCGCTTCATACATTTTCAGAGACGGACAGCGGCGGCGGCGCGGCCGACGTAACGTCGCTGAAGAGCACGCTGCACCAGACCTTTAACTGCACGCTCAAGGACGAGCACAAGGTTAGTGTTTATTGTACTATCAGGGAATCTAATTCTTAGGTAGGTTGACCGTTGTCACATAATGTTCTTACTATGTTATTATTATGATATATATGACCATAGATAGATGATTGATCTCGGCACTCGACAATATACCGCTGGCGTATTTAAAAAATGCGGCAACAAATAGTACGCCCAAGTCGGCATGCCCGAGCCCGTCCAATTGAAATCTTCGTGTCAGATATTAAACTGACACGAATATTAAAATAAACCCACACTACAATAATGAGTTGTCGCATTCACAGAGCTGCTGTTATTAGATAGCGCGGTATCTAGTCGAGCGCCGAGACCAATCATTTCTCTAAGTATATGACATGTATTGTGATCCCATGCCGTCATTATAATGCAAATAAATTATGAGAACACTCTACCTTCTTACATGGGTTGATTGTAAGCGAATACCGCCACCGGAGGCGCGTTGCTGGCCTTATAAAATACACCGTCGCAACTGGACAGATTCGCAACTGGATGTATATTATATTTGGGTGTTCACCGCAGACGATGCTGCACTACCACATCGACGACACGCTGCCGTACAGCGAGCTGTTCGCGCGGCTGGAGCACGTGCGCGCCGCGTGCCCGCTGCTGCAGGACTACGCCGTCGCCGAGACCACGCTCGAGGAGGTGTTCCTGTCCTTCGCGCGCGAACACGCTGGTGACGTCAACGCGCCCGCCCAGCCCACGCCAGTGTAGTGGGTGACTTCATCGCGCCGGCTTCTGTGTAACGGGTGACGTTACCGCGCCCGCTCAGCCGTCTAACGTTAGCTTAGGCTTGCTCATAGGCATAGTGAATAGATTGAGCAAATATCTAATGTTGTTCAATGAGCACTTAGTGCATTTACAAAAAATCTCGTATCTCAATGTTGGCCATACATTTAAATAGTAACGCGCGAAATCATACAAGTAAGAGCGTTCTCATTATGCGATACAGATATAATACCGATAAATTACAAAGGTACAAGAGAAACAGCGATATGTTTCAACATGAAACACATACCTGTGTTGGTCATTATCGGCGCGATATCCGATGTCGGACTGGATATTGAAGAAACGCACCTATACTAAAGACAAGAACGTTTTCGATCTTTTATCGGATATCGGTGCGATAAGATGTGAAAACGCTCTTACCTGTCAAAATGGCAGCTAAAATATACAACTTATAACTAGCTTCTGGCAGCTCTGTATTCAACATTGAAACATGCATCTAATTCATTTTAAAGCTGATTCTATGTTAGTGCCGTAATAAATTTAAAAAATATATGTTACTACTGCATTTCCAATATATATAGCTTTTTATTATAATATTGTGATTGTATCGGTGATATAGCGTATAAAAGGCTTGTATATAAGGCTTAAATATTACTGTGGCCAGATTATGCTTGGCTTTAAATGCCATAAAAACGTTTCGTACACGTTTATTAATCTCATATTTGAACTTTATAGACTCCTAGGGTGCCTTTACTAGGACACCAATGCCGTGTCACCCGAAACATTATATGCCACTAAACACCACCAAGTACAACAGTGAGAGCCCTATTGCCAATGGGGGCTATCATGTATGGATTCGCCGCTAGGGGCGCTTGTGTAGCGTGAGGTCTCCGAAATGTCATATCTCTGTTTGCAGGTTGGCTACGCGTTCATTTCTATTTATATTACTGTTGCCAATATTTAGCAATACGTTCGATATATTATGCCAAAGTTATGGATCAATAAATGCGAGTGCTTTAAAAGCGGAGTTAAGAAAACAAATCTGCCTTTTTTTTTTTCAAGCAAAACGGTACTGCGCAACACTGTGGCGCGTCCAATACGTTTACTCTTCCTTAGTAACAAACTTAGACAGCCGTTATTAGGACCTCATTCTACAGAGGCGCCACCTGGTGAGACAAAAAACGATCTCTCTGACTCAGCACACACATACACAGGTTGTTTGCCTTCTATTCTGTCACAATGAAAATACCTATAATAGGCTAGTATACGTATAGGCAGGATTATGCGCAGAACGGGACACTTTACAAAGTTACTTCGAGTACGAAGGTTACCTGCGTGGACACGGACAACACTATGGGGTGACACTGTGTGTACGGTGTAGTGTCGTAGACTATTCCTACTTTTAGGGTCAGTTCACATCGCGACGATATGCGGCGCTGCATTTTAATAAGATAGCTATTCAAAATTGAACTTGATTTTCTACGTCAGTTTCATATGACATCAGTCACAGCGCGATGCAACTCGACGTTGGAACTCTGACAATGAAATGTGTATCTTCTTGTGTAATTAATAAAGTTAAATTTTGAATAGCTATCTTTAAAATGCAGTGACGCGTAGCGTGTCGTCGCGGTGTGAACTGAATCTTGCAGTCTACACCTTTTTGGTTTGAAGTAGCACGAACCGTCCGTCCGGTCCTATATTTCGCTTTTCGCTCTAATAAACTCGGAACTACTAATATTCTATACAATAATCACAATAAATGATAATACTGACTAAAAAGAAGTATTTAAGTGCCTAAGTGTCTAATATATTGTACTCGAATGTCTCTGAGACTTGTATGTTACTCGAGAAATATTTATAACCTCACAACTTGGGACACATTTTGTAAAATTTAATTTGAAAAAGTATTAATTTATTGTAACTTTATAGACGGAGTAAGGTGCTGGACTTGGTTGAAAAAAATACAAAATATGCAGTAAAATACCGAGTTAATGCTTTAAATATACACGATATTTAAAGCATTAACTCGGTATTTTTGGGGCTAAAGCTACGTCCACTGTAAAAAATATATTAAATTTGTAGTGTATATTCAAGTCTTAATAATTAAAAGTACATAATTTTTTATTGTCGGTGAAAATTATTATTATAAATTATATACTACTCTGAAAGTATTTTCAAATACGAATACAAAACTATTACTGTCTAAAAATCTTACATTATTTTCAAGACCGTTTTTATTTCGATCAAATTGTTATAATTTTCTTGTCATAAAAAAAGACAATAAATTTTTGTACTTTTGGGCGATGTGACGATGATCATGAATTTGTAATTTTAGGCCTAAGACAGTAAGACTACACATATAACAAACCTGACAGTAATTATAACTCACCCTAGGCAACTTTATAAATTAATTTAGATCCTATTTATTAGTAGTCCAAAACATTTTTGAATTGTTATAAACAATGTCGAAACCTTATGTTCAACCATCACATTGTACCTAGTACTTAAGTTTTTTTACCGCGCAAGTATTAGGAATATATTTAGCATACGGGGAGTGACGTGCGTACAAATACGTACACGCACGCAAACGTACACGCAGCGTGTGCGTGTCGCAGCGTACAATTTGCACTGATTTTCGTTTGTTATTTTCGTCATTTTCTCTTTATTTACATTTTCTCTTCACACCATTATATTGCTAAGACATATGTACGTGTGATGTAGAAATTACTTAATTAAACTTTCTAAAAAATATCTAGCTAAGGCTAATGCTGGATACGCACTCAAGATTCGAAAAGTATTTGTTTTATATTTTTTAATTCGTAAGTTTGATCTAATGTCATTCTGGTCTGTCTGATTTTATTTATTGCTGATTAATTACTTTTGTTTGCTTAAGAGAATTATTGAATCCTAAGTTTTTTAATTTCATATTTACTTTTGAAGAATTTACGGAATAAGTAAGGTTTTTTTCACTGAGCCAAAGATCTCGTTTATTTAAATCGTACGATAGATTCCATTTCAAAATTATTTACATTTTTCATTACATTCGATAGAATTTTTGGTCTTGACATAAAATGGTGTGTCCTCCATGTTACGTCCAGTACAAAAACTAAAATCGTTATATTTTGGACAAACATTCCATGTAGATACCATAATATTTATTACTTTTATAAGTTTTTTATACCTTGAAGATATTATACTGATATGATACTAGGTATTGCAACATTTAAAGTTAAATAAAATGTTCATATTACGCGGTCACTTAAAGAAAGGGTTTGAGCATAAAAGGTCTCCATTCGATGCGTCAAATATGTAGACTTCATTTATTCATTCATTTTTATTGATATCTTTAATTTGTTTATAAACCCTTCTTTATCTGACCGTGTTATAAATATTCATAATCTCTATACGTCAGTCGGTGCAAACGGACGACCTAAACTGTTGCGCATTACTACTACACAACATTCATACACTATTACATGCGTCTGGTAGCAATGACTCACACACACACAAAATGTGTGAAAATTGTTTATTGGCACTGAGCCACAAGTCGCGGTCGTCAGTCGCCCGTTTGCACCCTGGTGGTCGTACACGCTTCCAAGTTCACGAAAAGAAGAGAAATATAAATGTAATTATCGCTATAAGCTTTGAGCTTGGACTTTTCTCAAGCTACATATGCCACTGGTCAACTATTAGTCGAATATATTATAATATATCAAGCATGCCGATACAGTAGAAAAGTTTTTAGTTCCATCTATCACCGCCACCAGGACTTTTTTGCCAAGCTGTACTGTAGTTAGGGACCCATGTTCTTTTTTCTTTGCATCTGGGCTCTGGTTATGCCAACCCTCCCAATATAATATTTATAACAAAGGCACTATTTTGTTTATGGGACTGATTTTTATATTCTCATTGGACCAGCGGTACGACTTACGATTGATGTGAAGTGTTACAATGTATAGCGTGACATTGTATTTGTTATTTTATTAATAAATGTGTTTTATATTATGAAAATATTTGTTTTTTTTTTTTTTTATACAAGCATCCCGCCCCAGTTTTGCATGGGTGCAATGTATAATTTTCTCTTGAATCACTCTATTGCTGAAAAATATACTAAAATCCATTGAGTACCTTAAAAGATCCAAGCGCACAGGAAAGGAAGCGACTTCATTTTATACTATGTAAATATTTTTGACTAAGAACGTGGAAGACCTAGCTGATGTAGCCCAAAGATTCGCTAATGACCTTGCCTCGCATTCAGCATTGTCTGCGACCTCGCTGTCAGCGATCTCGCTGTTACAGACAAAGATTACTTAACTAAGTTAGTATATTGAAACGCAAAAAACGGGTTTACCCGTTGATACCAAATGTGACGGTTGTAACAAATAGTAATTGGTAAATAGGCTATTGAAACCGGCCTTTAGACACGCGAAAAGTAAGTTCAATTTGGCACAGACACATCCTTTTACTTTATAGGACAACGCACAACGATACGCGACGCGATTTTGAACTTACTGCTTTGACCGAACAGAAAATACTGGCCCTATTTGGTATCGTCATAGGTTTATGCTACCAGAAATCACAAGGAGGTATGACATGCATAAAACTCAACGTAGTAACGCCATCTATTGTTCATAGCATTAGGAAAATAGGAATAAAATCAACGTAATATTATCTTCTTGCAAGGTGGCGCTTTTCACAAAAGTACATTACAGTGACAGAACAATCTCATATTCTTCTGGGGGTCTAAAAGACCGCTTTAGGCGTTTCATATATTTTTTTTCCATGCAAAAATCGTGAAATGGTAAAATGGCTACATGATTCATCTGATTTCATTAAGTATATTAGAAGACATCAATTTTGACAGTTTTCAATAGAATGGCGTAAAATGGCTCTCGTAATATGAGTTGAAAAAAATATATGAAACACCTAAAGTAGCCTTTTAGACCTGGTGGTTCTTCTTACATGTAGTAACGACATCTAGTGTTAGGAAGTAACAGCGAAACGATAAAGGTCGATCAAAGTAGTTTGTTCATTTTCTCGCTAGGTGGCTCTTTTTAACTACAAATATACTCCTAAATCTTCATGTTCTCCTGTTACGTGGCGATTGATTGCCAGTTCAAATGGCAACAAGTTAGGGTATCTCAAAACAAATCTTATTAATTCTTACGATAAAGAAATTTCGCGGGAACCGTAAATTTTGCCACGATAAAAGTAGCCTATGTGTTAATCCAGAGCCTAGACTACTACAATACCAAATTGCATGAAATTCCGTTAATTAGTTATTGCGTGAAGACTCGAGTGACAAACATTTATTCATCCTCACAAACTTTCACTTTTATTGTATGTAGTAGGATTGCGATTGTCACAAAAAAAATCATGACGTCAACTCCACGAAAATTAAAGCAGGGGGTTAACGGGAAATTTAACAGGCATAAGGGAATATAAATTCGCTTTTCTTTTTTAAGCTTGCTTTCAGCTCTAGCCTCATCACTTATCAGACTATTTGTTTAAGTTTATCAAAACGTACTTCTTATTAGGTAACAAATAGGTAGGGAATAATTCCTCTGAAATAAGTAATTGTATTGATTTTGTTTAAAAACATTGCTTTTATTTCGAATATCAGTCTCGTATACATACTTATACATCTTTTAAAGCTACATTTTTATACAACAGACCGCTATAAATACAAAATAGGGGAAGTTGACCAATAATTGGGGGGATGGCAATAAGAGCATCCACCCAATTATTGGCCCCCAAAGATTTATTGTACATACCCTTCATTTATACACATATACATAAAAAATCATAAATAAGTATATATATTTTGTTTATCTAAATAGATAAACAAAACGAATACGCAGCCAATATTTTATATGATAAGGGTAGCCAATAGTTGGAGTAGGGAGCCAACAATTGGCTGTTCGGGGCCAACAATTGGGTGTTTTACCCCACCTATCTACAGAAAATTATTGCAATAAAATGTGTATAGCTACTGTACTTAGCTGTTCAGTTTTGAGCCAGTACAGGAACTTGTTCAGAATTTTTATCCTCTACATTTTCGACTACCTGTAAAATCATTAATTCATACTCATTACAATTGACAGAGTTAATATATTATTTTTTTATAATTTTATTTAATATAATTTTTTTTTTGCCTGAAGTTAATCATGCACCCACAGCTTCTGTAATTGATTTTGCGAAACCTCATACATACTAGGGGAGATCCAAAACCGTCACAGAGTTTCACCAAGACAATACACCGGCTCACAAACTGTGCTGCACTGTCCGTGGCCGCCATTCAAGAAACAGTCTTTGAACTTGTGGAACTCCCCTCGTGTTCACCAGATATAGCTCCCAGGTGATTCTCTTTATTCGGCTCAAGAAACACCTCCGAGGCAAGAAATTTGACGACATTGAAGCCGGTGCGTGCGGTCTGGGTGAAACAGCACCCACTTCGACGAACTTGAATACGAACTATTCAAAAGAATGTAGCTCCCGACAATCATGGCCTACGTATATGATTTTTTTATCCTGAACTAGTGGATAAACTTTTTTTTTGTGTGTGAACTGGAAATAACCGATCGTGGCGGGGGGTTTCTATAACTCCATTCCTATCGGCTTCACTTACCACTTATCTTTTGAAATTTGAAGACCCTCATCCAAATCCCTACATATTATACAGGTTAGGGCTTCTCTATAAAGAAAAAGCAGCCTTCGCCATTGGTATGGAATGTCTGAACCTCTCCCCGGCGTCGTCGTCGTGGCTGATGTAGCTCGGGCTCAGGCCCGCCAGCTGCAGCCGCGGCGCGACCGCGACACCACCCCGCTACAGTCGCACTACATGTATGAGGCCGTTACCTCGTCCTCGACAAAATCATCGCCGTAACCGACGAGGATGAGCTGGCGGCAGTTGCTCTCCCCGGCGTCGTCGTCGTCGTGGCTGATGTAGCTCTGGCTCAGCCCCGCCAGCTGCAGCAGCGGCGCGACCGCGACACCACCCCGCTACAGTCGCACTACATGTATGAGGCCGTTACCTCGTCCTCGACATAATCATCGCCGTAACCGACGGGGAAGAGCGCGCGGCAGTCGCTCTCCCCGGCGTCGTCATCGTGGCTGATGTAGCTCGGGCTCAGCCCCGCCAGCTGCAGAAGCGGCAGGCTGCGCGACCGCGACACCATCACCGCTAGGCGGTCCTTACTGGAGATTAATTATTTTATTAACCTTTTGCTATGACAATAAGGTTCAAAAGTGATACACCGTACATACTCAAACATTATTCTTACGTACTGTTAGAACGGACTTTTTAAAAGACTTTTTAAAAAAGAAAATTTATTGAGCTGGAAAAGATTCACAACACAAATTTATTTAACTGGATTAAACCATACATTAGGAGATTAGATATGCGTCCGTGGTGGCCCGTGTCTAGCTCTGAACTGGCTCGCAGCTCAAACCTACTAACTAAGATGACAGAGTAGTGATGATGTATCAGCACTCCCGTCAGCAATTCTAGGAACAGCATAGGGATGTAACAGCCCCCTGCGTAAAATAAAACTTACCGGTAAAGAGTAAGTTTTTATAGAACTCTTCTAAGTTGGGGTAAAGGAGTGTCCTCTACAACTGGTTTATTACCAGGAGGTTCGGTTTGTGTACTTGAATTTAAATCTTGAGTTCTAGTCAAGAGTGGACGCTTATTTAATCTCTTCCATAATTTAAAAATAGTAAAGATAAATTTATTAACATCGGTAATTATTTGCTTATTAGCTATATCAGAAAGTTTTTCTAAGTTTATATCTAATAGTTTTAAAGGAGCTGATTTTGATTTTAATTTATTTAATTTTTCAGAGTTGCAACACGGATCATCAATAAGATTAAAGTCAGGTGCAATTGATTTAATAGTTAAATTAGAACTGGATTTATATGAAAATATTTTGTTTTTATAATAAGCTTTGCAGTTTGCCTGTAAGTTTAATATTACAGTACCAATTAATCTATGTTGAGACACTTCTGAAGGACATTCTATATCGATTTTTATGGGTTGAGTTTCAACAAATAACCATTTACTATTTGTAAGTTATTGCCAAATATCTATTTGTCCATAAATAAGCCTGGTTTCACATTGTTTTGGGAGAGTTTTGAATATTTTACATAATAATTCAGTTTCACAAATAGGAGTACTTTCAATTGAATTTACGTCCATATGACTACAAATATAATTAGAATTAATAGTTTTCACATAGTTATTAATATTATTTAGACAGATATAAGAATTCTTATCTTTACTTACAGCTATATAGCTACTAGTAGGTACAATCATAGCATATGATTGAGGATCCACATTATCATGTGATACAGGTAGTGAGAAAGGTTTGTATAAGTTATACTCTATTCTTAAAACTAAAGGAATTTTAATAACAAATACAATCTTATTTTCTACATAATAACAGGACAATTGCGCCATATCAATAATGCTATGTATATTGTTTAAATTTAAGTTTAATGGTAGTTCTTGACTTTTCGGTAAATTTTTTATATTCTTTCCAAGTTCCGTATATATTTGTTTAGGAGTTAAAACAAATGGATGGATTGAATGACTTTTTACTAACATAATAGAATTGATTAAACTTTCAATTCTGAACGACAATGTAAATATACTAGATGAAAGTTCTTCGTAAAGTTCATTAAATTTCGTTTCTAATTCGATATTTAACATATTTTTACTTATAGAGTCAATAGCGCTATTCAAACGGATTTCATTTTCTTTAATTAACTTTAATGTTTTATTATAATTTTCTAAAGCTGAACTAGTAATTAAAATATTATCTTTTAATAAAGATGCAAGTTTTTTATTTGAGGAATGCAGGGTTTGAATGGCGTTATTGTTTATTGGCGTATGGATTGCGTCATTTTCATCCATAGTTCCAATTATCTGTTTAAATACAGTACCAACTCCAGCAAACCATGCTGATCTTTTACTTCTATCAGAAGTTAAATGAGAAATGGCGTTATAGTCTCTCAGAATACCATCATAGCGAACTATCAATGGTTTTAAATGGTTATTACAATTAGTGAAATTAAAGTTATAATTCAAATTACAAAAAGTTTCAGTGGAATCTAAATAGTTTTTAATATTTTCAATATGAGGTTTTATGTAGCTAATATCTACAGGGACTAAGACATGTAGTTGATCATCAGAGACCTTGACTGTTCCGACAGGATCGAGATATATTCCAATACTTTTATTTATAGGTTGTATCATATCCAATGAGAAAACGCAGACGCTTGTTGCACCAAGCCTGGAATATAATTTTTTATTTTTTATTTAAAACTAAATAAAATTATGATTTAAGGTTAACTAGAATACTATGTTAATCTACTCAGTATCGGTTTCGGCCAATTTGACTTCATCGTAATGATATTTTACGTGTCGTCTATTTACAAGTAAGGTAAGTGTATTATTACCGTTTATTTTTATAACTTTGTAAGGACCTTTACAAATTGCCGACAATGCTTTACGGAGACGAAGATGATTTTTAACATAAACCATGTCACCCGTTTTATATTTAACCGGTCTAGAATGTTTATCATAGTAAGTTTTAGAAATGTTTTTAGATTTTAGGATATTTTCTATAGATTTTTCTCTAGAAAGTTTTAACCTTAGTTGAAGGACTCTGACGTAAGAATTATAAGTTGGTTCTAATGAAGATTCAAATATGGAGGTTGGAATAATCGCTTTATGACCAAATACGAGTTCATACGGAGTGAAATTAGTTGTTGAATGAACTGTAGTGTTATAAGTTAACATTGCTGTATAAACATATCTATGCCAATTGTTTTGGTTCTCATTAATAAAGGATTTTAAGTACTCTTTCAGAGTGGAGTGGCTCCTTTCAAGGGCGCCTTGAGTTTGAGGGTGATATGGTGTTGACCATAATTGCTTAATTTTTAGAAAATTACAGGTTTGCTTAAACAATTCAGCAGTGAAATTTGTGCCTTTGTCGGTTAAAATAGATTTTGGAATACCAAACTGAGAAATAAAATGAATAAGACATTCTGATGTATCTTCGGCTGTAGTATTATAGATTGGATAAGCAGCTGAGTATTTAGTTAAATCATCCTGAAGGGTGAGAATATATTTTTAATTTGCGCTACCAGCTTCAGGAAGTGGACCTACTATGTCTAATGCTATTCTTTCAAATGGTTGAGTTGACGTAGTAGTAATTTGCATGGGAGCACGATTACACTTACGAAGAGCCTTATTACTTTGGCATAATTCACATTTACGAACATCATTTTCAACGTCACTAGGCATATTTCGCCAATAATATTTTTCTTGAATACGTTTTAGCATCCTATTAGAGCCTAAATGACCAGAACTAGGAATATTATGATTTTCTTTCAATATTTTAGGAATTTCACTCATTGTGGGGTAAATAAGGATGTTTTTATATATATGAATAGTTATGTCACTATTATTGAAAAGGTACATTAATATATTATAAATTTTAGTAAAACTATGACTATCGAAAGGATTTTTAAAGTCGGTAATACTAAGTTCCTTTACACCTTCGACCACTAATTCATTTCTAAGATTTTGGAGACTCATAAAAATATCCTCGTAAGTGTTTTTATCGTAATGATAAAGTTTAACAAATAGGAAATAATAATTTACATTATTACTAGTGAACTTTAAAAATGAATGTAAAGTTCTTTCACGATCTCGGATTGCAGCAGAGTTTGGTGTATTATTAAGGATTTCATCGACTTAAGCATTTGACTCGTCAATATCTATAGAGGTAGGTATAATTATTGTTTTTAATTTGGTTTTTAATAAGTGTTCATTATATTCTAGGATCTTAACGTTAGATGTAGATGATATATTATTTGTTTTTTTTCAGGTATTCGGAGTACGTGTCTCTATGACTTAAAGATTCATCAGATGCAGGTGTAAGTACTATTTCACTCGGCACTTCAGGATTTTCAAAATATTCTTCAGGTAAATCAAAAAATTCAGGTAATTCTGGAAGTTCTGGTAAACCGGGACTTTCTGGTAAGGGTATATTTTCAGGTTGAACTACAATAGGAGGAGCTGCCTGTGTTTCGTTATCACCAAGGACATTAATTAGGTTATCGGATTGGGTTAAATTTACAGGATAGCGGGAAAGAGCATCGGCATTCGTATTTATTTTGCCCTTTTTATACTGGATTTCATAGTCGTATTCCTCAAGTTTTAGTCTCCAACGGACTAGTCTGGAACCTGGATCTTTGCAGTTAAATAGCCAATTCAATTGTTTGTGGTCTGTTATTATTTTAAAACGGCGACCAAATAAGTAGGGGCGAAACACTTTTGTTCCATAAACTATTGCGAGACATTCTTTTTCGGTTACTGTGTAATTAGTTTCTGCTTTATTTAATGTTCTTGAGGAATATGCTATTGGCCTATCTTTGCCTACATCGCCTTGTGACAGAATAGCAGAAATAGCGTAGTTCGAAGCATCACATGTCAACAAGAAAGGTTTTGTAAAATCAGGATAGATTAGGACAGGAGCAGTTACTAATTTGGATTTTAATTGCTCAAAGGCCAATTGCTGTGTATTAGTCCATAAAAAGGGTATATCCTTTTTAAGTAAATTTGTAAGGGATTTTGCGAATTTTGAGAAATCTGGTATAAAACGACGATAGTAGGAAGCTAATCCGAGAAAGCTTTTAATGTCTTTGGGACATTGGGGAGTTGGAAAGTAGACTACTGCCTTTACTTTCTCAGGATTAGGTTTTACGCCATCATCGCTAATAATATGACCTAAGTAACCTACTTCTTTACGGAGGAATTCGTATTTGTCGGGTTCTAATTTTAGTTGGAAATTTCTAAGTCTGTCAAAAACAATAGATAGTTTATCTATGTGACTTTCTAAAGAGTGTGAATAAATTACAATATCATCTAGGTAAACGAAGCAGTGTAATCCCTGCAAACCTGATAAGACCGTATTCATTGTTCTTTGAAAAGTTGCAGGTGCGTTTTTTAGGCCGAAAGGCATTCGATTAAATTCGAAGTGCCCTTGCGGAACACTGAAAGCTGTTTTTTGCGCATCATCAGGGCTCATTTTAATCTGGTGGAATCCTGATGCAAGGTCAAGGGTTGAAAAATATTTACTTTGTCCTAATTGGTCTAATATTTCATTTATTTGTGGAATTGGATAGGTTTCACATATAGTAATATTATTGAGCTTTCGGTAATCAATTACTATTCTTTATTTTCTATTTCCAGATGCATCAAGTTTTTTTGGTACGACCCAAATAGGGGAGGACCAGGGTGATTTAGATGGTTTTATAATATTTTCATTTAACATTTTGTTTATTTGTGTTTGGACTTCTTTTTTATGTATTTCAGGAACACGATATGATTTTACATTAATTGGTTGATCTGAGGACGCGCGGATTTCATGTTGAACTATATTTGTACTGGTTAATTGGTCACCTGGTAAATGGAATATATCTGAATATTTTGACTACAGATATCATGTATGTAATTTGTTTCTTCTGAATTTAAATGATCAGTTCGTAAGTAATCAAATAACTGTTGTTTTCTTTCGATACTACTTTGGTTTTTATTATGCATTTGATTTTCACTATCAATATTATAAATTTTTAATAGCAGATTAGATTTTATCGTGACAGATTTATCAGATGTATTAAGGACTGTTTACTCTATTATTATTTTTCACTTTAACCAGGCAATTTGATATTAAAAGTGAATTAGAAAGATGTTGATCACATATCATTCCTTCCTTTATGCTTTCTGGATTATCAACTGAGCATTCGATTACTTTTTCGGATCTTGGTTCAATAATATAAGAGGGTTCATCGAATGATAATTCTGTGTTAAAATTATTTATTTCTAATGAATGTGATTTATAGTTAATTTTACAATTGTATTTTAAAAACAGATTATTACCTATTATATCATCGTATGGAAGATCAATGCTATCGAAAATATGGAATGTATGTGAAACATTTGTATTTGGATTAAATTGTAATTGCAAAATGAAATGACCTATACTTTTTAATGAATTATTTTTTGAGTCAATTCCTTTGACTGTGATATTATCTTCGCTGCATATATTAGGCTTACGAGTTATAGAGCTGTTTTTCACTATACATAATGATGCTCCAGAATCTATAAGAAAGGTAAGTTCTTTTTCATTTATTGATGTTTTAAGTTTAATATAAGGTAAATATCTTTTATTATTAAGGATTTCATACATTTTATTAATCTCTTTATTATAGATTTTATTTTCTAGGTTAGATAGATCGTGAGTTTAGGGCTGGCTACCCTGTCCATTGATCTTTTGAATATTTAAGGAGAGACCTTGAGTTTGGGGCTGGTTACCCTGTCCATTGGTCCTATTACTATTTAGGGAAATACCGTGAGTTTGGGGCTGATTACCCTGTCCATTGGTCCTATTATTATTTAGGGAATGACCGTGAGTTTGGGGCTGGTTACCCTGTCCATTGGTCCTATTACTATTTAGGGAATGACCGTGAGTTTGGGGCTGGTTACCCTGTCCATTGGTCCTATTACTATTTTTTATTTTATATTTCGTATCGACTTGAACAAGAGGGACTTGCCCCGCGCGATACTTTAGCGGGACAGAAGCTAGTTTAAATTTTGATTGCCGTCAGTCTCATCGACGCCTTGATTGTTATTATCTATTTCAGTAAAATTTACTCTTGGACGCGGATTAATCGGAGTAAATGCTTGATTTTGCGACCTCCTACTGTTATTATATTCTCGAAGGCTACAATTTTCTAACACATGCCCTGATTTCTTACAGTAACGGCAAAATGGTGCATCTCTTGATGATGATGAACTAGGATTCTGATTATTATAATAAGGTCTTGCTTGTGGTTTAAAATTCGACTCATTTCTAATTGGAATTCTACGAGATGATTCTGATGGTCGGAAGAATTGTGATGATGATGATTTTTGACCATTCGAATAAGTATTATAATTATTTGCTAATTGAGGTCGCTTATATAGGCTTTGCTGTATTCGTTCTTCAGAAATAGCGATATTGATAGCTTGATTTAAGTTCCGTGGGTCCCTACAGCGCACTATATTTGAAATACGGGGATGTAATCCCATAAGGAAGTGATGTAATGCTAAATCTTCCATGGCCGCTGAACGGCCGGGGAGTTCACGAAGTGTACAATTAGATAACGTTATTTCCATTAGAAGTTGAGAAAGATAAGTTTCGACACGCAATGAGTATTGGGTTACATTTTCATTTGAACTCTGCTTGCACTCCTGTAGGTCCATTAGTATATGCGCATAATGTTTGCGCTCACAGAATTGGTTCAGTAGGAATTCTTTAAGTTGTACCCAATTCTTAAATTCTTTAATAGAGCAAGCTATTTCAGCTTTGCCCTGTAGCTGACTATATATATAGCGGAATAAAATATGTTTCTGTATTTCTGTTGCTAAATCGTATGCATTATTGCAATTTATGATGAATGAATTTACGCTTTCTCTTGAGCCATCAAATGGCTTAATGAATTTAAATAGAGTATTAAGATCTAACTCGACCCTGTCTGGACCTGGAGTAGTTCCCTTCCGGGTCGTCCCCTTAGGAGAACTAGCTGGAGGATTTATTTCGCCGGACGAACCGGCATCGGAATTCAACATTGGAATATTTATAGTTAGGCCTTCTGAAATTTTGTCGCTTTTCGGCATATTTAAAATTTTAATATTAAAGTTCTAAAATTTAAATCTTGATTCGGATTATTCCACTGAACCCTAAAATATCTTAGTAACCTAATAGACCTAATATAAACAATAGCTTAAGACTTACAGTATAATCAATACGTGGGCGTTAGAGATAAGCTCGGCGACTCGTTGCATGCTCGCTGGATGGGATAACTCGATCGGGATCACACGGATTAATATTATTTTGAATTTTAGCACTTTGCACTTTTTGGATTGTAGTATTTCGTCACGGATGTCAGGACTCTTCACCTCGCCTGGCCGGTGCTGGATACTGCTTTCGGGCTGACTCGGCCCGCAGCTGGGTACCACTTATGTCACAGTGGGCACAAAGGATAATGATGTAACACGACAGGAACACACTTGAGATTGATTTGTATTTATTATAATATTTATATACTTTTAGTTTGATGGAATTTACAGAATATGACTTTTAGTGAGTTCAGATCACGAGACCACAATACAAAGAGTATACTACTCTATCGATGCACTTTTTATATATATTTTTTTTTTCACGAAAATTTTAATTATGTCACTTTTCACTTTTTTTACACAAAAATGTCTTCGGATAGCGTATTGGGTATTTTAGGGATTTACGTATCCCACCGCTGCCACCAATGTTAGAACGGACTTTTTAAAAGACTTTTTAAAAAAGAAAATTTATTGAGCTGGAAAAGATTCACAACACAAATTTATTTAACTGGATTAAACCATACATTAGGAGATTAGATATGCGTCCGTGGTGGCCCGTGTCTAGCTCTGAACTGACTCGCAGCTCAAACCTACTAACTAAGATGACAGAGTAGTGATGATGTATCAGCACTCCCGTCAGCAATTCTAGGTACAGCATAGGGATGTAACAGTACGCGACGTAAGAAGTTATACTTACTACTTTGAAGTTAGTCACAAATTTTCACGGAAACTGGGAAGACAGTTATTATTTATCGGCTAACTTCATCATGTTGCTTTTTAGTTGTCAGCGTCCTCGCGCAATGTACATTTTTCTTTATATTTTTAATGAGCGCGGCAAAAGAATTATAACTTCAAATTTATATGAAGTAACCAGAGACTTCACTGTCTTTTTAGCTAAGCTCAAAACAATGTAATAGTTTAGTAGTTATTCACGTTTTGACTCACTGTTTGGCCAGTCTGTCCATTTTGTCGTACTGTGTGATCGTGTAGGCGACGTGCTCCGCCGTAGCCGGCTCCTCGCCCACAAAGATTCCATACTGAAATACGACAAAAGAAGAAATATAAATATTTGGAAATTAATATTTTTTTCAATGTCAAATTGTGAGCTCTATAACTAGGTATGTAAGTGGCACTATACAGAATGTAGCACAGTGGCACTATTCAAAACAAAGATAGATATTCAAGGAGCTTGATCAGTATTCAATTCTCGTTCTAAAAATATATATACCAAAGTAACATATTTTTGGAAATCTACTTGTGTAATCAATAAAGTTCAATTTTAAATAGATATCCTAAAAACGCAGCGCCGCCTCGCGTATTGTTTCGTTTTGGTGTGAGTTGACCCTTAGGAAGCGACGTCAGACGTGCGAAGGAAATATTAACATTCTTGCTCTTGAAGAACATAACCCTCCTTTCGGCAGTTGGGTAAAAGACAAAGTTACATTGAGTACGTCTTCAGGGTACTGCTGCATGACCTCCTGCACCTGGTAGCGCTTGTCCGCGGGGAACATGACCAGCGCGTGCGGCGGCAGGTGCTCCGTCTCGATCGGCGTGATCTTGGACACCACCTGGAAACATTCACGTAACGTATTAGGCTGAGACTATATGCTCGAGAATCCGGAACGCCGGCGAAAATTCAGAGCACTGAAAATAGAATTCTGCGCTAATACAATAGAGTTGAAAATGGAAGTTTCGAGTGTCGAGTTGTCATATATGACATTGACATTTGGCTCGACACTCAAAAGTTCTATTTTCAATGTTCAGAATTTTCTACGGCGTTCCGGATTCCTGTTCATGTTATAGTCCCAGCCTTAGGCCTTTCGCATCCGTAATTGGATGATTTATACAGTATTCTTCGAGCGAAGTAATCACTGTTTAAATACTGTAGTGCGTGGGAGTTGGGACAGGAGGTTTTAAATGTCGCATGCTCGCCAAGCATATACGGCATTCTCACAAAATAGTGGCCCAGAGGAATAATAATGGACTGAGATCCCGTTCTCACCAGACTACCCTTAAGTAATAGTAAGAATTTTTATCAGTACAGGCCGGGAAGTCCCACCAATATAGATGGCTACATATTAGGGGGAGGTACAGGACAAGCATCAGCAGCCCCGTCCCCGGTGATATGTAGCCCTTGTGAGGCAGCGGTAAATACCTTGGGAAAGAAGTAGGCCAGGCCGTTGGCCTTGGCCAGGTCGTTGGGGGGGGAGTAGAGACCGGGCACCAGCAGCCCCCCCGGCGGGATGTACGCCTCGTCCTCCACTGACACGTCCGAGTGGAACTCTTCTTCCGGCTCTACTTCTTGGACTTGCTCCTGGATATACAATTAAAGTATTCTGAATAAATGTACAAATCGACGCAATCAAAACGTCGTTGAGATTGGAAACTCGTCACTCGATTTCGATTTCGGTGACGGTGAATGGTTTGGTTTCATTGAAACCAGTCCAGTTACGCAGGAGTAATTTTATAGTGCCCAAGTGTGTGCGCAGTACACAAGAGAACTCTCTCTCTTTTTTTACTCTCATAACCCAGCGGGACGGATAACCGACACGACTGGCGAGAGATCAGGCGCAGGTCCGACTTTTTACATGCCCACCCGACGCATGGATCATCTTTCTTGTCAGACAATCAGGTGATCAGCCTGCATTGTCCTAACCAAACTTGGGAGCAACATTTTTTGTTGTTCCAAGGCGGGAATAACAAAACTGACTCTAACCACTAGACCACGGAGACTGATAGTCCGGACCTAATACTCGTAGTCCGAACCTAAAGGCTTTACCTCATCAACGTGTTCCGGCTCGGCGGCTTCAGTTTCCGCGCGCCCCGCCGCCTCCGCCGCCGCCTGGTCCGGCACCGGCTCCGGCTCATCCGGAAGCTTTTATGTTGAATATAAACGGATTAACCGCAAATAGATTCTATTGTATTTTCTATACTTGGTGTAAAAAAAGATAAAATATACTATTTATTGTGTCATTGTATGTACATATTTACGTGTAGATAATACCAAATTGATCTGAAGTATAATGTAAAGTGATTTGACTGGTTCAGACTTGCATGTGTGGGTGACACCACTTAAAACTTACAAGCATCTCTTGGCGTCTAATGATGACTTCCTCTCTCACAAAATTCTATCTCCCCTCCTCCTCACACATCACTTACCCTGGTCTGTCTCCCTCCTCACACAGCACTCACCCCGGCCTGTCTACCTGTCCCCCTCCTCTCACAGCATTCACCCCGGACTGTCTCCCTCTCTACCTCCTCATACAACACTCACTCGGGCCTGTCTCCCCCTCTCCCTTGTCCCACAGCGACAGCACTCACCCCGGCCTGTATACGAGCCATACGCTCCTCCTCCCTCCTTTGGGTCTCGAGGCGCGCGCGGTCCTCCTCAGCCTCGCGCGCCAGCCGCGCCTGCTCCGCCGCAAACCGCTCACGCTCTTCTCTCTCCTCGCGCTGATAAAACAGACGTGAAACATCGAAATTATAGTAACCCCTCCAATTTAAGCGGCGTCACAGCCTTTCGAGACGATTTTACTGCCACGACACACTATTAATCATTACACTAATTGCTGCATCAAAAATGTTGCATTTCATTTTAAATACGATACTAATGGTTACGGCTAAAGGTAATTATATATGTAATAGCTTTAACCCGCGGCTCCGCCCGCGTAAATATAGTATCGGGTATCCCACGGGAGCACTGTACCTTTTCGGGATAAAAAATCTTTTAATCCACAGCCTAAACTACTACCATACCAAATTTCATCGAAAACCGTTCAGTAGTTTTTGCGTGAAAGAGCAACAGACATCCATCCATCCATTCATCCATACATCTATCCTCACAAACTTTCACATTTATAATATTAGTAGTTAGTAGTAGGTAAATAGTAGATACAATATTTTTCAGTTTCGAAATTTACAACAATATCTAACAGTAAAGTAAATATTTGACATCGAAGTCGATGATGATGGACTAGCTTACTCACCAGTTTCTGCATCTTCGCGTTGTACCTGTCCCGGCGCACCTCGCGCTTGGTCTTGCTGATGGTGGCGTACGTGTCAAAGGCGGGCTTGAGGGGAGTCTCCTGCGCCTCGTCCTTGGGCTGCGGGATCTCCTCGTACAGCGCGTGACGCATTATCTCTGCAGACCACGTCTCGAATTTAAACAACCGAGCGCAGCAGGCGCAGTGGACGCCGCAGAATTACTTCCAGGAGGGTGCATAAGTATATTTACATTATACTATTTGGTACGAGCAGAGGAGGAGTTATTTGATAAGGTGATGATGTGATGAACTTAACAATAGTAACTTAGACACTCAAGGTTCTATTAAAACATAAACAATATGTAGGATATTTTTGTGCAATCCCAGATGCAAGTTTAACTTTTGGTATGGTCTAGCACAATTTGTCACAATAATCCCCCCCTATCACTATAGAAACGTGGTGATTAAGTATCAATTGATACTTTCCCACCACGTTTATATTGATTGATAATTAACAAATTCTTTACATATTTCAGAAAAAAATATCATATTTCTACTGTCAACTATGAAGAAATTACTGAAAAGTTATTTATTAGAAAATAGTAATATTGTGTTAGAATATACGTAGAAAGTTAGAATATACGTAAAGAAGATAAGTAAGAAGATAAATTAGTAGAAAGATAAGTGAAAAAGCATATTTTATAGAATATTATGTTATGTTATAAATAACGACATAGGTAGGTACTTACTTGAGTTTTAATGTTTTGATATCAATGGTTGTAAAATATAAGTATATTTTGTTATTTAAAATACGCAACAAGCTGCGTGCTGCGTGCTGTGTGCGAGTTTTGTCACTCGTGTAGAAGTTACCATTGTTTGCCACTAGAGGCGTTGTTTCGATGCCATTCAAATTGTAGTTAACTTCACGGCGAGCAGTGACAAAACTCGCACTCAGTACACCGCTGTCCAGTTTGTCGATTTACGTAAAATATGTAAGTAAACTGTGTTTTATGTGTTATTAAATACTTAAATAAATAAATCTAGTATCAGAACCCCAATTCTCGTAATTAACTTACACTTTTATTTTACTATTATTGAATTATAAATGAATCGTCTTGACATCATAAACTGATTTTTCGACCTTCTGGTTCAAGAATCAGACCATAAAAGAGAAGCTTTTTTTACTTTTACTTCGTACCTACAAAGTTCCGATCATCCGTCTCGTACATCTTGAACAGCACGAGTAACGCGTCGCCATCCATGAGCGCGTGCAGACACGCCTCGTTGGGTTCCAGGTCGCTCATGTACAGCAGCTCGCGCACGCCGTCCTCCGCCATCTGGACCTCCTCCTTCGCTGACACCTGGATATCTGCGCAGAGGAAACATAGCATCACCTTAGGCCTCAGGAGAACATTCAAACATGTTAGCCTTATTAATAAAGATATTAACGTCGTGCGCGCAAAACAATCTCGCAGAAACCGCACATTTTTCCGCAATAAAAAGTAGCCTATGTCCTTCCCCGTAGTCTACTCTATATATGTGCCAAATTTTATCAAAATCAGTCCACTAGTTTCGGAGCCTAATCAATACAAGCAAGTCCAGCAGTACTTAGCTAATGGAACAACATATTTAATTGATAAGTAATTAATTAGCTTTTTACCTAATTGACACTTTTATTTTATTTTCCTATGAAAAACTGTTTTGTAGCATAATATTATAATATACCTATATATGTTGTTTTTCGATTAAACATAATATTATAATCGTTTGGGTGAAAAATCATAAAATTTAAAGGTTTCTTAAAATGCGTCGTCTATGCTACATCTATTACTACGTCTATTATATGCTACATCATATAAACTATTTTAGTTGTATGAGCTAAAATATTTCATAATTGAGAAATAGATTGTGCTGTGAAGATATTATAGATAAGACATAGATGGCGATTTAAAAATCCAAACAAAACCAATTACCTAATCGTCTCTTTTCATTATTCATGTTACATATTCTTAACTGTAATGCAACCACAAAAAGTCGCCGATAAATAAGACAAATAGTAATGCTACTTTATAGGCTTGTTTGGTTGTTGTTATTGGTGTAATAAGTAGGTAAGTAGCTGTTTGTTGTAACTTATAAGTTACACTAGTGGGCAGTTATTATTTAGATATAAGTTTCAAATTGGAAGTTCGTCAGATCAATGTAAAGGTCGACCGCGACCAGCAAACCAGCGAATCAGGCTCGGAATCGGAAGGCTACCTTTATCTAGCCTAGCCTTCCGATTCCGAGCCTGATTCGCTGGTTTGCTGGTAATATGGTTTGCTGGTTTGATTTTGTAATACATATAAATGTATTACAAAATATAAAACTTTACATTTCTACTCACCCAGCACACTCCACTTCTCGTACAAATCGAAGTGCGCCTGGTGGCAGTGCGGCCAGAACACTATAAAGTTGTATCGTGTGAGGTGGACCGCCAGCCGCTCCGCGATGCGCCTCTTGCGCGCCGCCACCGTGCTCGCGCGATGACCCTCCTTCTCCGCGCGACGCTGTTCCGCCAGTTTTAAGTTCTCCTCCACTTTCGCCTGAAAAGCCAGATCGAGGCTTCATATCTAAGCGACAGCTGAATCACCGTCCATTTGAAATCTATGACTGTATGGAAAGGGTACCTAAGTTTTCATTCACTTAGCGTATTAATATTTATATGGAATAAGACTAGCAAGCAGACAGATCGCCTGATAGCAACGGTTACCGTCTAACCTGTAGCCAGGGACACGGGACTGGCTCAAACTCTCTCGTCCTACCCATTCATGAATCACAAGGGCTTACTTTTGACTCGGTGATAATTTTACAGACTAGGAGCGACAGGCTTAGCAGTGAGCATTCACGACAGCGTACCTCACGCGGTTGTAGCACTCTCGAGATACACTCGTGTTTACTATACCATTTGCTTTGAGGACGCCATTGCCATGATCATCAGGCGAACGATGGAAGCGTCGGTCGAATTATTCGACCTTAATGTTAGAATAGAAGAATGGCCATACAAGAAGGGCAAAACACATTAATAAACAAAATTATTTAAACGACGAGGGAACGATGGGGAACAGCGACCTTGATTTTAGTTTACCAAAACCGTGATGGACTTTGTAAACAATTAGATACATAAATATTATTATAAAAAAATTGTAGGAAGTTTATAAATGTCTTGAACATAATAATTGTCATTTCTGGGTAAAAAAGCTTACGGGAATTAAGCTCATTGTTTGTTTTTATTGAATAAATAAAATATTACCCGCAACCAACGCAACAGAGTCCCAGAGGCGATAGTTGACACCGGTCAGCTCGCCGCTAGAACACTGCTAACTTCACACCGCTCACCGTCTCCTCAGGCAGCAGCTCGTGTATGTTCCACTTGGGTTTCTCCACGCCGAAGTTCAGCTCCTGCTGCGTCAGATCCAGTTCCTCCTCCAGGATGCGGCACAGCTCGATGCCGTTAGCACCGAACATCGCACGAGTCAGCTTGCCCTTCTGGAACATTTTATTAACTTCACATTGCTCCCTGGTTTCGCATAGGGTAGGTAATATTTTTATAGTAGACTAAATGTACTACCTAATAAGTACCTACCTATAGAGTTTGAAAGGTTATTTATCTATATAGCTATTATAGGGTTTCAATTATCAAGTTAGTATCAGTAAATAAATAACGTTACCGAAATGAAGAGAAACACGGGCTCGCTTTTGTTCCGGAATCTGGACAAAGCATCGATCTTATCTGCTGCCGCCTGATGCCATGGAAATACAGAAAAAAAACTAAGTATTTTTAGAAGAGACGACATTCGAGATTTCAAATATAATCGCGCAAGGCTGCTACCGCCTACAAAGCAACAATTGCGTTTGAAAGGAACAGTAGGTACGTGTATACTGCCGTCAGAAAACTAAGTACCCACAAATACACGGAGTATAAATCCTACTTACTATTAATAAGTCTATTTGTATTATTATTATTATTATTATAAAAGTGAAAGTTTGTGAGGATGGATTGATGGATGGATGTTTGTTTCTCGTTCACGCAAAAACTACTATTTTGATGAATTTTGGCCTCCAGATTAAAACATAGGCTACATTTTATCCCGAAAACGTATAGTGTTCCCGTTGGATACCCGATACTATATTTACGCGGGCGAAGCCGCGGGAAAAGGTAGTAAACCTATAAATTGTTCTGTCAATTATGACCTTACCAGACGTAACACAATCACACCAGACCGACGCCACGCGACAAAATGTGCTCATGCTGTGGATACATATAGTTGCGTTGTGGTACCAAAAAAAAGTCAATGTTTGTTATTAATTAGCGTATAAGTAAATACTCGGTGTCGCTGGTGGGTACGTTGAGTTTTCGATGTGGTCCACATCTAGACCACATTTAGTGCGGCGTGGCGTGGTACGTGTGGGAAGGCTCTTTGGCTGGTACTGTACTGTGCGATCATATGATCCGGAATCCCGGAGAAAATTCAGAGCGCTGAAAATAAAACTACGATAATACAATAGAGCTGAAAATCGAACACACGAGTGTAGTGTCATATGTCAATATCATATATGACAGCTCGCACTTTTCGCTTTTGAACTCTAATGTATTAGCGCAGAGTTCCATTTTCAGTGCTCTGAATTTTTCCGGTTTCCCTGAAAAGTTCCAACTCCCAGATTTAGGGTCGAGCCACACGGTGCGGCGTCGCAATGTTCTTACGACGCTGCTGCGGCACCGCTACAGGGTTGGCTTACCGGCTACGTTGGCACCGTACAAACAACAGCGGTTGCTCCTGCGGCACCGCACTGCTTGCACCCCTCCCCGCCTCGTTCCCAAGTCCGATGCTCCTGCGGTACGGCGCCGGGGCGGAGCCGGGCGCGCCGTGTGGTATACCATACATTTTTATATCTAGTCGCCGCGCCGAAGCCGAACCGCGTCGTGTGGCCTTAGGCTTACCCGTGCCATGGCAACTCGATCTTGACCGATCTCCAACTTCCCTTTTCTGATGGCGAAGGCGGCGGCGAGGCAGTGCCCGCAGAACTCCGAGTACACCTCTAAACCTGAGACATATGAGTTATGAGAACACACTGAATGGAATTCAAAGAAAATTGTTCACGGGCTGACCTCCTACACCGTACATGGCTTCCAGTGTCACTTCGAGAGAAGTCTCGCGAGAAGTCGTCTCTTTCGTGTGAATATCTTCTTGAGACCCTAGCTGTCCCAGGAAACTCCATAAATAATAATGAACAAGCATTGTTTAAGCATCTACAACACTCAACACTCCTAAATCCCCTTTGCCTTGAGAACATATTCTTTATTATTCAAGAACATAAAAGCTGTAAGTACCTACATATCAACTTATCATGGTTATTTTCCAGATACGCCTCAAATTCCTCATTCGTCACCAGAGAGTCCTGAATCGTGACCGTTTTACGAGCCATATTCGATGTTTTTATTTCGTTATAGCGTAACTTGAAAGCAATTATTTCACTTACTTATTTCCCAAAATCCCAACACATGACAACATCAACATGATGAAAGTTGACATGGATAAATTAATCTACAAACAAGCATATTGCCAGCAAAAGGATATGAAATGATCGATGAAGTTTTTAATGTGATGTTATACAGAGTGCTAAGAGTGAGCTTTTCTTTTCGCATTCGATCGTGAGCGCGTTTGGCGTTTACTAGGAATTTGTATGTGATTTGTACAGCGCCACCTAGTTGTAAACGCGACAACTAGGCCAAATGACATACAAATTCCTAGTAAACGCCAAACGTGATTACGATCAAATGCGAAAAGAAAAACTAACTCTTAGCACTCTGGTGTCTTCAACACAAAAATAGATATTCAAGAAGCAGAATCAGTATTCGATTCTCGTTCCAAAAATATATTATATAACATGTGGCCTAAAATTTTGACCAGATTATCCTATTATATATAACTCCCCACACCGATTTCGGTGACGGTGGCCGATTTCATTGAAACCAGGCCAGTTACGCAGGAGTAATTTTATAGTTCCCAAGTGTGTGCGCAGTACACAAGAGCACTCTCTCTTCCTTTACTTTCGTAACCCAGTGGGAGGAACAGACCGACACGACTGGCGAGAGAACAGGCGCAGGTCCGCTTTTTACATGCCCATCCAACGCATGGATCATCTTTCTTGTCAGACAATCAGGTAACCAGCCTGCATTGTCCTAACCAATCTTGGAAACAATATTTTCTGTTGTTACAATTCGATTCGCGGGAATCGAACCCACGACCTCCGAGTCAAGAGCCAAGCTCTAACCACAAGACCACGGAGGCTGTTATTTATCCTATTACATAAGTAATAAGTACTTAAATTGTATGTATTCATAACCGCGCGACCGTAGGTACTTCGCGGCGGTCCCGTGGCCTTTAAAGCCGGCGCGTTGTATGGCAGTACAAAGACTTTTAGTTATGCAAACTGACTAAAAAGTTATAAATATAATAAATAAAACATCATCTAGTGGACCAAATTATAAATCTAACCCATACACAAAGTATTCAATACACACACAAAAAAAATCATCAAAATCTGTCCAGCCGTTTAAGAGTCATCAGCCCACAAAAAATAATTTATGCATATAAAGTTTGTAGCCTAATGTTGTGTTAAATTTTTAATTTGAATAAAATACTTTCTGTGTAAACCGCGATAAAATCAAATAGCACATCCTTGTAGCCTAAGATCCCAGCCACGCCAGACTACCTTTATATTGAAAAAGTTTATTGTCTGAAAATAGATGCACTATAGATAAACTATTAGGTCATTACATATATGAAATTGGCGTTTTGTAAAGGAGGAACCTAAAGTCGATTTTTTTAAAACATTATATATTTATTTAATCGAAGTATATACCATTGCTATCTATGTACTTTTGCCATCTCATTCTCTCATTGATTCTTTACTAAAAAAACCATTCGGACAGGAATCAATAAAATCTTTGAAGGCGCTTTGGACTGCCACATCGGAGTTGATTTTTTTCCCTTGCGAGAAGTTATCCAAATTTCTAAAAAAATAGTAATCTGTTGGAGCAAGGTCCGGGGAGCACGGTGGATGTCTTAGACATTCCAATTGAAGCTCCTCTAATTTGGTAGCCGTCTGTTGTGCAGTGTGTGGTCTAGCGTTGTCCTGAAGCAGCAGTGGCCTAGAGCGAATGACCAACCTCGGTTGTTTGCATCATGATTTGCAGTTGCTGGCAATAGACATCTGCCGTAATCGTCTGGCCAGATTTTAGACAGCTGTAGTGAACGACTCCGGCACTAGTCCACCAAACGCCTACATTAAGTAACCTTTTTTGAGTCAATTTTCGCTTGGGGCACACTTTGGCTGGTTCGCCAGGGTTCAGCCATTTCGATGAGCGTTTCCAATTATCGAACAGGATCCACTTTTCATCACAGGTAATGATTCGATTTAAAATCCCTTCATTATTGTGCCGGTTGAGTAATGTAACGCAGCAGTCGACGCGCGTTTGTCGGTTTGCTGCACTCAATTCATGTTTTTCTTTCAAGCTTTTTCACCTTCCCAATTTGCTTCAAGTGGATTAAAATAGTTTTATCACTAACACCGCAGCCTGCACCTAATGGACGGACGTGGTTTGCGATGGATCCGCTTTCACAATCGGAGTTTGTTCTACAGGTCGAAATTTCCAGAACGAAAACTTTGGAACCAAAAACGTTTTCTTTTGCGACACCGCCGCCAATACACATCCTTAATCCTTCGAGCCGTTTCTGCAGCACTGGTGCCACGGTGGAACTCGGAACTCGAAAATAATACGATATTTCAAGTTTTCCATTTTGTAAACAGAGTGACGCAAAGAAAAAACCAAAAGAGGAAAAAACAAATGAATTACGGTTTTAAACACGAATGCATGAGTAAATAGATGTATAAATTAAAAAAAAAGAATACCTAACCAAAGATATATTTGAGATCAAAGAGGCCAGTACGACAAAACGCCAATTTCATATGTAAGGACCTAATATTTACAAAAACTATTTTTAATGATTCATTTACTTTATTTACATAATATTACACCACATATTCTACAACTTAGACATAGTGAAACGATTTTACAATAGACACTATACTTATAGTAGTGCACAACACCAAAATGCTTATATTCTAATGATAGCCATACACCACACAGTTATCATCCAATCGATTTAATCAATTCAATGGGGAACAAACAGAAGTTTTTTTTTCTTTTCGAAAGTACATAATAAGACAGAAAATACTGTCTTTGCAATGGCATATCTACGATCAACCATTGACAAAGTACAGTCATCACAAAAGTTAGATCTTTGGAGATCTTTAAAAACGCTCTATACAAAAAAATACGCACAAGTAACGTCACAGCAGTTAAAAATGTATGAAGATAAATACAAAATTGATTTTACTAACTTCAATACTGTTGTTTGTTTAACAAAAAATGACACAAATAACATAAGGATTATAACAGTAAATTTCGTTTTTCAGCCATAGCAAAAAAAATATCATCGTTTTCTAGTCATTATAATCATGTAACTTTTAATTTCGCAACTGATTACTGTACTTTTTGCATTTTTCGGTCCATATTTGTTGCCTTTCGGAATTTTGCTGATTTAAAACAAATGCATGTTCCTTATTGTATCAAGTAGACTGTAGATCTTACCATGTATGGTATATATGTGGATTAGCTCGAGGGTCTATGCTGTTTATATCAATATGGAACTGATCTAATCCAACTGATCAAATCGATTGACTGTATGTTGTATGGCTACTGTAATACTATACATTTTTCTGTATTCTTACTTAATTATATTCATCACTTTTAAGTTATATTAAACTAGCTTTTGCCCAATGTTTCGCCCACATAAATACAGTATAACATGGCAACGCTGAACTATTTCGGGATAAAAAGTAGAAGTTTTAATCCAGGGCTTAAACTATTGCCATACCAAATTTTAGGAAAATCCGTTCAGTAGTTTATGCATGAAAGAGTAACAATCAACATCCATCCATCCCTACAAACTTTCACATTTATAATAGTAGGAGGATGATTTTGTGTGGATATTTTAGCTCCAGTAAAGTGACTGAAATATTTTATTATTAAACTTGCATAGATGTGTCATAAATTATTTTGAGACAAGACATTTGCATAATGTTAAAGACATTTGCATAATGTTAAAGACATTTGTATAATGTTAAAGACATTTGCATAATGTTAAAGACATTTATATAATGTTCAAGACATTTTTATAATGTTAAAGACATTTGTTTAATGCTAATATGAATTATTGTATTATATTTTTGAGTTGTTAAAAATCTTCCATGCAAATTGCAAACACAACATGTTTTTGTGTTGATAATAAATATTTAGAGATTTAACCGCCCCAAGTATTTTTGTACCTTGGCTTTTTTTTTTGTTTTATCATTTCCAAAAATATTTTCCTAAAATTAATGCAAAGAAAATACAATAAATTAATGGAATCTAGAACTAAAGTTATGGCTGGAACTGCACACTTGAAAAACAATCATAATTCATGATGAAATAACATTGCAGTAAATACAATTTCCACATCACTACTATCTAGATAGAGATCACTACTAGATAGATTAGATAAGTATAGAAAAAAAATTATTAAAAATAATGATCATGCAACATAATGATTTACTTACAAAATACATTATATAGAAAATACATACACAATAAAAAAGATACTTTATACACAAAACCAATAAATTTTGACCTTCATACATTCTGCAGTCAAAGTTCAAAGTCAGACAAAAAGACAAGGAAACAAGAATATACCTGACCTTTACAACATAAGCATAATTAAATGACTCGTTTATTACAGACAATAGGTAATATTCTAAAATATTATCCTTATTACAGAAGTATACTAACACTTTGAACTTAATATAAAATCAAGATTTTAATTTGACATCAACACTATTTTAAATTGTTTAAATTGATGTTCCATTTTCATTGACAACATCAAAAACTTTTTTAACCTCCTCAAAAACCTGCTCCGGTGGGAATTCGCCGTTGATTCTTCTCACAAGGTCCTGTTTGTCGTAATGTTGTATGATGGGCATTGTATCTTTGATGTGTGTCTTGAACCTCTTCTGCAGACTCTCGATATTGTCGTCGGCGCGGCCGCTGCCCGATGCTCCGCGATTTAAGCATCGCTTTGTACATAAGTCGCGACTGCATTCAAAGAGTAGAACAAACAATACCTTTGTCTTGTCCGACATGACACGTTCCCAGCCGTCCAAGTTGTCCTTGTTACGTGGGAAGCCGTCTATCAGGAATCGACTTTCACCAGACTTTTGCATGGCTTTATGGAGGAGGGAGCAGGTAACCTCGACAGGAACAATTTCTCCGTTGCGAATCTTCTCTTCGATCATCTCACCGTACTCCGAGCCGGGCCTCTGCCTTTCTTCTCGTAATAAATCACCGGCGGAGAGGTGTACAAAACCATATTCTTTGGAAATTAGAGAACACTGTGTTCCCTTGCCGGCACCTGGCGCTCCCAGTACAAAAACTACTTCAGGTAGCATTTTTCTGATATAATGTGACAATGGTCGCAAAAGTCTATCCCACATTAAGTGGTACAACTGATTACTTGTGAGTTAATATAATTGGTTTTATAAAACATGCGCAAAACTGTGCAACCTTGAAAGATTCGATTTGATAAAATTGACAATTTCAATTTTCAGATGTCTTTTTTATATATATATATATATGGCATCGGCTTATAACCATTTGCCAGTGTCAAGTTAAAAAGGCGGGAAATAGAACTTTCGTTTCAATTTTCAACACCGTATTCCTATATCGTCAAGTCTAAAGTCTAGTCAAAGTCCAAATATACAGTCAGTACAGTCTATGAGTCATGTCAGTCGATTCAGTAAAGTGGTAGAAGCTTTACTGAAAGTTCCTAGGGAGTTTTGGCGGAAAACACAAAATAGCACGTTTTTAGAAGTTGTACCACTTGCCCACACTTGTGCACGATAACGAATATTTAATGGTTAATATTCTACCAATATTACACATTAAGAACCGAAATAACACAAATTTAAGAAACTTTACAAATTCCACAACATCACCCATTGAACTCCCCGGCAAAACTCTTTTCAGATGTTATTTGTGAGTTTTTTTCCTTTGCTAAATAGGAAGCTTTAAGCTTTATGGCATTACTGCCATGTTTAAATACGTTTAACGTTTTGCATTTTATCATGTCGCATTTTATAAGAGCGGTCAGCCGTTAATGGTGTACACTGTACATAGTAGGTGACGGACTGCGTGACTATAAGTTTTTTTAAAGTTTAATATTATTTTAATAAAGAACTCTCCATTGTGCGACATGAGAGTTGTGACACATAACGATTAACCATTTCTCCTTAGCGGTTAGTCGTTAGCGCCTATAAAGTAGTCTTTAGAGCGTTTTCATCATGTAGTTTATATAGAAAGGAGACGGCTTAGGCAACTGTGCACTGTGATTTTTAGTTGGTTCCAACGTCATCACAATAGGCGTGGCCTAAATTAGTGTACTATCTGTGTTCGTACTGTGCGTATCTCTGTGATAACGATAACTTTTTGAGTTCCTAAGAAGAAAAAGATGAAGTGTTGTGTCTTATCTTGTAAAAATTACTCGGATAGATGTTTTGGTTTGCTATGGAGGGCATTACGTTTCACGTGTAAGTAAATAAAAACTAATTATAATTATTGTTCTAAAAAAGTCTCTTAGCGTCCGTTATATTGTAAATTATTGCCAATAGATGGCGTTTTAACATAGCGTCACAATCCTGAATCCCGTTAACGAAGTTTTCCAAGATCGACTATGTCAACTATCTATCAACTAACTATCGACTATGTAACGATCGACAAGATCGATATATGTCGAAGATTTAAAATTTACACTCGTTGAAGTTTGAAAATGCCCTTATGCTAGGATCAAGTATGCTCTGGATTTGCTACGCAATTATTATTACCACGTGTGAACGAAACCACAACATACGAAAACTGTAAGGAGTGAAAAGGACGAAAACAAAATTTGTTGTCTTTGTCAGAATTTCTGTTGGTCACAACTGTCACAAGGAAAAGTTGCGACCAACAAATCAGTTGAGACCGATATTCACTTCGTGTATTTTAGTGATTTATGTGATTTACAGTAATTTATGTGGTGATACTAAGACGTAGTTGAGGGTTGTTTATGACTTATCATGGTTATATGTTGTTCGCGCCAACACTAGCGCGACGTTTAGAATAAACACAAAGGACATCACTACGTGATGTATGGCCGACCGAAAGGGGCGCTGTCAGAGAGTGACGAACACTTGCATTTAGATCCCCTTCCGCGCCGGATGCATTTTCAGCTCATCCCGAAACCTAGTGAACGCGAACGCGTGTGCGCATATTTATTTGTGCTCGTTAATATAATACCAAATTCGCCGGCGAACCGCGATAAATCTATCGATAATCCGCTCAACAGCTGTGTAGTGTAGTGAGAAGAAACCTCCGCCCAGATACAGAACCACCAGCTCAACAATAAGGTCAGTCCCAGATTTCTCCAGCCCTCACATTAACCTATATACCTACTTCCCTCAGCTCAAAGTCGTATGTGTAAGTTCCTAGTTTACACATTTCTTGGTCCATCGAGCCTTCGTGAAGCCCTTCTCCCTATTACCGGCGTTGGGCCTGATTAGAACCAGCACCTACAGTTCCACTCCGCCCAATTCTGCACATAAAATCAGCTCGATTATTTATATTTTGTCCAATTAATTCTGGCCAGGCCGCCCCGCCATTTTAAAACCAAGTTACAGTCCATTCCCATTATCAATTCGGCACATTTAACATTAAACCCCTATTCTGTACTTTGATATTAACCTATATGTTAATTATTTAAATTATTTTGTGCATATTTCGGCCCATAAATTCATAGGAAAAACCCAAAAAAAAATAAATAAAAAAAATGTGGGTAGGTTGTCGGCTTATTGTCGAACAAAGAACTCGAACATTCCAGAACTTCCCTAACGTACCTAATACATAATTTGTGCCAATAATATCTCATATAATTTTCTCAGCTCTTAATTACATACAAAATATTTTAATGTTTGATTCGCATATAAAATAAGTAATAACTAGTGCGTATTGTGAATTACGTTCGGCTCATAACAGAATTGTGAATCGTCGTTGCATTACTAAGTATTTTATCTATATATAACGTTTATATCTTCATATTCTCAATTTTTAAAACACAATATTAATTAACTTAGCATTATTTTAATAGTTATGAGTCGCATAACATCTCAAGTGCCCATACAAACATCGTCGGCTCGCTTCGGTACTTGACTTTTGTGCATTCTGTAGATAATAGGTACCTACACGGCGCCCGTGCGTAAACAACAGCTGGTTACATTCATTCTCAATTAGGTATTCTTCATAGAATAAATAGTGACCTTCACATTGAATTCATATCTTATCTACGTTCTGTGTCTATACAAAAATATTATTAGGTATTACGTTACAGCTGTTTTAAATAAGAATTCTTATCGACGTTCTGTGTTTATACAAATATATTATAGGTGTTACGTTACAGCTGTTTTGAATAAGTCGGCACACTATTGAGATTGAACCTGCTCATACCTACTTACATTGTTTTCATTACGTTATTTTGTTTCTAACGCGCCCGCTAAGATTTGTTTATATTCAAACTTCAGGACATTAATATAATATTACAGACGACTTCTAACGCATTAATCTCCGCTCATCAAACATACACTTATACTATATTAGCATCAGGCGATCGGTCAGCTCATTTGTTAATTAACTCGTACACATTTTATGATAAAATTGTATACATTGTCGGCACATTATTAAAATCTATTTTCTGCGTTTTAATTAATTGCGCGCGTATTTTCCGCTCATTACTTTTAAATATTTAACTTAGTTACACGCATATATTTTTAAACATGCCTACAAAATCGCAAGCGGCCATATTTAGGCAAACTATAAAATCTATTAGTCGGCTCAGAGAGATCGCATTGGCATTACACAAAGGTGACTCAAAGTCTAACAAAACGGAGTTTAATGCGCGTTTTAAAGACCTACAAAATTTGAAACAAAAATTAGAAATTTTATACTGCGAAATTTTAGACGACGGCAGTGTTACAGAAGAAATTGAAAAGTTTTATACAGCCGGTTACGAGAACGCGCTATCCGAATATTATGATATTTTAACTGCAGCGGAAAATATAAGTTCCACTTCAGAGTCAAGTCAGCTCACTTCTGCCGTTCTGCCCAAAATTGAACTGCCAAAATTCAGCTCACGCGTTGAGGACTGGCCATCGTTTATTACGATTTTTAAGAGTCTTACAGACGACATGACGTCACTTACAGATGCAGTTAAGCTGCACTATCTTTTGTCTTGCCTTTCGGGGGAGGCGCTCAGCATGATTGCGCATTTAAAAATCACAAATGATAATTACAGCGTCGCGCTCGATATTCTCACACGTAGGTATGAAAACCGCCGTGTTCTGATAGATGGGTTTGTTGATATAATACTCGGCCTACCTAATATTCATATTCGATCAAGCATACGCGCGACGTTTTTAACTCCGCTCATTTCCGCACAAAGCGCATTAAATAATCTGCGTTTACCTATGGATAGTAATTACGTATTTGTGTCTATTGTAGTTAGAAAATTACGAGGCGAGCTCCGCACCCTGTTCGAAAGAAGATACGGCATCTCGGACACTCTGCCCGCCTTAGGTGATTTGATTTCTTTTTTAGCGGAGCACGCGCGCTGTATCGAAACCGAATATTCTAATGCAACGCGCGGTGTTACCTACTCACCACAAACTGGGCTCTCTCGTCAACACACACCCCCCGCAAACTCTCCGCGCAGTCCACGCTTTGGACCAATTGGTCCCGCGTATCCTCGTAATACTCAGCGCTCGCCATCGGCTCACACTTTAAGTAGCTATCACGTCAGCCCAGTTCCTCATTATCCTCAACGCTACTGGCCCCCCTCCCCCCGAACAGAGCGGCGCGAGTACTCAGCCCGGAATACAGATAAACGCAAGCGATTCTACTGCCCCTATTGTAGGAATACAGAACACAAACTTATCGCGTGTCCGAAATATAATCATCAGCCCACTCAAGGTCGTTGGGATTTCATAGAAGCCAACGACAGATGTCGTAAATGTCTAGGTCCGCATTTTGAAAATGAATGTCGTTCGACAAACTCATGCAAAGAGTGTGGAAGTGCAAATCACCACACCTCGCTTCATCGTCACGGAACTCCAAATTCTCCGGTGTCGTCAGCGCATTTGCTTCCTCCTCATTTACGTGCACAGCCCCGCCGGCGTGCTCAAGACAAGCCACATACCTACATGGCCTACACACAACATACGCGTGCACATCAATCATCATCATCAGACCCCAACCAATCGTCTGATCATGCACCGTCTACAACTCATCAATCTCAAAACAAAAAACAATGACTACCTACAATCACGGAGCACATAGAATTAGAAGATCAACCCAATAATTTAAAATGTCATTCAGCTCATAGTACACCTGCATCACATTCAGCTCATAAAATATCTAAATCTAGTTCAGCCCAATATTCTGTAGAATCAGCCCAAGTAAATTCAACTCAGCACATAGAAAACCCATTAAAAACTACAGTGTTACTTCCCACAGTCGTTTTAAATATATCTGATAAATGCGGAGAATATCACAAGGCTCGGGCTTTATTGGACTGTGGTAGCATGATAACGCTCATAACTCAGCGCATGACTAGAAATCTTAATTTGCAACCAAAACAATGTTCATTAAAAATTACAGGTGTAGATGATCAGCACATACAAAATTCTAAAGGTTGGGTCACAATAACATTTAGGCCCACACACCGTGACACGCCATCTATTACTACTACCGCTCATATTCTCAAAGACGTTACAGGTTATTTACCTTTGCAAAAAATACCAGATTTTATACAAGACTCAGCTCATCAGCTCATTCCATTGGCGGATCAAGCTTATCATACTCCTGCGCCCATTGATCTCATTTTAGGCTCAGACGTTTTGGGTCACGTTTTGGATGGTACTAAGATTGCTTTGGGCCCGGGGAAGCCCATAGCCTTCGGCACGATTTTTGATTTTGCACTCATAGGACTCGTTGAGCACTCATGCGATTCACCTGTAGCTCAAGTTGGCTCTACTCATGTTACTCATACTCATTATACTCAGTCGGCTCACTCTACACATTCTGCTCATTCTACTCATGATATTTGCAAAAGCCTGGAAAGATTCTGGGAGTCGGAAGAACCCCAGCCTCGTTCTGCTCATTCAAACCCGCTACACGAGCAATGTGAACACATATTCAGCTCAACCACCATTCGTGACGATTCAGGCCGTTACATGGTGACTCTTCCCTTCTTATCAGATGCACCCGTATTAGGTAGTACTCATGCTATTGCTCTACGTAGATTTCTCAATTTAGAAAAACGGTTGCAATCCGATCACACACTGCGACAAAAATATATAGAATTCATGAACGAATACATAAACTTAGGACACATGACACCGTGTCATCCGTCTACATTTACTCATAAACCTCATTATTATATTCCTCATCATGGCGTGTTCAAATCAGGTACTGACAAACTCCGCACAGTATTTGATGGCAGTTGTAAGTCATCCAATGGAGTCAGTTTAAACGATTGCCTGCACACAGGTCTAGCACTTCAACGAGACATTGTAGATATTATTATATCATTCCGCGCACATCGTATAGTATTCAGCACTGACATAAAAATGATGTTTAGAAATATTCTCTTAATACCAGACCAAAGACACTATCAGCTCATACTCTGGCGATCGTCTCCAGATCGACCTCTGCTCACATATGCACTCAACACTGTTACATACGGATTGCGCTCAAGTCCATATCATGCTATCCGCACATTATTACAATTAGCTGAAGATGAAGGTCATCGCTATCCTCAGGCTGCCGAAATTTTGCGTAAATTTGTTTTCGTGGATGATGTACTTTGCGGCCATGACACCATAGAAGAAGCATCAGCACTCCAAACTCAGCTCATTGATTTGTTATCACTCGGTGGATTTAAACTTAGTAAATGGACATCAAACACACCTCAGCTCTTGCAAAGATTTCCAGACGATCAATGCGAAATGCCTAAAGACTTTGACATCAGCGCAGAGTCTCCATCAATTAAGGTTTTGGGTATTAGATGGATTCCCCGGTCTGATGAATTTACATATCACATCTCATTACCACCAGTTACCCACATTACAAAACGTTCAATTCTTAGCACAGTAGCTTCTCTCTATGACCCAAACGGTTGGGTTACACCCGTCATATTCCGCGCAAAAATACTTCTTCAAAGTTTATGGTTAACTAAATTGGACTGGGACGATCCCACTCCAAATAATATTACAGATGATTGGCAGCGCATCTATCATGATCTTCCGCACATCTCAGATATACATTTTCCCAGACATATCGCTCCACACAAATTCAAATCAACATACTCACTTCACGGATTCGCAGATGCTTCGGAAATTGGTTTTGCTGCAGTGATATATTTACAAGAATCAGCTCACAACGGATCTGTTAACGTTCACCTCATGATTACTAAATCTAAAGTCGCACCGATTAAAAATAAGCTCACAATCCCCAAATTAGAGTTGTCTGCTGCAACTCTATTATCTCAGCTCATGTTGCGTGTCTCCCAACAATTGTCTGCTCATCTCACAATTACACATCACGTTTGTTGGTCAGATAGTACCATAGTGCTTGCATGGATAAAAACTCCGCCCCATCGTTTACAAACATTTGAATCAAATAGAGTAACAAAAATTAACTCAAATTCACTCACACTTAAGTGGCGTCATGTACCTTCCCAATTAAATCCTGCTGACTGTGCAAGCAGAGGATTATCAGCTCAAGCTCTCTCCGCTCATGATTTATGGTGGTCTCCTCCATGGCTCAAATTGCCAGAGGATACCTGGCCCAAGATGCCTTCAGCTCATACTCGACAAGACTTGCCAGGGCTCAAACCAAAATACGTACCATGCAATTTCTCGATACCCGGTGTCGATAGTGATCTGCTCACTCGCTTCAGCTCTTTAGAAAAACTAACTGGTGTCACTGCCTACATGAGGCGATTCATTCGTAACTGTAAACTAAATTCAAACTCGCGACAACTAGGCCCTCTAACTGTAAGTGAACGTAGAGAAGCATTACCCTTCTGGATCCGCTCTGTACAGCAGAATGCATTCGCAGAAGATATTCACCGCCTGCAAACCGATAGAATCTGCACAGTACGACTACAACGTCTGTCGCCTTTTACGCAGGACGGTCTCCTCAGAGTAGGAGGTAGACTCACTCGTTCGTAACTCACATACGATGCTCAACACCCATTCATTTTGCCTAGTTCTAGTCCGCTCGTAGACCTCATAATAGATCACTATCATCGCATACACTGCCACCCTGGCACGGACACGCTACATGCTATTTTACGTCAGCAATTTTGGATATTATCTCTAGGAATCATCTACTAGAGGTACAACAATTTCTCAATGACAATAACGACGCCATTTCTCATAAACTCTCAACTCAAAATATAACTTGGTTACTCAATCCGCCTAAAGCCCCATGGATGGGAGGTATCCATGAGATTAATGTTAAATCCACAAAGCAACTTCTATACCGTGTTATCGGTGAGCAACACCTCACTTTCGAGGAATTCTTAACTCTGCTCACTAGAATCGAAGCTGTGTTAAACTCTCGGCCCATCAGTCCACTTTCGTCCGATCCCACGGACTATCAGCCCCTTACTGCTGGCCACTTTCTCATTGGCCGTCCGCTCACAGCTCTCCCCGAGCTGACTCTAGATGAAAGAGTAATATCTCCGCTCAAACGCTTTCAGCTCATTCAATCACTCTCTCAGCGCTTTTGGAACCTTTGGACCAAGTCCTACCTCCATACCCTTCAAATCCGCTCCAAATGGCTTTCCTCTTCCTCTCCACCCAAAATTGGAGAACTGGTTCTGCTCAAGGAGGACAATTTGCCTCCTCTACAATGGAAGATGGGAAGAATCTCACGTCTGCTACCTGGGAAGGATGGAGTCATCAGAGTTGTGGACTTGGACACGACTCAAGGCCAGCTGCGGAGGCCTGTCGGCAAGATTGCCCGGCTCCCACTGGATTCTGCTCAGGATGGGGCTAAGCTCGCCGCCTGTGCGGGCCCCCCAGGATGTTCGCGCCAACCCTAGCGCGACGTTTAGAATAAACACAAAGGACATCACTACGTGATGTATGGCCGACCGACTCGGGGGCGCTGTCAGAGAGTGACGAACACTTGCAATTAGACCCCCGTCCGCGCCGGATGCATTTTCAGCTCATCCCGAAACCTAGTGAACGCGAACGCGTGTACGCATATTTATTTGTGCTCGTTAATATAATACCAAATTCGCCGGCGAACCGCGATAAATCTATCGATAATCCGCTCAACAGCTGTGTAGTGTAGTGAGAAGAAACCTCCGCCCAGATACAGAACCACCAGCTCAACAATAAGGTCAGTCCCAGATTTCTCCAGCCCTCACATTAACCTATATACCTACTTCCCTCAGCTCAAAGTCGTATGTGTAAGTTCCTAGCTTACACATTTCTCATATAACCGGATGTAAAAGCCGTTCTGAGCAGAAATAACCTTTCATAGGTAAGTACAATTTTTAGATAAAAATATCCCTTGCTTTGCAAAAATATTAACAGAATGAGTGTCGTAGCATATTAGCAAGTTATAACGAATATAAATAATCTATGAAAACGGCTTTTATCATCACAATAATAAATATATTAACCAACCAAATTAAGTGGTAAGGTTAATTTGTCATCCTCGAAACAAACGTCAGGCTGACCAGCCTGACGTTACGCCGTTTACGTACTGACGCCATTTTTAACTACTTTATAATTTGATCAGGTTATAGATTTTTTAGGGATACCAGCTGAGGTACTAATAAATTACCCTAAATGTGGGGTATTTTATCAGTACCTAAATTTTTTTCAATTTTAAATTGTCTTATTTCATGCGAGTATCAAAACTCAAAGCTGAATAAAATAAATTAATTAAAAAATTGAAAACCTGACTGCGTAAAAACTAAAAAGAAAAACAAGTGCGATTTTAACAGTCGGGACCCATTATTACTATAAGAAAGATTTTTATGGGTCCCGTCCCGAATCCCGATGTTTATCAAAATCGACCCACGCCTTTGCGTGGTTAATTATTTTGATAAAACACTTTGTAGCACTATTTCGACCAAACGGTCTTAATAGTGCCGCAAAGGTAAAAACATACATACATACATAGACTGATAAACACATTACCCTCCTTTTCGTCGCGCAGTCGGGTAAAAATCCCAACGCGGCCTCCTTGGCTAACTCGTCAACCCTCTCATTCCCTCTCAACCCTGCGTGCGCCTTGATCCAAAACAGGGAGACCTCCCGCCTCTGCAAAGCAGTTTTTCGGAGGGCCGCCCTTGTTTGCACTGCCAGGGGATGAGGGGAACTAAGGGTGACAGCCTGGAGGGCCGATCTGGAATCGCTAAGGATACCGACCTTCGCCATTCCACTCTTGCAGGCTATGTCTACAGCTCTATGGAGCGCTAGAAGCTCGGCCTGGTAGACGGTGCAATACGACGGCAACGCAAGCTTGACGGCCTTCGTCTCGGTCTCACCCTCCCATACGGAGAGTGCGGCTCCGACTCGACCCTCAATCTTGCTGCCGTCTGTGTAGATCCTATGGACGTGGCTATCAACCACGCCCGCATAAGAGTCCTCGTCTACCAAGTCAAACCTCAGCTCTTCCTGCTCTGCCGGATGTGGGTCCTCGACCGCTGGAGCATTTCGTTCCACCTCCCTGTCCCTCAACACCGGGTGAGGTACCCCCTTCTTGATCTCATAGAGCCTCGAGGCTTCGAGTATCCTGAGATCAAGAGGGAGTATCCCAGCCAACAGCATCGCAGAGTTCAGGGAGACAGTTCGATATGCTCTGCAGATCTTCTGGGCAAAACCCCGTTGGACGGAGTTGAGCCTTTTCTGGACCCCCATCTTTTCCACGGTGGGTGCCCACGCTGCCGATGCATACAGAATAGTCGGCTCTATCACGGCCATATATATAGTCTTAACTATCTGGGGGTTAAGCCCCCAACCTACTCTGGCCGCTTTGGCTAATTGTTTGTACCGGCTTATCGCTTTTTTACAAACGTTGCCAACGTGTTCATTAAATGTGAGGCCTGTGTCTATTGTCAGTCCTAATATCTTAATGTGGTCATGATATTGCAGACCAACACCCCCCATAGTGAGTCGAGGTGTGTCGTATTTAAGCCTCCGTGTAACCAAGAGTGCGCATGTTTTGTGGGGGGCAAACTTCAGTTTGTTCAACTCCCCCCACTTACTGATTGTTTCTAGGGTTCCGTTGGCCTTCCTCTCAATTTCGAGGGCCGTTTCTCCTCCAAACACCAAAACAATGTCATCGGCGAAAGCCTGGCAGAACACATTCATCTCCTCTAACATCCATAGCAGGGGGTCCAACAAGAGGTCCCACAGGATAGGTCCACCTATAGACCCCTGCACGCACCCCTTGTTGGTCTCCCTGCTCACTTCCATACCAGCATATCTCACATTCACTTCTCTTTCACTCAGATAGCTACTGATCACCCGCCTCAGATTCCCCGGGCACCCAACCTCAGCTAACCTAACCTTTATGGCCGGCCACCAAGCACTGTCAAAGGCCCCCTCTATGTCCAGTGACACCACGACAGAAATTTTCTTCTCCTCCCTCTGTTTTCTGACGTGGTTCACCAACCTATAGAGGGCGTCTTCGGTGCTTCTTTGGGGCATGAAGCCATATTGGTTAGGGCTGATCTTGGGTAGCAGGTAGAACCTAAGTCGGGCGACCAGCATCTTCTCGAAGATTTTGCCGAGAACAGGCAAGAGGCCGATCGGACGATAGGCTTTTGGTACCCGGTACGATTCCCTGCCCGGCTTCCTTAGCACCACCACAGTCGCCCGCTTCCACTGTTTGGGGAAGCAGGCGACAGTGAGGCACCTATTCAGCAGAGCAAGGAACCATTCCGGGTCACATTCTACAGCGCGTTGGCAGATGTCCGACGTGAGTCCATCCGCCCCGGGGGCCTTTTTGGGGTTGAAGGACCTTACGGCTCTCTTCAACTCCTCCATGATGAAAGGAGGGTCGTCCGGACCCGTCGGCGGTTCGGAGTCCAAGGACTCCGCCCGCCGGCGCGTCCGCCGATGTTCCTCTCTTTCATCACTTTCCTGGTCCCGGGGGTAGAAGGTCTCCGCCAGCCATTCTGCGGAGCTTCGGGCGTCGAGGGTTTCACCGTCCCTCGTAAGGGGCAGATCCTCCTCCCTCCCTCTGACTCTGCTCAACACCCTGTAGATGCCCTCCCAGACCCCCTCCCTATCCTGTTTCCGGCAAAACTCCTTCCAACTCTCAGTCTGTGCATCTTTCACTGCCTTTGCGCCCCGAATTCAGTAGGTAAATGAAAGGGTGCCTGTGTCACACGTATTGTTAACACACTGACCATCGGTACAATGGCGCCTGGCGATTTTGTGATTTATAATCGCATAGAATCCTCGACGTTATTTTGGACTCCGCCAAATATAAACAACATCCGAAATGCATGCAAGTGGGCTTACGCCTGACGGACCATACATCTACCTTTCCCTTTGAGGCTTCCACTATTCCCACAGTACCTATGTAAGAGGGAGAGAATAGAGGAATAGAATAATAGAGAATGCCCTACTAATTGCATTCCCAATTTTATATGAACACTACATTCAATAAAGAAAAACACATGAAATAAATATAAATTTAGTAGTAAAGATAATCAAATATGTATATTTTTTTAATTTATTAAATTTAATGTTCAATTTCTTACTCTTAACTTTCCCTCCGTGAGGTAAGTATTAAAACAGTAGGTCGATTCTGCTAATTAAATTTTACAATAATACAGATAGGGTCGGATGTCTCACATTGAACCAGGCTACATTTAACCACCATTTTATTTCCGAAATGCGACGTTGCCAATTTCTGCAAAAATGGCTGAAAGAGAGGTATTTACTATCTCTGTCTACCCACTAGTTTGCGTGACGCCAGGAAGAGGTTGTGTGAGGAGCATTTTTACGAAAATTAACTCGAAAAGTAAGTATTTTTTGCAAATTTCTTTCTTTTTTCACTTTTTTACAATAAATGATATTGGTCTCTTTATAATACTGTATACCGTAGTTATCCAGCTTGTAAATGCACCTTAATTCGTTACTGTGCGAGATTATTTTCCGGGTAAAATTTTGAGGTTAGTTGCCAAAACGTGGTCTGTCCCACAATGAGCCACTTGTAGGTGGTACACATTGAACCATGTCTCAATGTATACCACCCCGGTGGGTAAATGTGTACTAACACTATAATTATTTATTTTGTGCCAATATGCTTAAGGCCCTTCAATTGTATAGATCAGGCGAAAGTATTAGAAAAGCAACGAAAACTTATGACATTGCGTACCCAACTTTACGACGCTACGTAGACGCTACGTAAAAAACTTGCACGTCAACGTAGAGGACCTTGCTAGGAAGAGATTGCTACCGAATTATGAAAATCATCTCATTTTTACCAGCGAACAAGATGTTTATACAGAGTACATTATAGAGTGAGCTTTAAAATTTTATGGACTGACCCCAAAAGACTGTTGTAAAGTAGCGTACCAAATGGCGATGGTAAATAACATAACTATTCCAAATAGTTGGCAGCGAGAAAAAATGGCAGGAAAATAGTGGTTTTGGTCATTTAGAAAACGTCACCTTGACCTTTCAATAAAGAAACCTGAAGCTTGCAGTTTAGCCCGCGCGACAGCATTTAACAGGAAGACGGTCACATCATTCTTTGATAATTTGAAGACGACAATGTGTCGTCATGCGTCCTTCAGTTCTGGTTGCCGGTTGTACAATTTAGATGAAACAGCCACGACAATTGTTCAGCGTCCACAAAAAGTTGTAGGGCCTAAGGGAAAGCACAATATTGCGAAGGTCACAAGTGGCAAAAAGGGAGTTTTAGTAACCACAGCCTTATAGTATGTGCTTCAGGTCAAGCCTTACCGCCTGCGCTTGTATTCCCGCGGAAAATTTTCAAAGAAATCATGTTGAGAGGTGCTCCTCTAGGTTCTCTTGGGTTGGCACATACTTCGGGGTAGATGACATCTGATTTATTTGTTGAAGTTATGAAGCATTTTATCAAACATGCCGCTGCTAGCCTAGAGAACCCAGCACTCCTAATCTTAGATAATCACTAGTCACATCTGTCAATCGAAGCTTTGGAATTAGCAAAAAGTTCAGGTGTCACAATTCTTACATTGCATCCTCACACCACAGCCAAGATGCAGCCTCTAGATATCGGGTTAAATGGCCCCTTTAAAGTCTATTATAACAGCGCAATCGACTCTTGGATGGTGAGACACCCAGGAAGGTCTATGACTATCTACGATGTGGCGGAGTGTGTTGGAGAAGCCTACGCTAGAGCAATGACACCTGTGAACATTTTCGCAGCTTTTAAGAAGTGTGGTATATTTCCTTTTTATCCGGAAGTGTTCACTGACATCGACTTTTTGCCGTCGGACGTGACGTGACTGACAGACCTGAGCCTGAGCCACAAGACCAAAATTTAGATCCCAATGCACAAAATGTTGAACACGAATCTGTTGAATCAGATGACACATTTTGTGAAGATGGGAATGTGAGCCCATCACTGTTAAATTCTGATGATGTGGCAGAGATTAACACTGATCATGTGGCAAAGATAAACACTGATAATGTGGCAGAGATTCTAGGTATAAATGAATCTACAGAACGTATTTCTATAGCATCACCCCGGATTATTCAAAGTTCTCCAATTGCAGAATAATCGAAGAATATGTCTTTGAATTCTCCTAGAGAATTCATGCCACCAATTAAAGCTGGGCCCAGATCATGTAATAGAAAAAATAGAAAAAAAGGAAAAAGCAGAATTGCAACTGACACTCCCGAGAAAAAAGAAATTACAGAAAGCAAGACAAAGAGACAAGAAACAAAAGCTAAAGCAAAAGAAGTAAAACGCGCTGTGCTATTAGATAAAATGGTGAAAAGAAATGCCCCAAAGAAAAAAAAGAAGAATGACACTGATGAGTCTACTTCTGAGGAAGAACTCGAAAACGTAATAGAAGTTAGTGAGACTGAAATAAGTGATATAGATGGATCTGAAGATGATGAAGAAATGTTGGTTGTGAGAGGAAATTTTGAGAAATTGACGCGTAAACCAGTTGAAGATGACTAAGTTCTTGTAGTTTTTAACGCAAAAAATATTAATGTTTCCTATGTGGGCAAGATTATTGAAGTTGACACTTGCAACTATGGAGTTTCATTCGTGCGGCTTTTTAATAAACAAATTATGAAGTTCCGGATGCCATTGGAGCCTGATTTGGCTGATGTGAAATTAAAGGATATTAAAATGATTATAAAGGATATTATAATGGTCACAGCCAAAAATTAATGGAACACAAAATAGGAACTCAACGTTCAACTTTCCAATACGTGTTGCTCCGACTATTAACCTACGTTAGATCTCATTATTCTATCTGTTTTTGATTATTTTATCTGATGATATTCAGTAGAAGAATCATGTTTTTTATATGATTTTCTCTGTTAATTACTTTTTAAGTATAAAACTTTTTTGTTTTTCCATCGTGAAAGTTATTTAATAATGATGCCGATGGTAGCAATGTCTGACAAGACTCTAATTATGTTTTGTTACTTTAAATATTCTACTTTCGTTTCTACTGAAGTTACCTTTTAGAATTATTATTATAAATAAGTAGGTATTTGACTGGACTGATGCAAAGGTCTAATAATTGAACCAAAGTGGAAGAAAAATGTTTTGTTATGCTTTAAGTAGGTTTAGATTATAAGATTTAGAGCTATTAGTAATTATTTTGTGATAAAAATCATGTTGCTCAAGTACAAATGAAGACTGACATTGTAAACTTAAGTTTTATAGTAAAATAATAAATATAATACTATCGATATTTAGCTTTTTATTACATTACAAAGCAATTTAAATACAAATTAGTCTAAATGTAAATGATTTATAAGGCGGTTCAATGTGGAAAATACCCCGGTTAAATGTGTGCCTCCCGATGGACACATTGAACCAAATCTAATTTTTTCTAATTTATTTTTTATTGCTAAAACCAAACAGAATTTTAAATAAAATTGTTGGCCTTATTGTAGTTAAATAAATTTTCAAACTATATTAAAAAAAATTGGGGAATTTATCTAAAAACGAGCATTCTACGAGACTTTGAAATTTACCTGATTCAATGTGAGACAACCTACCCTACGATGTACGAGGGCTGCACTAAAAGTATCGGGAATGGAATATTTCCACTGTTCCTGTCATATTAAAATCTTTTTAATTTAAAACTCCTTGATTTTAAAAATCAAATACCGTTTATTTATTTAAAAAAAGATTCTCGCTCTTGTCACAAGGTCTTGTCAAACTTGTTTAGTCGTTGAGAAAATGGAATTGACTCGAGAAAATTCGATGCGATGATTTATTATGACTTTCGAAGTGGTTTAAAACAAAAACAGTGTGTTGACCGGATGATTTCTGCATTTGGTGATGAAGCCCCATCCAAAACCACAATTTATCGCTGGTTTGCTGAATTTCAACGTGGACGTGTCAAGCTCAGTGATGATCCCCGTCAAGGTCGTCCAAAAACTGCAGTCACCCAAGAAAACGTTGATGCTGTGCGTAAGCTGATTGAGGAAGATCGACATGTGACATACCGCGAAATTCAGGCAACCTTAGACATTGGCATGAGTCAAATACAAATAATCTTGCATGAACAGGTGTAAAGGTGTAAAAAAGTTGTTTTCCCGATGGATACCGCATTTGCTCTGTGAAGAGCAAAAAGCGGCTCGCGTTACTTGGTGCGTCAGAACTCTCGAAAGATTCCACGCAGGATCCTCAAATGCTGTACGATGTTGTATACAACATCGTATCAGGTGACGAATCGCGGATATACGCGTACGAACCCGAAACAACCGAAACAAAAAACCAGTCACGAGTTTGGGTGTTCGAAAATGAGTTAAAGCCAACAAAAATTGTTCGTTCACGGAGTGTTGCAAAAAAAATGGTGGCCACGTTTGTCTCCAAAACCGGCCATGTTGCGACTATTCCTCTTGAGGGACAAAGAACGGTTAGAGCTCTTACACACGAGCGGCATGTTCCCAACGGCAGAGGTAACTGCAGCCGTCGACGCGCGTCGGCGGCAACCGTCGACGCGTCGACGGCTTCCGTTGACGCGTCGACGGCAGCCGTCGACATTTCAACTTCGTAGATCAGCGGCAGCCGTCGTCTGCTCTCTTAGTATAGGAGTCAGTTGTAAAATGGATTCCGAAGAAGAAACACTGTTATTGCTTTTACTTCGTCGACGCAGACGGAAACGAAAAATAAAAACACGTTCATTGTGGGTTCAAGAAATATTAATCAATAGAGATCAAGAAGGGCATTTTTTTACTCTCTATCCACTGTTACGAAGAAACGAGCAAAAGTTTTTCAATTATTTTCGAATGTCCATTGCTTCTTTTGATGAGCTAACGGCTATTTTAACAAGTTCAATTTCTCGCCAAGATACCATAATGCGGAACAGCATTTCAGCTGAGCAAAGGCCCGCTATGACATTGAGGTAAGTATTTTTTTAAATTTAATAGAAATATATAAGTAATTTAGATCATTCCTTTAATGAGATCAACATAATTTGGCACCATTTTCTATTTATTACACAAAGCTTACAATTTCAAATAAAAAGAATTTCACCTACTACCTATAGGAACAATAATAATTATTAGTTACTTAAATTTTAATTAAAATACTGTAATGTAATTGTAGAAAACCAATCAATGTTTTCTGACACATATTTTTACTAACATAAAATTATTATTTTTTCGCAACAAAGCGAAACAAACAAAACATACAAGGAATTTAAAATAAAAAGGAAAGGAAAAAGTCTCCATGGGCGGGACTTGAACTCATGACCCTCGGGTTAGGTACGGGTGTCTCATTGCTCTGCCAACTGAACCACGGTAGCTCAGGGGGCTTATTACCTAACCGTGATAGGTCGTGGGTTCAAGTCCCATGCGAGGAGATTTTGCCTTTCGTTTTCACTTGAAACATGTTTTTAGAATAAATTATCGTTAACAATGAATAATATCAAAACAATCAAGTATACCCTAAATCTAAAGCAGTCACCATCTGAATCATTCATTAAAAAAAAAAACTGAGAAGAGATCCGTTATTATTGTATTTGCACCAGAAACCTGAGATGACAAGCTATCATTAGATGCGAGTTGACTTTTCGGTCTTACAGGATTTCTTCCAGAGGAGGTTGTGTATCCCATGTAAGAATAAGAAGATTGACTCGTTGAAGGCGTTGAAATTGACCTGTAGTTTTGCATCACCTTTGGCGTCCAATTTCCAATCGTTTGGTATTTTTTTGAAATCACTTAGTAGTGACAACAGAAATAACTTGTCTGCATCAGGAGGAGGTGAAGGTTGTCTCTCAGCTTTTTGTAGTTTATCGTTTAATCGCATGGTTAATGTTTCGATCAAAACACCATCGCTGTCAGTTTGTCGCTTTCGTAGTCTTTTTTGAACACTATCTTCTTCTGTTGATTGAACTGTTAGTGGAGGACACGTCTGCTGAGAGTCAAAGTTTGAAACGTTCTGACCTCTATCTTCGGTCACATCTTTTAGAAATAGTAATTGGTCATAGTACGTATATTGTTTTGGTTTGAACGCTGCAGATCAGCTTTTTTTCTTTAAGTTCCTACAGTATCTAGAGAAACCATCTCTCAATGTTTTCCATTTTAACTGAACATCTACTCCTGGAAAAAAAACAATACTTAATGACACTTTTTTATATTTCCAGATATTTAGAAGTTGTAAATGATTTTAATAATAAATCCACAAATGAAAAAAATGCCATTGGTAAGTGTATTATTCATTTTAATGCGTTATAAAAATGATAACATATTTTTTATAGGTCAAAAAATAAGTAGGTACCTAGGTACTTTATTGTTTCATATGCAGTTTAACACGCTTTAACAACATCCTTAGAAAACTGCAAAGATAAGTTCATTGGGGTATGGAAAATTCGCCACTTATTGGTCAGAATACCGAATGAGCATTCTCATATCTCCTTGCACGTGTTAAGCGATAATTGAAAATCCTCATATTTTCTGTTAATTTTTTGCCTGGATAAGGACGTAACAAATTTTGTGACAAACTGAACGCTTCGTCTCCAACAAACACAAAAGGCAAAGCAATTCCATCACTTGTAATCGGTGTAGGTTTTGGAATGTTTGGAGTTTTCTTGTAGTTTTGTATAAAAAATTGATTCCTCAAAAATAGTTGAATCCGAATGTCGTCCGTAACAACCTTTATCACAAAAGATAAATTTATAGTCACTGTCGCAGATAGCTAGTAGAATAATCGAAAAATAATTCTTATAATTGTAATGGGATGAGCCACTATTTTTCGGTTTGAATATTCTATGTTTTTCATCAACTGCGCCAATGCAGTGAGGAAATTGAGCGCGTTTTTTTCAAATTTATCAGCAATACTTTTCCAAGTTTCTTCCGTTATGTTCTGTGGCAAATTGTCGTCTCGTATATTTATCCAGATTTGTTGGCAGACATCCTTTATTATTTTACTAATAGTGGAAATTCCGCAGCGGTATGCATACTGCAGATCTTCAAATGAACAACCAGTTGCTAAATATCTGGAAATATAAAAAAGTGTCATTAAGTATTGTTTTTTTTCCAGGAGTAGATGTTCAGTTAAAATGGAAAACATTGAGAGATGGTTTCTCTAGATACTGTAGGAACTTAAAGAAAAAAAGCGGACCTGCAGCGTTCACACCAAAACAATATACGTACTATGACCAATTACTATTTCTAAAAGATGTGACCGAAGATAGAGGTCAGAACGTTTCAAACTTTGACTCTCAGCAGACGTGTCCTCCACTAACAGTTCAATCAACAGAAGAAGATAGTGTTCAAAAAAGACTACGAAATCGACAAACTGACAGCGATGGTGTTTTGATCGAAACATTAACCATGCGATTAAACGATAAACTACAAAAAGCTGAGAGACAACCTTCACCTCCTCCTGATGCAGACAAGTTATTTCTGTTGTCACTACTAAGTGATTTCAAAAAAATACCAAACGATTGGAAATTGGACGCCAAAGGTGATGCAAAACTACAGGTCAATTTCAACGCCTTCAACGAGTCAATCTTCTTATTCTTACATGGGATACAAAACCTCCTCTGGAAGAAATCCTGTAAGACCGAAAAGTCAACTCGCATCTAATGATAGCTTGTCATCTCAGGTTTCTGGTGCAAATACAATAATAACGGATCTCTTCTCAGATTTTTTTTTTTTTAATGAATGATTCAGATGGTGACTGCTTTAGATTTAGGGTATACTTGATTGTTTTGATATTATTCATTGTTAACGATAATTTATTCTAAAAACATGTTTCAAGTGAAAACGAAAGGCAAAATCTCCTCGCTTGGGACTTGAACCCACGACCTATCACGGTTAGGTAATAAGCCCCCTGAGCTACCGTGGTTCAGTTGGCAGAGCAATGAGACACCCGTACCTAACCCGAGGGTCATGGGTTCAAGTCCCGCCCATGAAGACTTTTTCGTTTCCTTTTTATTTTAAATTCCTTGTATGTTTTGTTTGTTTCGCTTTGTTGCGAAAAAATAATAATATTATGTTAGTAAAAATATGTGTCAGAAAACATTGCTTGGTTTTCTACAATTACATTACAGTATTTTAATTAAAATTTAAGTAACTAATAATTATTATTGTTCCTATAGGTAGTAGGTGAAATTCTTTTTATTTGAAATTGTAAGCTTTGTGTAATAAATAGAAAATGGTGCCAAATTATGTTGATCTCATTAAAGGAATGATCTAAATTACTTATATATTTCTATTAAATTTAAAAAAATACTTACCTCAATGTCATAGCGAGCCTTTGCTCAGCTGAAATGCTGTTCCGCATTATGGTATCTTGGCGAGAAATTGAACTTGTTAAAATAGCCGTTAGCTCATCAAAAGAAGCAATGGACATTCGAAAACAATTGAAAAACTTTTGCTCGTTTCTTCGTAACAGTGGATAGAGAGTAAAAAAATGCCCTTCTTGATCTCTATTGATTAATATTTCTTGAACCCACAATGAACGTGTTTTTATTTTTCGTTTCCGTCTGCGTCGACGAAGTAAAAGCAATAACAGTGTTTCTTCTTCGGAATCCATTTTACAACTAACTCCTATACTAAGAGAGCAGACGACGGCTGCCGCTGACCTACGAAGTTGAAATGTCGACGGCTGCCGTCGACGCGTCAACGGAAGCCGTCGACGCGCGTCGGCGGCAACCGTTATTACTATAATGTTTCAATTTATACCTAATTCCAAATACAAGCATTTTTCTTTACTGCCATAATTAGCAATTCATTATCAATTTCGTAAGTAGAACTCATTTTACAAATTTGCGACGCGTGCACTCTTGAACTATTTGCAGTCGACTGACAAAATGGCGGACGCGGCAAACTACAACTGCAAGTGTCGCTATAGGTCGACTGCTGCCGTCGACGCGTCGACGGTTGCCGCCGACACGCGTCGACGGCTGCAGTTACCTCTGCCGTTGGGAACATGCCGCTCGTGTGTAAGAGCTCTAAAAATGCAGAATGGTATGCAAACATTTGTTTGCCACAGGTCGTTTCTGAACTCCGTAAAGAGAACTACAACCGCCGCATCATCCTCCATCACGACAATGCGAGTTCTCACACCGCGCACAGAACAAAAACGATATGGCTTACAAAATAAATAAATATAGCTCCATGGTTGAAAAGTTCTTAGTTTAGTAGCTACTAGCTATGCCCCTGTCGATTAAGATTTAATCTGGAGTTTAGTGTCATCTAGTATGAGATAGCAAAACTATATAGTAAGGTTGATCACAGGTCGGAGTGGATGGAGTATGAAACCCCCCTAACCCCGCAAAATATCACACTTTGTTTCATACTGAAATCTCCTTACGTCTCTTCTATAGCTCTATGGTTTTTACATTAGGCTGGGACTATATGAACCCGAATCCGGAAGGCCGTAGGAAATTCAGAGCATTGAAAATAGAACTCTGGACTTATAATACAATAAAGCTGTAACGTGTAAAGTCAAATGTCAATGTCATATATGATAGCTAGACACTCGTATCTTCCTTTTTCAACTCTATTGTATAAGCAGTTATATTTTCAGTGCTCTGAATTTTTACCGGTATTCCGGATTCCGGAGCATAGTCCCAGCCTTACGCTATAAGTCCGATATCGCGGCCGGTAATGTGCGAGGCAAGTAGGTACATGGTACACCAGATTCATTGTTATTGATTCGCATTTAACGTTCATTGTATACAACTATGTAATACTACCATATGACATACATTAGAAAGTAATATCAGGGTCAGCGCAGAAAGAGAGGAATAATCCTCGCGCAGTCTCGGACATTTTCTATTTTATATCGGGCGTATCTTCGAGGACGCGCGAGCAATTTTTGTCAGGTTATGTATGCACTTTATTTGAATAATTTTAAAGTTGATTATAGAGTGCGTTAATTAAATTCTCTCCGCTGCGCTGGCCCTAAGGGGAGTCTGGCGAGGCTGGGATCTGTTGTTTCTAGTCCTCGGTTTTCTACGGAAATGATATACCTAGTTATTAAAATGATTGAAAACAGACCATTCTCGAAAGACATTGAGATCATGGCCGTACTGTAGTAATGTTATTTCATAAAAATTTTAAATTACTCCTCGACTGTATTTCAATAATGGGATCTAAAGTAAGGCCAACGAGACGAGATAAAAAACGTAAATAAACGGACCGCTACTGAGTTGCATTATGAAAGTGAGTTAATATTATACGAGGGGAGGTCCAAAAGTTCGCGGAATGAAAGGGTTGTTAATAAAATATAACAATAAATTTATTTTTCCTTTTCAATATGATCACCCTTAAGTGTAATACATTTATTTGATCTATGGATTAATTTTTCTAAACCATCGAAAAAATATTTTTTGTCTTTGGCCTCAAAATGCGCCGAAATTGCCTCCTTCACTTCGTTATCGTCGGAAAATTTCCTTCCCCTTAGCTCTTTTTTTAAATTTGGAAACAAATAAAAATCGCTAGGGGCCAGGTCTGGACTGTAGGGTGGGTGAACAAGTGGTTCGAATCCATGCGTGTGAAGAGCAGCCATGGCAACTCGGCTCTTGTGAACCGGCGCGTTGTCTTGCAAAAGCAACACACCCTTGGCCAATTTTCCACGACGTTTTTCTTTAATTGCCTCCTTTAACTTTTCCAATATTGTGGCGTAGTATTCTCCGGTTATAGTGGTACCTTTTTCTTTATAATCAATCAGTAATATTCCCTCACAATCCCAAAAAACAGTGGCCATCAACTTTCCAGCCGATTCTGACACTTTGAATTTCTTGGGAGGTGGTGTACCCTTTTTGTGCCATTGCATGGACTCCTGTTTTGATTCAGGTTCTAAGTGATGAACCCATGTTTCATCTCCAGTAACAATCCGCTCCAAAATCTGCACAGGGTTGTCTCCACACACCTCCAAAAAGTCCTTAGACGTCTCGATGCGCTGCTGTTTTTGAAGCGGCGTGAGCATTCTCGGCACCCATCTTGCACTGACTTTTGTCATGCCCAAGTGGTCGTGCAGGATCCGCAAAATGGTTGTATCTGATACTCCAACAAATGCAGATAATTGTTTTTTCTTTAAACGTGTGTCTTCCAGTACAAGTTTTTCGACTTTTTCGACGATGTCTGATGTGGTGGCCTCAACTGGCCGCCCAGAGCGAGGGTCGTCTTCAATTGAATCTCGACCATGTTTGAAAAGTCCATGCCACTTATAAACCATTGTTTTACCAGGGCACTGATCTCCATAAACGGCTTCCATTTCATTTAAAATGGTTTGAACGTTTTTTCCTTGCTTGGTAAGGAATTTTATCACAGCGCGATGTTCAATTTTCTCCATAGTTGCAGTTTGCTTCCGGATTGACTTGTTTAGCAGGCGAGTACTCGTAAACGAATGGCGCTATAGGGTTGAGATTTTATATATATACTAATTATGAGTGCTCAATTAGTATGACACTAAGCGAGCTACCCTATCCCCACTCCATCCCCTCCATTCCGCGAACTTTTGGACCTCCCCTCGTATCTGTCCTTATCACTCGTATGCAATAATGACGTCAGTTGGTCGACGACAGCTGTCGTAGCGTGTTTCGTGGTACAGGAAAGCGGCCAGTGCCGCAGTTGTTAACATTTGGTCCGCCAAACAATTGTGAACAAGTTCATTCCTGTTACGATTGCGTTCGAAGTGATACATATGTTTTCGTCTCCGTATTTACTTGGTTTTTGTTATTATTCCGTTTCGGTTAGTTCTATTTTTGATTTTTGCTGTTATTGTAAGTGCTTAGTTGTTGATTTTAATTATGGAATCACAGCCTGGCGTTGATAATACAATAGATAGTTTTATCATAAACACAGCTGACTAGGACTCTTCCGACGAATCATCTGTCAGTTAGTACAACAGCGATTAAAATTCGAACTTTATAATAATTTATTCAAATAAAAATGTTTTGAACCCCTGAAAATTTGTTTACATTCTTTATCTCGTCTGGTTGGCCTTACTTTAGTTGAATGAAACTACAACTTGTTATATTAGGTCTTTACCTAAAAATTGCCGGTTTGTATGAAAAAATTTAAACTATTTTTTTCATGTATTTTTAATTTGTATTAATCGAAGTAATCACCCATGCAATCAATGCATCTTGCATGCCAACGCAGTGGCAGTTTATTGATGCTCCTTAATTCTTAAAGAAATCAGCTGGACGGGAGGCAACAAATTCTTCAAAGGCATTTTGTACTGCCTCTCGGGTATTGAATTTTTTTCCCGCCAAGTTATCCAAATTCTGGAAAAAGTAGTAGTCTGTAGGCGCAAGGTCTGGTGAGTAGGGAGGATGAAGAGCTTCCAATCCCAGTTCTTGCGACTTGGAGACTGTCTGCTGTGCAGTATGAGGTCGCACCTTGTCGTGCAGGAGCAGCGGAGACGAGCGATTGACCAATGCTTGTTGGAGATGTGCCGCCAGCTTCTCCATCATTGTGTTCAGTTCTTCACAGTACACATCTGCAGTAATGCTCACCCCGTTTGATAAGAAGCTGTGATGAATCACACCGGCGCTAGACCACCAAACAGTGACCATCACTTTTCTAGAGGTAAGTTTTCGTTTAGGGCATTGTTTAAGTGCTGAACCAGGATCCAACCAACTTGCTGAGCGCTTGCGGTTATCAAACAGAATCCATTTTTCATCGCAGGTAACAAATGCGGTTCAAAATTCCTTCATTTGGTGTCTGTTGAGCAGTGCAAGGCACGTCTCGACGCGTACTTCGCGCTGGCGATCATTCGATATCGTGGAGCACCCATTTGTTAAGCTTTTTTACCTTGCCAATTTGACGCAAATGGACCAATATTGTTTTGACGCTAACGTCGAAAGCTGCTGCTAATTCAGTTGTAGATTGTGTATCATCAGCTTCCACAATCGCCTTTAATTCGTCATTGTTGACCATAGTCTTCGGACGACCGCGAGGTTCGTTTTTCAGGTCGAAATTTGAAATGGTTATTACTGCAGAACGGCAATTTCATAGGTAAAGACCTATTGTTTTCTTTATTGCAGTGGCTATTACAAAATAAAATATTGTCGATATCACCTTTCTCCACCTGAAAGAAAAAAGTTTATAAGTGATCTGTGAATAGACACAACTTGCTTCAAGAATATTATACACTATCAGGCCTGTTGAGCTTGTACCAAAATCACAAAGGCATCAAGGTTGAATAATTTGTCATCATTTTATATTAAAAATATAATTTGTATATTGTATATTACTGTTATTTAATTATTTAACATACTTTCTTAAAAACGTGTAGTTTTTAATGTGAATTCTAACACTTACCACATTTATGGTATAATAGTTCTTCGTCATAATGTCGTTAGTTGTACCATGTCAGTTCTTTCTGAAAATAAATAAAATGACATTATTACCAACCGAGTTTATACTATGTGTTCTATAACAATAGTTTAAAGCTTCAGGCCTGTTGAGCTTCACCGACATCATAATGGCATCAGGGTGAAAGGTTGTCATCATTTTACAATCTATTTACTTTTTGTAAGATATAGCGGGATTCGAACCCGCGACCTCCGGCTTGAGCACCGACGTGCTCAACCACTAAACCAAGAGGTTGTCGATAAAAAGATACGAATAAGATTAAGATATTTGTGGTGAACTATAAATTATGTTGTGTGATGCTTATAATTTTTATTCTATTGTGCACTAGCAAGCGAAAAGAAAATTACCATGGGCAAATGAAGGCATCAAGTATGTTGTTGTGGCAGGTAGTGATGATAATGATAAATTCCATGGCCAGTTTCATCAGCGCGGCACTTACAGTTACTGTAGGCTGCAAAGTAAAAAAAAGGTGAATATTTGTTTTTTTACACTACAACAGTATTTATTATGATATTTTAAATCAGGTAAAATATTCACGTTTTCCTCATGACTTCAGAACAGGTCTGTGGATTGATCATCATTTAAGTAATATTTAATACTTTTTGTTCGTGCTTACTCCGAAGCTCTTATAAAGTCAAGGCAGAATAAAAATTATAGTAATTACCATTTTACGTCAAAAGGACATCATGAAGCTGTTGTCTGGTGATAATTATTAATAATTTCATCCATTTCCGGTCATGGCGGTATCAGATAGTAGGAACTACGAAGCCTGCAAAGTAAAATAGTAATTAGTAATTGTTGCAAAAATTATGGCAGCGATTGTAAATGTAGCTCATAAAATCAGGTAATTGTTTCTTTCCTCATGACTTCAGAACAGGTCTGTGGATTGATCATCATTTAAGTAATCATTATTCAACTTTTTAATTGTTATTAAGATAATGTTTTGATTCTTACCTATAAATTCTCTCAGCAAAAATCGATCTTATCTGAAAAGGAAACAAAAACTATATGCAACTGAATGTGTTATCAAATATAATAAAACATAGACATTTTACTAACCTGCTCCAAATTAAAATGATTTGCTATACAAGGAAATGAAAACCGTACAAGTACAATAGAAAAATTATAATTTAAAAATTAATTACAGTAAAATATAATTATGTCCTGTTTCCCGACTACATATTATAACAAACAAATGTATGAGAAGGGATTTTTTAAATATAATGAAATACAGGAGTGTCGAATTTGTGTTTGCGTCGCCTAGTACCTGTATGTTTTGTTAACAAGACTTGTGTTGCAGTAAAATAAAAACATTATTACAATAATAAACAAAATGTAATTGTATAATGCGTGAGGCTCTCTCTTGATGTTACATATTATATTACATATATTCCATTAGCTATGGCGTTTACAATTTGTCCAAATATTGAGTTAGATCTGGGAGACCCTCCTTCAGCCCCTTTCGTTTTCTCGTGTCCTGTAAAAGAGGATTTTTTTTTTAAATATTATCTTACACATAGATAATTCTTATAACTCTGGAACACATTTCTAAACAAAATTTAATAGTGTATCGCACACGCCGTAGCTATCAGTACCGGGACATAAGGATAGAGGTCCTCTGCAGCGTTTAGACGCGCGCGACCACTGCTCTACTTCCGCATGAGCCGCCGCTCTCACGGCGCGCGTCACGCCACCGGAGCGACGTGAGACGCGCGCTAAAGCACGACACGGTATGCAGAAGAACTAAGTACTCAATTTAATAAAGACTAATATTAAAAACTGCAACACGCTAAGCTAGTATAGTTGGCCTAGGTCATATTTTATTATAAAAAATCTACTTCTCATTCTGATAAAGGAACAATATTTAAAAGGGACACTGAAGCCTGAATACTTATTTATTTCTTTACACATCTGTGAGGGCGAGACAGCATGATTTTACTGGTTTCTGTCTGAAAGTGTTGCCAAATAATAACAGGAGGACTCACCTGTACAACAACGTAGGGCTTGGTGCCAGGCTCACTCGGGTCTCCAGGCAATACCTGCCAGTGGTCGAACACGCACTGCGGGAAAGCCTGGCCGCCGGTGTTGGAGCGAAGGTCGGCGGTAAAGCCGAACGACTCGTTAACGGGCAAGTAGGCTTTGACCACGAACATGGGGGTACCGGTCACTTGGGACTCCTCGAACACGTGACCACGTCGTCTGTTCAGCACACCGTAGATACCACCCACGGCGACCTCAGGACACTATGAGCAATGACATGTTAGTAATAACTCTTCTCAGTTAAGATTAAACTATACTACCTTTGTGCAAACAAAACACTGCAGTACTTCAATTACAAGTCAGTGAGCAGATTAATTTAATCAAGACTCAATTTCTCTGATTATTATTAAGTCTTAATAATTTCGTTTTATTTCTTGGAGGTTGGACCAATTGGAGGATTGTTAAAATTTTGCAAGAGTGTTAGTTCCCCTATTCAGGCAAGGAATATTTTTGGGTGTCAATGCCGAAACTTAAAGAACTGATATTCTACCACCGCTCGGAAAAGCGACCTGGCGTGAGTAGCCAAGCCCCATAGGAATAGCAGTGGCCTATGTTCTACATAAACAAGTATAAAAAATTCTACAATGATATTATTAACATGCAATCTCATGTTGAGAGCTGAAATACTAAATGTATACTTCACTGATAAAAAAATTAATAATAACAAGATTCAGCATGTTACAAAATAGATTTTCATTCTTGTTTCAGAAGCCAGTATTCTTACAAACAGAAAATATGTAAGTAAATAGCTTACCTGGATTTCGCAAAGGTACACCGGCTCCATGAGCCTGGGTGAGGCGGTCAACAGACACGCATACAGACATCTCCTGGTTGTTGGAATGATTTGTCCACCACCTCTGCAATATAATAAAATGTTTACATCACCTCTCTCGTGTGCCTGATTTTTTTAAATATTTTGTTTACTAAGGGGTTGCTGGCTTTTTTTTACTACTTGAATATATTGACAGTAAAAAATACAGTTTTCTCTTTAGTGTAACTCAAACTTAAAACTTACTACACACCTTTATGGAATACAAGATATTAAATACAGAACTAAAAACAGGTTAAATCTACGAATTTTCAAAACAATTCAATATCAATCGACGAACATGCGATGGAGCACAATTACAAACCTGTGGATGGCGTCTGTGTGTAGCGTCACATCGTAGATGTTGAACCTGACACCTCTCAAGTTCTCCTCAGCCATGACTCCCTCCTTAGCTGCCCATTGGAAACCAGCGACTACAGAGTCCTTGATCTCGTTGAGGTACTGCACTCCCTTGGAGCAGTCCACCATGATATTGGGGCCTGTGCCCTCGGGGCCGAAGCACCAGATCTTACGGGCCTCGGTCACATCATACTCGTACTTTTCAGTCAGGTAACGTGCACGCGTCTTGAAGTCGTCACGTGGGTTCACGCGGCCCTATACATAATATACACATGTTTTACTTTCCGTTAATGTTAAACAAGCAGAAGACACACACAAAGCATTTCTGTCAAGGTTACCTTTCTAGGATTTAAGGTTTACATAGCTTTCATTGCTAAATTATTAACTTCCCTTTTATAAAAAGGCTTATGTTTACACATGAGTCATGGTCATGACCAATTCTCGTATTTGTTTTCGATATAATCTCGTTTCGATTGGCACGCTGGTGACGCTAGCGCATTCGAACATGCGTCAAATCTTGCGAGTGCGAACTAAACACCATGCACAAACTAAACTACATTTTATCGAAAATAATTACGTGCACCAAGTTAAAATAAAAAGTAACATTTTACCTCGTCAATGTCCTCGGGCAGACCGTCAGGCATGGGCTGGGCCTTCATGAAGAGACGGTTGTGCTTGTTGGGCGACTTGGACAGACACATTTGGTTAGACTCCTCAGCTACTGTCTCACGGTAGGATACAACAGGATCTGATTTCTTAATTGGAATGCAAGCATGATCTTCTTCTAAGTCCTGTTAGAACAAAACAAAACTTATTACTGTAGGAATCTTCTTTGATTTCAGTGTTTAAGTTGTCACTCTTATGAGAAGTGTGATACTGTTCGCATTAACATCTTTCTTGGCTTTTCAGCAGGCTTGGATTGACCTAAATATAAATAAGCAATCTCAAGAAAATATAACATGCAACCATATACTACTGTACCTTGAGACAAATCTCAAGATGGAGTTCTCCGGCGCCGGCGACGATGTGTTCACCCGACTCCTCGTTGATGCACTGCACCATGGGGTCAGACTTGGCCAGACGCTTCAGACCCTCCACCAGCTTGGGCAGGTCAGCGGGGTTCTTGGGCTCCACAGCCACACGCACCACAGGGGATACACTGAACTTCATGACCTAGAAGTAGAAGCAATAACATGAGCTAATTTACACCCGAGGCCAAATAGTGAATGGGAAATAATTAATCTTGCAAACAAAAAATAAGTTGACGACTGTACATGAGCATACTGTTTTACTGAATTTGGCAGCGAATTAATATGTTGGCGACTAACTGGCGAAAGCACTCAGATGACCAAAAATACAAAAATCAGCAGATAAAAAGTGGCGAAATTTAATCCAAATTGGCACCGAAATTTCCGAGTTGGTGACTATTATACAATAAAATAATAGATTGGGTTGATAAATTAATGGCTGCTAAAAATTCAATTGTTTGTTTTCCTTTGGTATGGGTGCCGTTTTCAAGGTTTTTGGGGGTGCAGAATAATATGAAAATTCAATCTATTTTGAAATTTCAAAATGGCGTAAATAATTTTTATTAAAATTAATATGGGTATCCTTATTCTAGGTTTCTGGGGGTGCTGATTATATTGTCTTCCAATTTTAATTTCCAAATTGGAGAATTTTCATTCTTCGTTAAAATGACATTAGTACTAATTTAAAGGTTGTTGCGGATGCTGATTAGGATTGATGATTATTAACACAGTATGTTATGTATGTAGTACCAGCTATGTAAGCTATACAAATTTTTGTTAATTCAACATTAAAAAAAAACTTTATCATAAAGATAATACGTGGTTACGGGGTTTACTTAGGGGGGAGGAAATTTTCATTACTTTTTCAGATACGAGCGATGTATAAAGAAAGCTATAGAAATGGTGATAAATTTAGAATTTTCAAATTTCTTTTTCTCCCATCATGAAGAAAATATGTGGTTGCGAGGTTACTAAGGGAGAGGGAATTTTCATTGTTTTTTCAGTAGGACGCACCATTTTTGAGATAGAAGAATGAGCTAGATGAGTGTGATTATTTTATAATGTATAAAAATCAAACATAAAATCTAAAAAATATTAGTGAAAGAATTTTTTCGATATCTCAAAAATTGAATTTTCTATTAATATTCAAAGTTGGATCTTTTTAAAATCAGCGCGAGCTTGACCGCTCAACGCGTGACGTCACGTCGCCGGCTATGATCGCCGGGATGTCATTGCTCGTTCGCGCGCTAAGGAACTCGTGGAGTAATTTTGAAGTTTTATTGAATTTTTTGTATTTGTGGAGAAAAAAATACCATACAGATATTGTATAGTACTCTTATGTACTAATACAACGGTTAGCACTTAAACCAGTCGACATTGTTGCGAAGATCATTTTAATGTGAGTACCTAGATACAAAATACCTACACCTATATATTTTTAGAATAAGCTAAGAATAAATTAAGCATTTTAGTGACAATTTATTTTAAACAGTGGGCAAAAACATAGAGAAATAAAACACGAGGCACGCAAATGTGTTACTTAAAAGTCCATTGAATCCATTGAATGAAACATAAAAGACGAAATAAGACAATACAAAAAACTCCCTACCTCCTATTTCCCTTGTTTATGTTTTATGGTGATAGTGTTGTCACTTGTTTCGAGTTATCGACATAAAATCTTTACGAACTAAATGTCATAGATTGATTATTATACTTTAGTAGGCAGGTCACAAGTTATTATTTAACCGACTTCCAAATAATAAAACTATATTGTACCATAAATGTCAAAGTATAAAAGTGATTAATTTTGCTTTGAAAAAAGGACGCGGTTATACGTTCGGATGTATATATATTTTTTGTATGTTCAACAATAATTCCGCCGTCTGTGGACCGATTTTGAAATATTTTTTTTTGATGTAAAGGGTATAATCCAAAGTTAGTCCCGTTGACACTTAGTGGTGGCCTGATGATGGGATCCATGAGGAATCGAGGGAACTGCTCGAAATTTATATTGACACATATAGTGATTTTTTACTTTTTCTGAAGTAACCCAAGCATATGCTACCAAAAAGTAAGATTTTGCATCAAGGTATACCCTGGATCCAAAAGCACTGAACAGAACTCCTCAGTTTTTAAAGATACACGTTTGGAAATTTCGGCATTGTTTAAAGAACTGCAAGCATATGCTAATATATAGCCATTATCAAACTTACAGTTATCATCATCATCATCTTATACACAATACCTAATGGAAACTTGACGCGTATTCAATTATACATTTGAACACATATTTTAAAATTCAATTTTCGTGATATCAACATAATTTTTTCACAGTTAGTCTTATTATTGTTAAAAGTTTTTGGTAGGGCTGAAAAAGAGGAATAAATTTTGATTTACATCTTTCTCATTTTACAGAAATTAAAATGATATTTTTTTGTACTTAACATCCCCTAAACCTAGAAATGGACACTTAGATAATTTTATTAAAAATAAATGTCCGCTATCTTTGAAATTAAAAATGGACATAATTTTTATATTCAGCACCCCTAAAAACATTGAAGACGACACCCGTATCAAATTTACAGAAAAATAAATATTGGCCATTTTGAAATTTCAAAATATCTACACCGGGGGGTGTAGATATTTCCCCCCGAAACTGAGAAAAATTAAAAATGGGAATTTTGTACGCTCCTTTAAGTTTATTTTGTGTGCGCTCGTTTTGCAGCTTATTATGTTTTTTGAATTACTTACATCAGGGAAAACATATGTGCCTATTCTTAAATTAAATTTGTACTCTCAAATTGTCGCCAAGATAGTTATTTGTTCGCTAAAATAATCTGTCTGCCAGTTTGGAATATTCAGTGAAAAAAAAATGGTATTAATTAGTCACCAGATTTGAAATTATTTGTACCTTTCTTTCTTTCACCAACTTGGTAATTTAGTATTCAATATTCTGTTATTTCACACCCAAAATTTGATTGTTTTTTCGCAAGTTTAAATACATGCCATAGTGAATTACGTGAACGTTTCCAAGGTCAGCGGGTTTTTCAATAATAGTTATAGTGAATCGGCTTCGAATTTGTTAGACCATAGGATAACTCTAATCATGCTGAAGTATCTAATCAGCTCTTATCTATCTGTATTTTATACACGTAAATCGACGTCAAGCCGTAAACCCGTGATAGGCCAAGTTACAATAGTTATCAGAAAAATTAAAAAAAAGTAATGTGTCTCAAAAAATACAAGCTTTTAAAAAAAATCGAAAAATCGACATCTTGTGGTGGTTTTTTAGTTCCCGGCACTACAAATTTCTACTTTTTTTGTAATTTTTTTCGTATGTCGTTTTTTTTTCCAATACAGTCAGTTAAAGTCGAGCAAACTATTAAATTCGAATCATTGTTTTGGGAAAAAAGCCTCATTTCCTTTCAAGTCGGAGTCGTTTGATTTAAATTTTAGGCACCAGTTTACTAAAGCATTATTCAGGATTATGTAATCCTGAATAATGCTTTAGTAAACTGGTGCCTAAGATTTAAATCAAACGACTCCGACGTGAATGAGGCTTTTTGCCCAAAACAATGATTCTAATTTAATAGTTTGCTCGACTTTAACTGACTTTACTGGAAAAAAAATGTACTACGCTTGTTTGGCAGGTAATTTTAAAAGTTGGCGCAGTTAATAAGGATTCCAAAATGGTATAACACTTGCTAGATTGTTTCTTAAATTTTGGACAATATTGATTTTTGTAAAGGAAGTCAGTTTTCGACAATTTTTTCTTACTTACTTAAAAGGATTCAAGTGTACCTGGACTTTCTTCTAAGTGATATTCTGATTTGGATGGGACGGAGAGAAACATTCAACGAGTGTAAGAGAGACAAAATCCAAGAAGTAAAAGAATATCACGGGCCACGGGGGCCATAGTGTCTCATTACTTTTAACTTTAGGAAAGGTGTTTTTTAGGAAGCTTTTAATTGTAACAAATTTTTGGAGTCTAAAATATTTTATTACATTATAACAAATGTTCTAACTCCCTCCCACTATCATAAATGCAAGCTCGACATCTTTTTAAAAAAAGACCGCTTTTTTTCAGACGGACAAATCTGCCGTTATTAACTAATTCAGCTGCTTGCGTTAATTGTCGTCGTAGTTCAACTACATTTTCAATTGGCTTTGTATACACTTTTATCTTTCACAGCTCCCCAGTAACAAAAATCTAGCGGATTGAAATCAGGTGAACGGGCTGGCCACGAAATGGTACCAGACCGCCCTATCCCCCTTTCTGGATATTCATTATCTAAATAATCTCGCACTGAACGGGCATAGTGCGCCGGGCAGCCGTCTTGCTGGACCCACATGTCTCTGTAAATGTGCAGAGGTACGTCTTCCAATAAATTTGGTAAATTAAATCTTAAAAAGTCCAAATAAATATCGCCATTCAAGGTCTCTGGCAGTTCAAAAGATCCGATGATTCTCCCGTTTAGAATCCCGGTCCACATGTTTATTTTGAATCGATACTATATAATATCATCAAATGTGGATTATCTACATGCCACTCGTGTAAGTTGTGTAGATTCATGTACCCATCTTTTTTAAAAGTGGACTCATCGGACCATAAAATTTTGACTATGAATCGTGGATCTTCCCGGTGTCTTTGTAACATCGTTTCACAAAACGTAACTCTTGGGAGATAGTCCCGGGGTAGTAAAGCTTGTACTCGCGTGACGTCCAGGAGAAAGCAAAGGTCGTTGAAAGAGAAACTAAACAGTCCAAATCCACATCACAAGCAATCAAGTCCAATAAACAAAGCAAAATGTGGTATGTACGAAATCAAGACGAACGAATACGGTGTGCACAGTAATCGAAGTAGAGTAACGTACTGATCTATTGTATTTTGTGTGCTGTACGTCGGGAACATGGACAATAGCGACATTGTCTCGCTCACACTAGTAGCATTGTGTCTACCCGTCTCGCGAACTTGTAGCGTCAATATCTGTCTCTCTTACACTCATTGAATGATTCTCTCCGTCTCAGAATATCACTTGGAAGAAAGTCCTGGGTACACTTGAATCATTTTAAGTAAGTAAGAAAAATTGTCGAAAACTGACTTCCTTTACAAAAATCAATATTGTCCAAAATTTAAGAAACAATCTAGCAAGTGTCATACCATTTTGGAATCCTTATTAACTGCGCCAACTTTTAAAATTACCTGCCAAACAAGCGTATTACATTTTTTTTCCAGTACAGTCAGTTAAAGTCGAGCAAACTATTAAATTCGAATCATTGTTTTGGGCAAAAAGCCTCATTTCCTTTCAAGTCGGAGTCGTTTGATTTAAATCTTAGGCACCAGTAGTAGTACAAAAAAAGTAAAAATTTGTAGTGCCGGGAACTAAAAAACCACCACAAGATGTCGATTTTTCGATTTTTTTTAAAAGCTTTGTATTTTTTGAGACACATTACTTGGATTTTTTATTTTTATTTTTCTGATAACTATTGTAACTTGGCCTATCACGGGTTTACCAGCTTGACGTCGATTTACAGTACACCCTGTATATTAAAATATGAAAAAAAAACTAATATTTTCCATTTAACTTTTGGTTGAGTTAAATGGTATTGTATTTTATTTGCGGATATATATGCATCATAATTTCATGACTTATTTGTAGGACTGTATCATCCATTTATGGGGTCACATACTACAAAATTTGCAACCAATTCCGGAATGGTAGATACTGTAAGTCCACTTTGACACCCAGGAACTTACAGAAGTAACTGGCAACACTTGGGACTAAATAAATTTTGTACTGCATACTAACTCTATGAATTTACAAGCAAAAATGTATAATACAGTGTTCTCTCAGGGTTGTACAGGTATATTTTCACTGTGTAAAAGATTTCGAGAAAATAAATTTACCTTCATGTTGTGGGCATTTTTGAATGTGGTGATGGTACCAGTCTTGACAAGGAACTGGTCGACACCGACCAGACCACAGATGTTACCGGACGGCACATCCTCAATGGCCTCAACATAACGGCCCATCATGAGGATGGTTCTCTGGATGGTCTTCTCATACAGATCCTAGAAAAGACAACTTTGTACATAATTATCTCCTTTGAGGCATAATAATTAATAGTATATTTTAAGATAACTGCACAATAATAAACTTTTAAAATATAATAATTTTTCTTTTGTGTTTAAGTTTCTGAAAATTGTTGTTTCTATATAATATTATGTATTTTATGTTTGTTTAATTTGTATCGCACACGCCGTAGCTAGCAGTACCGGGACATAAGGATAGAGGTCCTCTGCAGCGTTTAGACGAGCGCGACCGCTGCTCTACTTCCGCATGAGCCGCCGCTCTCACGGCGAACGTCACGCCGCCGGAGCGACGTGACGCGCGCTAAAGCACGACACGGTATGCAGAAGATCTCATTTTGACAAAGAGACATAGTCATCATATTTCAGACAATGTATTTAAAAGTTTCCCAAAGACGCTTAGTACTTAATAGCTGTACTGTAATAAGTATGAAGTTTACTATTTTAGCTAGCTTGAATTCAAAACAGTTTATGTTTTTACCTCTTTTTTGCCAGGCTGGAAATTGGGTCCCATGATGCGGGCCTTCTGTCCAGTGATGACCTTGCCGGAGAACACACGACCGAAGGCGTAGAAACGACCCTTGTCTGAGGTCGGTACCATTTTGCTTACGTACATCATGAGGGGCGCTTCTGGGTCGCACATCTGTAAAGTAACCAAAATACTATGTAAGACTGTCGATATAGCTAAGAGAAAAAATAATAATTTTAAAATAATAATAATTTGTTATAAAAACTCCCAACACATTTTCATTTTAATGGTCTTTTTACAATGCATTGCAATAATAAAAAAATCCAGCACAATTTTTTGTGTCCTTACACACTAGTGACTAGGTGAATAAGTTTATTTCGTTAATTACACAAAATAAATTTATTCACCCAGTCTAACTACTACTAATTTACTACAAAGAAGAGTATTTACTGACCCAAGACTTTTATATGATACTATGTAACTCATTATACTAAAAATGGTTCTTACCTTGATACCCATAGCGGCTTCATCATCATGGGGTCCCTCGTACAACATTTCCATACGGTACTTCTGGGCCACCACAGGGGACGGCAAGTGGATGGCAATCATCTGAAGCAGGGCTTCACCAGCTGGTAACCAGGAACGCATCACTACCTGTAGAACAATAAAAGGCTTTTTAAGTAAAGTCTTGTCTGTTACACAAAGTATGAGAGATAAGAGTGATGATCCTTGTAGATAGAGTCAAGGTATTTTGAGGGTAAAATTGTATTAAACCATAAAGAGTGAACTTTTGCTATTATTTTTATGTAAAGGAAAAAATACTGGAACTAGTCATAATCTTCATAATAAAGTTGTATCATTTATTTATGGGGTTGTTTGCCATGATAGTATACAACCAATTCCTAAATGATAAATATTGTAAGTCCACTTTGACACCCAGAAACTCAGGAAAAAGTAGCTGGCAACACTTGAGACTAGTGTTCTACTGTTATGTATAAATGGTTTTCAGTAAATGTCGGTCGCTCACTGACAGACACAGTACCACAAAGACAATAATTGATGTTATTTTTTTACAGTTTTCTGGCAAAAATTGGAAGCAATAAGTTTGTTATACTAAGGTGTACATTTTTACTCTCTCTGTGCATGATAATGCAATTGTATTTTATTGTATTTTATAAATAATGCAAATTTATAAAATAACTCTGCGATAGCGAAGTTCTGCTAATGTTAATGCTGTTAATGTCTTGTATAATAATAACTCCCCACACCGATTTTGGTGAAGGTAACCGGTTTCATTGTAACCAAGCCAGTTACACAGGAGTAATTTTATAGTGCCCACGTGTGTGCGCAGTACACAATAGCACTCTCTCTTCCTTTACTCTCAACCCAGTGGCACATAACCGACACGACTAGCGAGAGATCAGGCGCAGGTCCGACTTTTTTCGTGCCCATCTAAACGACATTTTTTGTTATTCCAATGCGGAAATCGAACCCACGACCTCCGAGTCGTGAGCCTAGCTCTAACCACTAGACCACGGAGGCTACTAATATAGACCACTAATATTATAAAGAGAAATATTTGTTTGCATCGAACAGGCTCTGAAACTACAGTAGTTTCGGAGCCTATTGGTTAGATCTGTGCCGAACAGATCTAATGAAGACCATGGAGAAAGACCTACTTTACTACAGACTTTTCATCGCGACAAAATGCACGGTTCCCGCGAGAATTTCTTTGTCGCGGGCAACGTCTTGTGTTGGATAAGAATTAACTTTATGGAGCTCGAAAATTACCTTAAGTAGAGCCTTTCCATCCTTGTCAGCATCTTCATGCTTGATGGTGACACCGATCTTCTTCAGGAGGCTCTCAATCTCGTCCTTCTTGAAGTTCATGATGGCGTCGAACACCTTGTAGATGGGGTCCAAGACATACATACAGAAGGAACGCTTGTTGTCATTGTCTTTCTGCTTGGCCCACTTCTTGGTTTGTGCATTGAAGAAGTTCTCTCCCCAAAGTCTAGAATATTAGCATACAATGGTAAGAAATAGAACATCTTCATAACTGTCAGTTTGGTGCAGATTTTTCAGTCATTGTATCTCAATTTTTGTTGTACAACACCCATGGGAATGCTGTACCAATCAGTAAAAGAGAATTCTCTTTCTGTCCCGGTCTGCCGCCGATGTAAAGTACTGATCACTTTCACCAGTATCAATGGGACAAGATTTAAATAAATACCGTTTATTTCAGGCTGCATAGGCCCATATTATAAATACCTTATAGACTAACATACATATATAATAAACAACACTAACATTAAACACGTATTATCTGCGACGTGGGGCGCGAAGTGTTCGGGAGTCGTCCTCTAAATCTTCTGTAGACGACTCCAATCGGCCAGAACACCTTCTCGAAGGTCGGTAAGTGATGGGTTGGAACTCTCACCACAAAAGAACTAAAGTTCACTTTATGACGAGATTCCAAACGCTCGACCCTCAAGGCGAAGTTGGTTCTTCTCCTGATGTGGTCCACGACCTGCTCGACCGTCGTAGACCAATGCAACCTGGACACGTACAGCAGTGTCGCGGGAGTCTCACACCGCAACAGCTGCTCGGATCCTCCGAGTGCGGTGCCGCGATGGTTTTTTCTTCTTCCTCACGCGTTTGATGAACCCGTCATCATCGCACGTTCGGTCCTTTGTTAGAAAGAGGACGCTCTTTTGAAGGGGCCTCCTTCTTCCCTTTGTTTTTTGGATAGGTGGGGTAGGTGGCAGGGGGACGCAAGCTGCGACACTTGCGTAACTTGGTACCGGCTCCTTCGCGGGCGGGGAGCGGGCAGCAGGGGCGGCAGCGACGATGTTAGTTGACCCGTCGGATAATGCTGACGGGCTAAACGTGACCGCCTGCGCGCCTCGACGACGAGTAAAGTTTGCTGCATCAGGTGACCTACATATTGAATTAACACTTTTTAACTGTGATAATTCACTACGTAAATCACTTATGGTAGACTTTGATGCATGCATTCTACCTCGAACTTCGGTCAGTTCTTCCTTCAGGAACTTGATGTCCTTCAGTAGGCTGACGACGTCGACGTGGTCCAGTGTCACCGGTGGCAGCTTATGCAGTTTTTTCGCTACAAAAGCTGGCACTTCATCCGGATCCGTCTGCTTTATGATGTCCTGCACGCTTCTTTCGGTTCCATCTCTCCGTCGCGATGGCATGTTCGCGCTCTGGCCGAGCGCCTCATACAGCAAATGCTTGCCTTCGCAAATCTCCTCGCTGGTGAAGGAAGACTTGCAGATCTGCATTATGCTGACCTCGTCCATGGTGTCGATGGCATGTTGGATAAACGCCAGTAACTCATTGGCCACGAGCGCCATGATCACATGCAGCGGCAATCAGCCGCGCGATTAACAAATAATTATTTAAATAATTAATATTTGCTGCATATGTATAACGCATAGCGCGACCGTTCACTAGCTCGACACATTACACGACATTTAACCCTTTTTGAAGGGTGCCCAAGTGATATTATATCACAAAAAGTTCTTACTTTGAAAAATAGTTCTAATATCTTTTTTTGCTATAGAAGCATAAGGTATCCATAATTACCTACCTGTTCATAAGCTTGACCAGGTCAATCTTGAATTTGTCGGCATACATTTCAGAGAACTGTTTGAGGGTGAAGGCCCAACCGTGGAGACCAGAACCGAAACCTACTGATCCCTTGCTAGGGTCCACACGTACTTCACCTGTGTGATGGAAAATAATATGTCAATATGCAAAATTTAAGAACTGTATGTTATTTCATTCTATTAACTAGCCGCCATTCAGTTGGTTTTTTGGCCGAGCATATAGTTTTACCAATAGTAAGTATGATCAGTCATTTTCTGTACCAGCAATTTTCTGATATCTGATATGATTTCTTCAAAAAAACCAAGATATTCTTTTTGTGAATGCAAGCCAAATAGATAAACAAATTTATGAAAAAAAAAACAGCATCAAGTACATAGCATACATACCCATGGGGCCAGAGTCGTCAGAGTATGTGGCGATAATGACGTTCACATTCTCAACAATACGCTGGAAGGTCTGGTAGAGTTCCTCAGACTCCAGCTGGAGCTCAAGGAGAGCACGGTCCATCTTGTTCATGAACAGAATGGGCTTGATACGCTCTGCAATAGCCTGACGCAGTACAGTCTCGGTTTGTACACACACACCTAAAAATAGACAACATTATTTATTTAATCGTTTGTTTCTACTACCCATGAAGGCTGCCAACATTGAGTGGAGACTTCCCATGTCCTAGCAGTGGGCTCATATTAGAGGCCAGCATTATTCTATATTTTTCTACATTATTGTTAATTAATTAATAAATCTTCATCATGAACTTAGAATGAAATACTAAGGAAGGATTTAGTATTCTATAAAAATTATAAGTATATAATATTTGCTTAGTATTAAATGCCTGATGACAATCTACAATCATTGTAACTTTATTTTATTACAGCCTCTGTGGTCTTGTGGTTAGAGCTTGGCTCTCAACTTGGAGGTCATGAGTTCGATTCCCGTATTGGAACTAAAAAAATTGTTGTTTCCAAGTTTACTTAGGACAATGCAGACCTGATTGTCTGACAAGATGGTCCTTGCATCAGATGGGCATGTAAAAAGTCTCTCGCCAGTTGTGTATGTTATCCGTCCCACAGGGTAATGAGAGTAAAGGAAGAGTGCTCTTGTTACTGCGCACACACTTGGGCACTATAAAAATTCTGCTCCTGTGTAACTGGTTTAGTTTCAATGAAACCAACCACATCACCAAAATTGATGTGATGATTGATTATAACTTAATTGCATAACATGGAACCAAGAACATGGTAGTAAATGTTGTCCTTGGAAATAATTCAGTTTTAAGGAAAGTTCTTGTGAATTGTAATTACAAATTGACATAACATTGAAAGCTAGTAGGCCAATGGAGAAAGTTCACAAATTATAAATGAAAGCTTTCTGTATTATTGGTGGAAAATTATTTATACTGAATGTTAAAAAGGACTACTTTAAAAATTATTCAAGACATTTCAGTATATTATTGTGACATCATAGATATAAACTCTTATCGCTTCTTTGTACTGCAGCCATATGTTTACGTAAAAGTTTAACTGTAACGAAGTTTCAAGTGATTTTACTTATCTAGTAACATTCCTAATTCTGAAATGATAAGCAACTAATCTTTTTAGAAATGTTTATTTTATTTCATGTTAAATGTCAAATGATGTGCTTGAAAATCTTATTCAATTTAAAGCTAAATTATTAAATTATCTTGTGAATTGTAATAATAAAAAAAAATATATTGCTTATAGGTCTTGTTGATTGATAATAGTGATTTGCATTATGTTATCAAAAGTCGATAGTAATTTGAGATTACACAAGTGATTGAATAATTTTACAAAGTTGCACAGCTACTTTCTGTTCACCTTTTAACTCAATGACTGGACAAGTGTTATATAATAATATTGCGTGATAGTAATCTGGCAATTTGGCATGTTATGATAAGGTAATAATTCGACTTTAATTTACTAATCATTAATTTTAACATATTGGTTTTCAGTTTTTATAACTACCTTTGTGTAGTTATAAAAACTGAAAACCAATATGTCACAAGTTAATGATGACTTTTCAAATTGCACAATAGTGGGCTTATACTTGACTTCACTTTATTCTGTTTGACAAACACCATAGTTGATGTTCAAATATGTTAGTCAAACAGTGTCAATCCAAATTTTCATCCACATAGAATATTTATCAAACTCTTTGAACAAAGGAATATTATATTATCAAATTATTTGATCAACACCTTAAGTTTGTCAAACAAATTTCAAGGCACTTTAGTACCATTGCATAATATTATACCTATTTAAATTGCACAACATTGTGTCTATTACTTCCACATGGCACAAAATAACAATGAATTATTTCACATTTACAGAAAAACTTATTTACCACTTTTAGAACACTGATTTATTGCCATAAGGCAGTTTCAAGCAGTCACCTTATGGCTGATACAGCAACAGAATTGCTCAGATTTTATCTAATTTTTGTCATAATTATTAAGAATAAAACTCACCGGACACACAGTCCACCACAACAAGCGCTCCATCAGTTACACGGAGGGCAGCTGTCACTTCGGACGAGAAGTCAACGTGTCCAGGAGAGTCAATCAGGTTGATCAAGAAACCCTTCTGGCCCTTCTCACACTGGTCGGGGTTTGTGATAAACACCAAGTCCTTTTCTTCAAGCTCGAAGAACATAGAGATGGCACTGGAATAAAATACTAAGTTGTAAATTTAATCTTGACAGAAATGGTTATATTTTATTGGCTGGAAACACTCAGATGGCCGTTCTGAAAATCCTCAATGATCATCAGTTTTAAATGGTAAGAACAATCATCATTTGAACTGCATATTGCACATTTATATTATTGAAATAAATTGTATGGAAAATCGCGATACTTTCGTCATCACATTTTAGCATGGCAGCTGGCTGACTGGCCGATTGGTTATTTGCATAATCTTGGTTATAATTTTAACATGGTCATTGATTCATCATGGTCAAAGTTAAACAATAACAAAGTTATGTTCAACTCTGTTTGGGTATGAACAACTATGATTATAAAATTATTTGCAAGTATGAAAATGTACTCACGTGGATTTGATGGTAATACACCTGTCCTGCTCATCTTTGCGAGTATCGGTGAAACGTGTCTCGCCGGCCCTAGCACCGGCGATGATACCGGCTTTCGACACGAGCGAGTCCGTGAGGGTCGACTTGCCGTGGTCTACGTGAGCGATGACTGACATGTTGCGGATGTTCCGCTTTTTGTCCATCATGGCACGGATCTCGTCTACTGTAAAATTCACCTGGACAAAAGACATAACCGTTTAACATCTTGAAAACATAAGAACTTTGCACTGGCAGAAATCCCGATTGCATTTATCGTTGCGGCACATTCTTTCGGTGCGGTTATTCATTTTGCTGCTTTTTAAAGTTGAAAGCAGACAAAATAATATGTTCACATCACTTTCAGTCCATGCACAACCGTAAAAACGTCATCGGGCCACAAAAGAACACTGCCCATTTTTAGCGAGTTTTATGTACATTTCTAATACGGAATCATCAAAATATAATCTCAAAACTACCACATGATTAACCCGAAACACTTTGAACAATACTTATATTCAATTTAACACTTACCATATTGGATGGTTTTAGATTCTTCTTCCAATATAATAACTACCATACGCCAGCAATGGCGTACGCGTGAAAAAGGACCCGAACTTCGGGGGCCGGATGTACCTGCCTGCCGTCAAATTGAAACTGGTCCATAGACAATTATTGGTATTGCCATTTGCACGATTTTATTGCCAACTTGTTGCCAACTCACTATAGACGGTGTTGACTGCTGAAAAGGGATGTTGCCTAGAGTGGTACAATATCACATGTTTATGAATTAAATTATAAATTTATTTAAAAAATTATAAGAAAATGCCCATCTCATTCTCGCAAAATGATTTTTTACGTCACAAGTTGTCTACTGTCATATATATATATATTAAGATTATTTAACAATATGGAAATAAAAGATAATGTGTTGCTTTACAACTAAAGAAACAACATTTAATGCTAATATTTCACAATTTAAATAATATTTTATACAAATAATTCATAAGAAATTAAATATAAGTCTCATTCCCTTGACAGTTGACATTCATTGTCCAGTCTAAAAAGCAATGAGGTTACATCTCCCCCTCCAGATCAGACATGGATCAGACTCCGACCGCTGCAGCTGTAGGAGCTGGAACCATCTTCGTAATGTGATAGAAATTTGATTCACACTTCTTGTGACCAGTGTCTACTCTGTATATAGAGTCAGATATCTTTTCCAAAACCTCAAAAGGCCCAATCTTTAATTCATCTAACTTTCTTCTATTAAGTTTATTTCCATTTTCAATATATACGAAATCACTAACTTTCAAATCTAGATCTCTCCTCTTTCTATCAAATTTTTGCTTATTGTATAAATGTGACTTCATAGAATTTTCAAATTTCAATTTTCTGTCCCTTTTTAAATCTTCAACTGTAGAATTTTCTTTTAATTCTGCTGGTAGAAGGGTGTAATTTTTGCCTTCCTGAAGATATTGAGGTGTAAACTTTGTAACAGTGTGTTCTGTCTCATTATATCTTTTGATACATTCATGAGCAATAGTTGTCCAGGCTAAGTTATTGTTATTTTCATTTATCTTACATCTTATTTTATTTACAATAGTTTGGTTTAATCTCTCATTTAAACCATTTGAAAACGCACGTGAATGCGTCACGGCAGTAAAAACTATAGTTATATTTTCTGTATCTAAAAATGATTTAAATTCTTTTGAATTTATACCTGGATATTGATCAGATAAAATAATGCCAATCTTATGTTCCTGTGTCACTTTCTGCAATAACTTTATAAAATCATTTGACTTCTGTGTTTTCGAGGTCAAAATGTAAGCATATCTTGTAAAGTGATCCACTAAAATGTGTAAATATTTTTTTGTAGATCGAGATCCACCAAATCCTCCAATAGTGTCTATTGACATTATTTCATAAGGACATGAAACTGGTCCCAACTGAGACAATAAACCATAATTATATTTACCTCTGGACTTATTTCTTATGCACACTTCACATGTGTCACACATATTCTTTATATTTCTCATCAAGTTATTTTCAGTATAAAATGATCTTATTTTATTCCTTATCTGTTCTGCTCCTATGTGACAGTAGAGGTAATGAATATCTTTTATTAGCTTTTTACTAAATTCTTCCGTTAGTATGATTTTTTCTTTTTTCTTTGACTTTTTATAGTAAGTATATTAAATTTTCAAATTTTAATTTATTTTTATTTTGTCTTATGTATTCATTTCTTTGCTGATCACATTGAATATCTTCTATTTTAACAAAAATTACAATTTTTAAATTATCATCATGATTACAATCTGGATCCAATACTGGATTTCTACTAAGACTATCAGCTTCCAAGTTATATTTACCCGGCGAATAAATAACTTCAAAATTGTATAGAGATAAATAATATGTAAGATCTCCTAGTTCTTCATCTGGTCGAGATTTATTTCATTTTAATTCATCGAGATTCATTTTTTCTAAAGGCTTATGATCTGTAAAAACTATAAGTACACTTTTTCCCTAATAACCAATGTTGCCAATACTTAACAGCCTCCTTTATAGCTAAACATTCTAAGTAAATATCTTTTTTCTTTTTCTGAGTATCATTCAGTTTTCTTGAAAAATATGCACATGGCTTTTCCTCTCCATTAAGTTGTGGCTGTTTCATGACAGCGCCAATACCCAGTATGCTGGCGTCAGTATAAATATGTATTGGTAAATCAGGATCAAAAATAGTTAATATAGGCTTCTGGCACATTAAGTTTCTAAACAACTGAAAAGATTCTTCACACTTTCTACTTGACCAAACAAATTGTTGCCCTTTTCTCAATAAATTATGTAAAGGGTCTAAATAATTGATATATTTGGTATGTATTTACCATAAAAATTGATTTTTACTAAAAATTGACGTACGTTCTTTTGCGCCTTTGGTAAAGGAAAATCTTTTATTGCAATTAAATTGTTTTTCAAAGGAGCAATCGTGTTGTTCTTAATTATATGACCAAGGTAACAAGGTTAGGTACTTTACTAAATCTTGTGCAAAGTTACATTTTAAAAAATTTAATCTGAATCCTTCTTTTGATATTGCTTCCAGTAGTAATGATAAATGTGTAATATGTTCTTGAAACGTCTTAGAAAAAATCAAAATGTCATCAATATAATTTACAGTAAAGTTCGATAGTTTGTGCTTCCTTATTATATTGCTTAACACTCTTTGAAAATATTGCTTAATACTCTTTGAAAAATTGCTGGTGAAGTTTTTAATCCAAAGGGTAGGCAGATCCATTGAAAATGTCCATCTTGAGTTTCAAAGGCTGTTTTATGTCTGTCTTCAATTTTGAGCGGGATTGACCAAAATGCCGAATTAATTCAAGTGTTGTAAAGTATTTACAATTTCGAGTTTTCACCACTAAGTCTTCTATTAAGGGAAACGGTCGTGACTGTGGTATTACAATTTTATTTAAATCTCGGAAATCAATACATAATCTGGATTTCCGTCCGTCTTCTTTTTTATATGCCAGAGTAACAGGTGCTGCAAAAGGACTATACGATTCTTCAATCAAATTTTCTTCCAATAATTTAGCCACCTGCATTTCTATCTCTTTTTTATCTTCTATACAACATCTATATGGTCTTTTAGCACAGTACTTATCGACCAATAAATCAATATGAGCTTCGTAATCTTTTACTCTACCAACATCGTACTTGCCTGTTGCGAAAAGTGATTTATATTTTGATATAAGGTTATCAATCTCATTCCGTTGATACACATTAAGGTGATTCACCATAATAGTAAAGTCTTTTTCCTCTAGATGTTCGTTAAAATTAATTACATATTCCTTTTTTGCTTTGTCAAGTATTTTGTTCTATAAAATGTCTTTGTTTTATATTATGTCTTATTCTCCATAAACGGAATACTTTGTTTTATTTCTAAGTGTTCATCTTGAACAAGATGATTTTTTTTTATTATGTCTAATCCAATCTAAAAATCGTAATCGAAGTTTTCTTCGTCGACGACAAATACATTGACATTTCTCTCTATATCGAAAATCCTTATTTTGAGTGTTATCATACCAACACTTTTTTTAACGCTTTTAACTAAATTTTTTTAACTAATAATCGTCTAGAGATTCGCATTTATACCGTTCTTATTATTTTGACTACCTTTTAATGATAAAATTTTGGAATTTATTAAGGACACATTCGAGCCTGAATCAAAGATCCCTTTTATTTTTAAGGAGTCATTTAATTCAACTTCAATTTTGATCAATGGCGGGATATCAAGTTTTTGGATTAATTTCATTTAATTCAACTTCTAACTCTGAATTGTTAACGTTTCTTATGGGGTATCTGTTTTCTCCTACTCCTCGTGGGTTTCTTGTATTTTTATTTTGTTTTTCTGATTCTTTGTCAGCATTCCTTCTAAAGTTGTTTTCAAAATTGTTTCTGGTAACTAAATATTCTAGACCTCTTATTTGGTTAAATAAATCTTCTGTTGTTCTTAACATATTTCTGTCGATTTTATTTATTACAAACGTAGGTAGTCCCGTTGCAATCAAATCAATCAATGTACAAACATCAATGTTTTGTTCACTTCCAATAAAAGTCTCTCCTTTTTCAAGGCATAGTCTAATAAATAACCTTGTCTGTGTTGAAATAAAATTGCATACTTGACTGGTGACCAACCTTTGTCAGCATAAGTTTCACAGAAACATTCCTTCCATGTTTTTCATTCCGAATTAATTGTATATTTAATCATCATGGAGGTATACCAGTCTAGGTCCTCTAAAAATGCTCTTATAATATCAATTTTCTTTGTATCTTCAACAATTGATAATCGTGAACATTCCTCTTCAAATCTATTCATCCATTGAGATGCATTAGATGTCCTCCTGTTAAACTTTTCCAATATAAATTTGTCTACTATATTTGTCAATATATAGGTATCATAGGTATAGGTATATAGGTATAGGTATCATAGGTATCATGTATTTCTTGTGTCATTGTAATCCATACTTGTCTTGTCTCATGCCTTTTCATCAATGTTTTTTTTATATTATCATATACTTGCGTCTTAAGAACAGAGTCATGTAATTTAGCCGGCTGAAGTTCTTGCGGAATCAAGTATATTCTTTTATCAGTATCAGTAATCGAAGTTAAGCAGATAATATTAGATTTTGGATCATCACTTGCCTTTACTACAAATTCAAATCTCAGTTTTTCCATTGTTCATAAGTTATAGCGAAAATGTTGTTTTATAATAAGATTATTTAACAATATGGAAATAAAAGATAATGTGTTGCTTTACAACTAAAGAAACAACATTTAATGCTAAATATGTCACAATTGAAATAATATTTTATACAAATAATTCATAAGAAATTAAATATAAGTCTCATTCCCTTGACAGTTGAAATTCATTGTCCAGTCTAAAAAGCAATGAGGTTACATATTTATATATATATACGTGTGACGTCACGAGTTGCAAACGCCATACATTTGGTATTACAAAATGTATATATTATGTATTATATATATATATATATATATATATATATATAATAACTACATAATATATACATTTTGTACATAATGTATGGCGTTTGCAACTCGTGACGTCACAGGCCGATATATCTCTTTCATATTCTAAATTTAAATTGTTTGTATCTTCGTTATTTTTTAAGATATACGAAAATGGGTTCTAGATTGTTTATTAACATGTTGTCTAACATCGAGTAGATAAAAAAAGGCAACACACCTAATATTATTTTTAACTTATTATTATTATTAAACGTAATTAGGCGCATATTAATTTAGGACACGTTTATTCTACACGAATATATCCCAATATATATTATTTTTTTTTCAACAGAACATACAGCATAATAATTGTATGGTAATTGGTATGTAAATGTATACAAATAGAAAGAGACAGCGTGTACATTTACATTTATTCGCCTCTAATGTTATATATATTTAAATATATATCTAATATATCTGCTGTTGATTTAAGAAAGAAGTTGTAATAAATTCCTCATTTATAGTTTAAGCCGTAAATAAAATTATTTCTGTACGTGTGCATTTTATTCACATATTATGTAACATTAGTAAAACTTTAAAAGTTTCCTTCTCTGTATACCTATATATATATATATATATATATATATATATATATATATATATATATATATATATATATATATATATATATATATATATATATATATATATATATAATATATTTTTTTAATTCATTGTTCCCCCAAATTAAAAAAGTAAAAATTGACAAAGTCAGGTCAATTTTTACTTTTTTAATTCTTATCATTTATAATTATTTATTATTAATACATTCCTTCTTCTTCGTTCTTTTATCAATTATCCATTTCTTGTTTTTACATTACTAACATTTAAGTATTCTTTTACATTTCCTTTAGTTTTTTTTTAATCTTATTTTAATCTTATTTAACTTTACATTCATTGTTGATTTACAATTTTTACACTTTATGTTACATTTCTTCTAAAATCTTTTTCTTTGTTACATTCTCTTGTTTACTTACATTTATGCTTATAGTCGCTACACTTACATTTACTTTATACTACTTTAATACATTCCTTTATATCTTGTTCTTTTATCAATTATCCATTTCTTGTTTTTACATTAGCAACATTTAACTACTCTTTTACATTTCCTTTAATTTTAATCTTATTTTAATCTTATTTAACTTTACATTCATTATTTATTTCCAATTTTTACTACTTTATGTTACTTTTCTTCTAAAATCTTTCTCTTTGTTACATACTCTTGTTTACATTTACACTCTATTTTCTTGCTTACATTTATACTTATAACCACTACACTTACATTTGCTTCATTCCTTTTTTATGCTTACTACACTAACTCTATGTGTTATTCTTATTTATATCATCTTGTATTTTCTGTCTAAATTTGCATCTTGTAGTTCTAAACGTAATATGTGTATCAGTACATTGGTTATTTTATTATTTTTTATTACCTAATTTGTATTTACTATTATATCATATTTTATTTTTGACATTTAAAATTTATTTATTGAGAACATCATTAGTTATGTTTAGTTGTTCAGCCCGGAATGCCCGCTCCGAAATTTTTGCATAAAAAACTATAAATTATAACTACTCCTGCAATGTGTTCTCCATAGCGCGTGGTGCGAGATCAGTGCCAGCTTGCAGGTAATATCTAGGACTAGTGTGTGGTACCTTGCGCGTCTTCTTACAGTGTCTATTATAACTATTGCTACTTATGCTATATATGCTAACATCATATATATGCAAAGTCAGTGTGTTGGCGCAAGGCACACACGACTAGTCTACCTCCTTCCCCACACATTGGTATTTATTAGACTTAGTTTAACAAATTATCAATCTGTAATAGTGGACTTGCTGTTCTGATCTATGTTACGTGCTCTCACTTCCATACGCTACCGTTGCACGTGCCATGGCATCCCACTTTTGTCGGACCGGGCATTTCGCGCTGAAAGCGTTATGTTTCACTTCGCGTATATCCTCCTTCTTGCAATTAATGCAGCAAGCATTATTCCCAGCCTTCAGTTCCTCGCACTGAGACTGGTGGTGTGTCCCGGAGCAATGGCTGCACCTCTCCTCGGCGGTGGTGCAGAATCGCCTCCCATGTCCGTACCCTAAGCAGCGTGAACACTGTATCAGGGGGGACTGGTCGGCGACTCGAACACGCTGCATATCTATATATAGATAGCCCGCCTTGGTGAAGCACAGCCACAGCCCCGGAGACACAGTCAACACCACGTGCTCAGTGCCTTCATCCTTTCCCCGCTTTCTATATTTTACTTCCATCCTATCCTCCTTCCTGTCCAGGACCTGTTGTATGAGGTGCTTGTTTTGGCTTTTTATTGCTTGTATTATGTCGCCATCGGTGTTTGACTTAAGCACCCCATACAACACGACCTGCGGGTCCTTGTTCTCTATGCTTTGTACTTCTAGTTTCCCTCCACTTTTTTCTATTCTTTCTTTGACCTTATCCCTATCCTTCCTGTTGCTTAATCCTATAATGACTTTCCTATCTTTCCCTTTTCTAATTCTATCTATTTTTATTCCTTCTCTCTTTGCCTCTATCACTTTTCCTACCTCCGCCACTATCTCTGATCCCGTCATAAAATTTTCCCTGTCAGTCACTATCAAGGAGTGGAGGGTCACGCGCCCCGGTTCCGGTGGCGTGGTTTGGGTTTCCCCACCGCCACCGACCACGCTCGCGTAAGTCGCGGGTTGCGGTTCTGCCGGGGCCCTGGCCCCCCACTCCTCGACAGCCCTGCTTAAATTTTTCCTGTTTTCCTTTGCAATTTCCTGATTGTCCTTTCTAATTCCCTTACATTCGCTTATGACCTCCTGATTTAGCTTATTTATTTCTTTTAATTTGTTGCTTGTCTCCTTTCTTATGTCCTGACTTAACTTTTCTACCCCACTTATCAACTCAACTGCCCTATCTAGATTCTCTTTACTTTCTTTTGCCAATTCTTGATTTATTTGCTTTATTTTCTCTACCTTATTATTTATCTCCCCTTTTATTCCCTTATTTTCCTTTATAATATCTTGGTTTAATTTATTTATTTCCTTAAATTTATTAGTTGTTTCCTCTTTTATTCCCTGACTTAGCTCTTTTACCCCCTTTATTAATTCGACTGTCCTATTTAAATTTTCCTTACTCTCTTTAGCTGATCTCTGACCTATCTGTCTGATTTCCTCCATCCTACCACTCAGCTCCCCTTTCATATCCTTACATTCTTTTTTAACATCCTGGTTTGATTTATTTATCTCTTTTGTTATTGTTTCTATTGTTCTTTCATTCATTTCCATTACATACTCTTTCATACTTTCCTCCTTTTCAATTATTGTTTCTCCTGTTCTTTCATTCACTTCCATTACATACTCTTTTATACTTTCTACCTTTTCAATTATGAATTATTTCAACATTTTATATGTCTCGAGAACTAATTCCTTACATTCATGATCTTCCACACATTCCCTCACTAAATCCTTTTGAGACTTTTCACACTGTACTTCCACTTCCCTAGTTTCCCTAATTTCTCTTTCACTATCCATTTCCGTCCTTTTTCTACTCAGTAGGGCGACTTTTCCTATCTGGCTTGAAATTTTTGTGAGATTATTTGCTAAACCAGACCTTAGGTCTCCCCTCATGTTTCTGGTCTGGTTTAGCAAATACACACTATTTTGTATGGTTCTTGACGTTTCAGCCAGAAGGGCGTCGAGGGAGCTGTCAGGGTTTTGAGGGGTGTCTATACCTAGGCTGTTGCGCCGGCTACTATCTCCACTACTCCTACTGCCTGCGGACCCCGGTCCCTCCATGGATAGTCGGTTTGGGTTCATGGGGTTTTTGTTGTGTGGTGTATGAACCATTGCCATTTTATTGATTTTAATTAATATGTATATGTATAGTTTCAATGTGTATACCTATATTATACTGAGAGCCAAAACAGATTTTTGGAACTAAGTTCCTTATCGTGCGTTGCGTAAGGGGGCTAGACGGAAAAAATTAAGACCAAAAGTTGTAACGACACATTTTGCTATAGTTGTTATTATATTGATATATTAATGTATATTTATAATACATTAATATATCAATATAATAACAACTATAGCAAAAAGTGTCGTTACAACTTTATTATATAAAATAAAATATTTGAAATAAAATTTAAAATATTTATTTATAAAAAATAAAACAACTTCATATAAAAATTTTATTACAATTCCTTCACTAATTAATCGAAAGGAACTTTGTTCCATCCGGGTGATCCTTGACACCCCTCAAGTTTTTTTTTGTTTACCTTCTCCTGTGCTCGATAAGTAGAGAAAAGTAGACATTCAAATACGTAATAAATATTAGTAATTCAAAAAATATTTTTAAAAACCTTTTTATTCTTTTTTGCTACTCCATACAAGATGGCGCTAGTAGTCTCACAATAGCAACTAGGGTTTTAATATCGCTGTCATAATTGTTCAACAGATGGCAGTACAAGCTAATATAACTTTTATTTTAAATGGATATTTTCCTCTTGCCAGCAACAATAAAAATAAATTTAGTATTAATTAATATAATTATTCTTTAAGTACACACATAATATTTTCCATGTCTTAATATTATGTATGTACATTTGTATTGTCTAAGAAACGGGACCAACTTGGTATTATAACCCTTTACACCTTGGTTTTTTAACCCTTATTTCCCCACCTTCCCTAAAAATTGGCAATGAACTAGAATAAATAAATAACTAAACCTACACCACAGATTACTAAATACTACTCACGCGAACGACGTAACCTACACCTACAACCTACACGTATAAACCTACACCTACTATTACGCAACTTTTTATGGTATTGTACTCTTCCTTGTGTGCCTTGTCTTGTTTTTTATACTTTAGGTATTTTCATAGAAATATTCGACTGTTAAAAATATTTTAAAGGGCACTTGATCCAGGGGTGTCAAGTCTCCCCAAATAACTGTACCATAATATGTACCCGGGAATACTCTTGTTCTATAATCATAAAAGTGGATTAAGATTAACACTTTTTTTTAAATTAAACAAAAGTGAGATAAAAAGTTCGTTTTATAATTATTATACACTTTTAATATAGTTTCTAAATAACTGTTAAATCAGAATAAAAACTTACAAAACTTGCAAAATAAAAGTAGACGATACTTATATGATTTTTGTTGCAGTCAACCTCCAAACTATTTAAAAATTGCCAGATCTGACGGTTCTACTAACTTGGAAAAGTCTTGTATCGTATATCGTATGGCATAGCCACTGTAAATCTAGATGTAAGTATGTAGAACTAATAACATTTACATAGATATTTCTAGAAGTTCCTTGCAAGCTCAAAAACTTCTATAACGCCAGATAAATTGAAAACAGGAAAATCTCGTAATTTTACGTTTTTTTTATAAATCGCAAAATTACTGAAAAACGTCTGCTATGGGTTACAATACACATGTCATGTAACGATATAAAATTGATGTGTCAATAAAGCTAATATTACTTTAATTTTGTACGAGCAGATTTAAATGGTATGGATTATGGAATGATACGTTAATTATAATTTACAGCTCTGATGATTATGGGCCGTACACAAGCTACTCAAGAATGCGGTACATTACAGAGACCTCTAGCGGAAAAACATTGAAGTTATATAAAGCGATCAAGCTAAAGTTAAATCATATTGTTATCATCATAATATTATAAGACATCTATTACATATTAATTTATATTATCATGTACGTGAAGCCAAAAAGTTGTGCGAACGGAGGGGTATGAAATTTGGCACTGTTAAAGTTTATGTGGAGGAAGGTGTGGAGAAAGCTAATGTTTTTTAAAGTAATGCTTAGAAATACATAAAAAGAATAAAAATAAAGTTACACACTAGCTTTGCGTTTGTCTATATAATATGTATTATATGAGTTTTCATACTATAAATTCATCAACATATTATAATATCAAATTGCAAAGATTTTATGAATACGGGGATTACTTGTTTGTGGCTTTCTTGGAACACTTGTGAAATATACGATTTTTACTCAACACGATCGCATTTATCAATATGATTAGTTAGTTATGTAATATCCGAGAATAATTGGAATATGAAATGAAACTGGAATTGAATTGGGTCAATTTGTCAAGGTTTCACGGCTTGGCGAGCGTGCAGCCCTCGCAGGGTTCTCGGAAACGGCCGCAACCGCGCCGCGCCGCTGCCAATACATATATTATAATCTACATAGTTTTGACATAGCTATTGACTATTCTGCCTAGAGATGACGATAATATATTATTAATTGTTGCCCGTGATTTCGTGCGCGCAAAAGTTAACAGAAACTGTACACTTTTCGTCGTCGCTTAACTTATAAACCTTATAATACAATCAAAGTAAAATGAAAGTCTACGTTAAATACGGGAATTGAGGTTCTGGCTGTACCTCATGAAATTTTCAAAGATAATGTAGATATTTCTGTTACCGATATAACAATAAATACTAAAAACAGAATCAAATAAACATTTTAGTAAGGTCCCAGACAACAAACGTTTTTTTTTTGCCGTTTTGTACGGAACCTATCGTGTGCGAGTCTAGTATCTTTTCTTCAGCCAGACAAAAATAGTTACACTTGTTTTTCAAATAGCAAAATATTACAATGATTATTGTTATAACGAGTGGCGTCTAATTAATGGGAAACATTTTTCACGAACACTGTCATGACACAGTCCACACGCAAACTTGAAATAAATATCGTAAAAAAAATATTTATACTTTTTTTATCAGTCCTTTAGCCCTTGGGTAAAGTGATATGAAGCTGTAGCATAGAGTAGAAAATATAAATGCTGTAGCGTGAGCGACTTTGATATATATCTGAATATTTTTTTATTTGCTCAGTCGTTTCTTTTTAACCTTAAATCTCATATGTAGCAAAAACCTACTTGCATTTAGCGCTTCCGAATTCCATAACTGAGTAATTTCCTATTCGCCTAGTAGGCGCCCGCACCGGTTCTAAAAATTGCATTGACCTTAGACTAAGCTCTCGGATTCATTTCAAGTATCAATTCGTCCGATTGCTGTCGGCTCCACATACCGGCGCCTTACAGCCAAACTAGCTTGCAAATCGGTAACTTCCCTCGCGTCATACTTCCAGCCAAAACAGCTCGGTTTTGCCTGCAAAGGAGGTTGTGAGGCCGCCGTTCACTCTTTCAGGACAGCTATCCACAATCAAGGCGATGATGTGTTTCTGAAGGTCGATATCAAAAACGCTTTCAACTCAGTTGACCGAGGCGCCTTGTTGGCCCAAATTAAATCTAAAGCACCTGCCATTTTACCATTTATGCTCCAGTGTTACAACGTCCCCACCAAACTCATTTACAAAGACCACCTCATCTCATCCGAAGTGGGCTGCCAACAGGGCGACCCTCTAGGTCCAGCAATCTTCAGCCTTGCTATACACCCGGTCATCGAGCTTCTAGATTCAAAATTTAATGTTTGGTATTTGGATGATGGGACCCTTGGAAGCGATGCACCCACTGTACTATCAGACTTCCGCACTCTGATCCGCGAGTTCCAAAAAATAGGTCTGCAGCTGAACCTAGGTAAGTGCGAACTTTTTGTGCCAGACAGTTGTGGGGATAGAAACGCGATTATATCCAGCTTTAAAGAAATAGCTCCACAACTGTCTGTCATTGACAAGGATTCGCTCTTCCTTTTGGGCTCACCTATTTTAGACGAATCTCTCCCGGACTTCTTAGATAACAAATTACAAAATTTTAATGAAACTTTAGACCGCCTCCTCCAAATTAACTGTCACATGGCCTTTACCCTAATCCGTTTTTGCATTTTCGTACCTAAATTGACATATGTCTTACGGTGTTGTCAACTGTGGAAGTTCCCTCAACTTCTCAAACAGTTGGATGATACCATAAGACAAACGCTCTCCACTATTTTGAATACAAATTTCGATGACCGCGCATGGACTCAGGCAACGCTTCCAGTTAGGTTCGGTGGCCTGGGTGTTCGAAAGCCCTCTGACATATCGCTTCCGGCCTTCTTGTCCTCAGTCCACGCGAACCATAGTCTTATCTCCAAAATACTACATCACCCATCCTACTCCAATACAGTTACCTTTCTGGACGAGGCCAAGGACGCCTGGAGCGTAACTAGTGCTTGTAGCGAATTGCCTGACAATACTTTTTCCCAAAGGCTCTGGGACGAGCCACTCTGCAGACTGGTACGGAATAATCTTCTTAATACGTCCTCCAGTCCTGTGGAGCAGGCTCGCCTCTTAGCTGCGGAGAAGTGGGAGTCGGGCCTTTGGCTACAAGCATTACCGTCACCCAATACGGGCACATTGCTGGATCGAACAGCTTTCCGGTTAGCTACTTCCCTGCGTCTTGGCACCCCCCACGTCGTCCCCCATCGCTGTGTTTGTGGTGCAAATGTGGACAGCCTCGGACACCACGGGCTGTCCTGTCAACGAAGCGCCGGCCGCATCTCCCGACATCACTGTCTGAACGATCTCATCCGTCGGGCTCTTGTCACCGCCGGAGTGCCAGCTGTGCTGGAACCCTCTGGTTTGGCGCGCGACGATGGCAAGAGACCAGACGGTATGACCCTGGTCCCTTGGAGAGTGGGACGGGCTCTTGTATGGGACGCTACTTGCGTCGATACACTTGCTCCGTCCCATGTCCAGGGCACCTCGAGTTCTGCAGGTGCGGCCGCCAATCAGGCGGAAAACCTCAAGCGGCGCAAAAATGAGAACCTTAGTGGGGATCTCATATTTGAACCGTTTGGGGTTGAAACCTTAGGTACATGGGGTCTGGGTACGCACAAACTTTTCGGAGAAATCTCCAAAAAACTCATTGAGGCCACCCGAGACCCCAGAGCCGGCACCTACCTGGCCCAGAGAATAAGTATCGCAATCCAGCGAGGAAACTCTTTGAGCCTTCTAGGTACTCTGCCTGGTGGGGATGACCTGGGAGATTTCTTTTTTTTGTAGCATTTTAAGTTTTGGAGTAGTTATTATTTTTTTAGTACTTACCTACTTTTATGGTACAATTGATTTTGTTATCATAACTGATAAAATGTATATCATATTGTATTATTACTTAAGCCCTTAACATAGACTATGTTAGTAAAGAAAATAAAATACATCCAGTATCAATTACTTGGGTATTTAACAACTTGGGAGATATACAAGCCGCAACCCAAAAGCATAGTCTACGTCCTATTTCAGACTATACCTGTGTCCTGTCACAGATTGCTAAATCTATATCTAATATCTATTACATATAATAAATTTGTAACTGCAGGTTGTTGTCTGTACATGGAAGATAAATAAGAAAAACTATTACATGGTTTTATGAACGGTATATCAATATAGAACCAATATATTCAATATAGAACCCAAAACAATGATTTTTAGAATTTTTGTCTGTTTGTCGGTACGTTTCTAAGCGCTAATCTCAGAATCTACTGAACGGATATTGATTAAATTTGGTATAGTAGTTTAGACTCAGGATTAACATAGGCTACATGTTATTGCAGGAAAAAGTACGATTCTCCCAAGATTTCTTTAAAGTTTGTTCCTTTGTGAGTTTGTGACTTACCGAGAAGGGGTTATCTCTGGGTCTACCTACTTCAATCTATTTTTAAAATTATTTTATCAATAGAAAGCCACATTATTTATGAGTGTCTTAGGCTATATATTAATCCGAAAAATGATAAGTCTTTTCCGTTATTAAGATGGAATAAAAAAATTCATACAAACTTTTACCTATTTAACCACCGTGTAGAATTTTGAAAAATCCTTCCGTAGTGGATGCTTTCGTCAAATGAGAAAAATAAATATATATATATATATATATATATATATATATATATATATATATATATATATATATATATATATATATACAAAAAAGTTCGCGACGGGATATAATATTATGTATATATCTTTTAAGTTATAGCACACAGTAAAATAATAGACGAAAAGCTATTGAGACGGATACAATATTAAACCTTATCTAGGAGGTTATATTTATAGAAGTTTTTTGCCACGAACATGAGTGGGAGAGCCACGCGGGCGAAGCTGCGGGCAAAAGCTAGTGTCCAGTGTAAATTTTTATCCAGACAGGTCCACCCGTTGAACCTGGTAATATTCATAAAAAAAGCGTCCCAATAAGACCCACTTGCGCAGTTCTGTATATCATGCCTTCTCATCATTCAAATACGACGCGAGAGATAGCATGATATTTAACCCAGGGTTAACTTTAACCCAGAACTGCGCAAGTGGGCTTAAGTGTCAAGTAGGTAATGTCTGATTTCTAGCAGTGGCGCTTAAAATATAGATTTACATTAACGACAACTCGACGAGTTCCGCACAAAACGGTTAAAAATTCACGTTTGTTGTATGGGAGCCCCCCACTCAATGATTTATTTTTTTAATATTTTTAGTAAGTGAAAATTTCAACTCCAGCTATCACGGTTCATGAGATGCAGCCTGGTGGACGGACGGACGGACGGACGAACAGACAGACGGACAGCGAAGTCTCAGTAATAGGGTCCCATTTTCACCCTTTGGGTACGGATGCTTAAAAAGCGACACATTTGACTCGACCCCGAGGACTGTATTACGCTTTTAGCGTCAGTTCACACCGACACATGACGCGGCGCTGAATTTTTAAGACAGCGATTCACAATTAAACTTTATTTACTACACAAGAAGATACACGTTTAATTGCAAGAGTTGGAAATTCGAGCTACACCGAGCTGCGTAGCACGGCGCCGCTCTTGTAATGAAAAGTGTATCTTCTTGTGTAGTAAATAAAGTTCGATATTATATCGCTAGTACCTTTAAAATGCGGCGCTGCGTCGTCATGTGACGTGTAGTTGCGGTGTGAGCTGACCCTTACAACTTCCCGACTCTCTCGCGTTTATCGCATCGTGGTGACTGGGGACATACAAACGTGTACAGTCTACACAGTCCCGTAGGCTGGGACTATATGATCCGGAATCCGACGGGCCCGGGAAAATTCAGAGCAATGAAAATTGAACTCTGCGCGAGAGTTGAGAGTAGAAGTGTCGAGTGTCGAGTTGTCGTATAAGTCGTAAACGTTTGACTCGACACTTGTGTCTGTGTGTTCGACTTTTAGCTCTTAATACTGGACACAATACCGGATACCTCAGTCCCGATATAGTCCCAGCCTAACACCACACGTATGCGCCTGATGAATGATCTCATTATTCAGAAAAAATCTCACGAGCGTCGAGCAGCCTGCAGGGCTAGTGCAGGTGATTCATGCCATTCATGTGCCATTCATAAATGCAAGTAAATAATACGAGCTGTGCGTAATACACCGTATTAAATATTACGCGCATATTGCGTAATATTTAATACGGTGAGCGAGGTTTGCATTTCGATCCTTTATAATATTTTTCAACTGAATGTTGCCCGCGACTTCGTACGCGCCAAAGGAAATCTACATACATTTTGCTGTAATAAAAAGTAGCCTATGTCCTTTTCCGTGGTCTATTGTATATCTGTGCCAAATTTCATTAAAATCAGTCCAGTAGTTTCGGAGCCTATTCAATGCAAACAATAATTTCCACTTTCTTATATTAGTATAGATATTTTTCAATAATAACATGTGCTGAGTGCGTGCTTTTGTCAATACTCGACGTGTAAAAGGTAACTACAATTTGTATGGGCATCGAAACAAGTAACACCGCCCCTGGTGGCAAAAATGGTAACTAATTCAATGCAGCAAAATTGGAGCAAAGACTTTGCTACCTTTCTAAGTCACATCAATGCAATCAATTGTGTGAGTTCAATGACTTTATCAATTCTGTAATGTAAATTATTTAGGTATTACATGGACAAAGCATTGGTCTCGCTGGGCGCTCTACCGCCAATCATTTATTTATGAGGTAGTCTAACTTTTTTTCCGAAGTTTTAAATTATTTTTCAGCCCAAACGTTTGAGTCTTGACATAAGCATTAATTGATATAAGCCTAAAATATCCGGAATTGATTTTGGACAACCTTATTACGTAACAACGTTATGTACGTATGATGCTATTATACCTACTAAGTATATGCCTAGCTTATACGCTTTGAAGTGGAATTTAGATTTACAATGATGGCTGTGTTTACCCTAACAAAACTAACCCCAACAAAGTTGTAATAATAACGCGAACGCTGGCAAAATTACGTGAAAATCCATAAAAAGTACAACGTTAATGACTAGGTATTAGATAATCGAAATGGCCTCACGTTTAGGGGTTGGGGTCGTGACTTTCTACTATTTTTTATTGCGAGGGTTTGTTTAGGGTTGTCAATTTATAGAAAAAAAAATGAGTTTTCGATCATTGCTTGACAACCCCTGATATAACACTAAAACACATCTGAAGTCAGAATCCCAATTTTCGTAATTAACTTACACTTACATTTTACTTTTATTGATATATATCATCGTCTTGATATCATCATGATAAATGAATCGTCTTGATATCATCAACTGATTTTTGGTGGTTTGACCAATCAAAACAGGTTTGACGTTGGTTTGACGTTTATGAGAATACCATTTCGCAGTTTTAACATATCGGGACTGGATTGCAGTGGCGAAGGCTGGTTCTCCTTCCTATGAAAGCCCTAGCCTGTATAATAGGTATGGATTTTGATGAGGGCCTTCAAAAGGTAAGTGGTAAGTGAAGCCGATAGGAATGGAGTTATAGGAACCCCACGCCACTGCTGGATTGTAGGTAACTGTATTATTACAGAACCGAACTTCAGAATGCAGAATACGTCAAAATTTAAAAGGCACTTGATATTTGCTTACTAGGGTTAAGGCACCAAGTTTGGTACAGCTTGACAAAAAAAGAGTATGACGCGGTGACAGCAGGAACTAAAAACATTTTCGATTGTATCATCTTTTATCCATAATAGAATGCAATGAGATAGATGTTTTATATTTATGTGTTATATTTTAATATATTTAAATATAATATATCTTTCCAATCTAATAAACAAAAAAATATGATACAGTCATAAATGTCTTTAGTTCCTGCTGTCACCGCGTCATACTCTTTTTTGCCAAGTTGTAAACAGTTGTTTTTATAAAATTATTGAATATTTTTAATATTAAGTATTTCAAGTTACAGCCCTGCATTTTCGTGTTAGGGCGTTTGAAAGTGACCATGAAATCGTCAGAACGCGAGAGCCGTCGCGTTGTGAGGGAGTAATATATTTGTAGAGCTCTAACGATTTGTTTTCGTTTTTTTATCTTATCTGTCGAGTAATGGGCCCGCACATAATGGAGGCATATCATGTGGAATACCAACGTCAATACGTCACGACTCACGAGGCGTGATTAAAAAAAAAGTTTTTACGGCCGTCTACTGTAGGTACGCATACAATAAACGCTAATCAAAATTAAGAGCCCTCCTTTTCACAGGCTGTCGCTGTCTCTGCCAGCCGAAATGACAAGGACAGCATGTGACTTGAGCGTCACTTAATTCAACTATCGTTCTAGTATTCGGCCGTTAGTCTAATTAACAACAGTTTCGTTTCGTTCGGTATTATAATAATTTCATGTTCAAGAAATTACAAGAACTTGGACTTTATTCTAAGGTCGAACGAACGCTTAAATAGTTACGATTATATTGCAATAGGGTTGATAGTAGAAAACGCGACTATTTTTCAGTGTCAGCGGGCAGGGCGCTGGTACGTTAGTAATATTCTTTGGCACTGGGCATATATATCTAAAAAAATCCGGCCAAGTGCGAGTTGGATTCCGTACGAAGAGTTCTTAAGAGAGGAGATATTTATATTGTCGTGTTAGTTTATATTAACTCTATTATCTATATATTTCATGAGACCTGGGCCTTAGACCTTCAGCCTGGTGACAGACAGACGGTCAGACGGAACAGATAGCGAGGTCTCAGTAATAGGATCCGGTTTTACCCTTTGGGTACGGTACCTTAATAACGTGTAACTATTTTTCAGTGTCAGGCAGGCGCCAGGCCACTGGACATTAGCGACATCTATAAACCGTATATTTTTAACATTCACATTTTCTATTTCCCAAAGTGATTTTGGGTATATGACATTGGACTATAATATATTTTTAATACCTTTACTTGTTTCCCAACATCGAGTACGGAAGTATCGAATTTATTTCCTATAGCGCACGCAGCTGTCACTTTTTGGAGGCGATCCAGAATTTTATTCCCGTTATTATCGTAAGACTATTCCTCTGTCGCTAGAGATTCATAAAAATTATTTTATATTTAATTAGTAACTAGCTGGTGGCCGCAACTTCGTTTGCGTGGAATGAATGGAAACGAAACCCTTTTTTATAAGGGAACCATAAGATAAAAGTAGCCTAAGTTACTCCTTATAACATCAGCTGTCTGCTAGCGAAAGTCCAGTTAAAATCGGTCCAGCCGTTTCAGAGATTAGCCGGAACAAATAGACAGACATAGAGACGACAGATAAATTTTTTAAAATTTGTTTTTTTTTGTCGAAGGTACTATCATAGACCAATCATGTACTCGTACCATAAACATTATCATAATAGTGTGAATTAAGTGATTATTTAATAGATAATTAAATATTAAGTATATCATGTATTTTATTGAGGTGATTTTCAAGAATCATAATAGTCCACGCTGTTATGCAATACTGTGTCAACCCACAAAATTACTAAAGTCGAGATGTTGATACTAATCGCATTCTCAGGCGATAAACTATAATTTTCAAAATAGTGTTAAGTGAATTAAGTAAAATACTTTAGTACTGAAAAACTGATAAGTTACAACTTTTGACACAGTTGAAATTCTCCTTAAAATAAATTTAATTAAACACGATTTTCTCAAAATGGCGATGTAAAGGGTTGACACAGTATTGCATTAAGCATAACAGCGTCCATTATAAACATTGGAATAAATCCCAATTCATGGGACCCTATTCACCCTTGGCTTGTTATCTGTATATTCCACGAATCATAACATAAATGCGCTGATGCTCCTGGTATTTTGAATAGTGACGACGGGGGCTCGCGCCAAAATGGTGACACATCATCACTATTTCATCATCGGCCAACAATGATCATTACCTATATATTATAAATATTTCTTCCCTTCGGTACGCGATCGACTCTCGAAGCAATGGATAGAAATAGACCACTACGTCGCACAATTTTTGACAGGACACGGAAACTTTAAAGCGAAACTATTTGGATTTACATTAGTCTCGTCTCCGCTATGCGAGTGTTCGACCGAAGGTAGCCCTTATGAACAAACTGCTCATCACATACTCTGGGAGTGTGATCTCTGGTATGACGAAAGAATCGAAATGTTGAACAGCGTCCATTGTGTTTCTAGGGTTGTGTACTATGAAGATCTCGTGGGCTGCGCGAAGAACTTCCGAGCTTTCAAACGTTTTTGTCATAAGTACTATTGGAAACAATGCAACACTTTTTTGTCATTATAAATGCATTGTAATCAACTGTCATATTATAAATTAAAACATTTAATTACATTCTGTCTTGTAGTCATAAAAAAAAAAAGATAAACATGATATTCTCGTGGTGCTTCCCCTTTAATTCTGACTTTTTGTAATCACAATTTTTGCTGTCTCCCGATTTGCTTGGGGAGGGAAACTGGAATACTTCCTACTCCTCCTACAATCTTCTGATTAATTTCGATGCGGGTTCCAAGACAGATTTAGCATGTCCCCGGGCACCCCTGAGATCATATCAAAGGGTTTTTGCGGTTGGTTACCACTGTCGATCCTGGCTACACAGGAGTTGCAGTGGTGGGTAAGTGTGGTGGGCCAATTGCCCGTTTAAAAAAAAAAATATTTAAATAATTTATTTATTATTAAAGCGCTATTCAATGAAAATTAGTTGGATGTTGGAACCTCTCTCATGAGATATTCGCCACGTGGGAAATAATTAGGACACAGTTTTTGGATTGGAAACTGAAACCAGAGAAGTCACAGTTTAAACAAATGCGGCGGGCGCGGCGCGGCGGTGTGATGCGGCCCGCTGTGGCCCGGCAGAGTGTACGATAGTTCATTAAATTACTTATAAAATGTATGGAGCGCATTTTTGCGTTGCGGCCCGACATAATTTCCTTGAACCTTGAAACCTACGAGTACATAATATGCCATATTATGTTGAATCACGAAATAAAACAAACATTGCCATAACTAATAACTTATCCTACAGCAGTTTTATTGACGATCATTTAAGCGTAACATAATTAATCAAAAGAAAGTAGTACGAGCAATAGGTAGTTAATTTTCTTATCTTATCCTGTTGGGAAAAGCACTTGGCGGGTTGTCGGTACCGGTGGGAGTGATTGACATAATATTATCACAAATCTCGCGTCTCGTTTACGTATTTACCGACATTTGGAATTGGCGAAGCTCCGAGCTCCACAGCATCATCATTATTTTCATCAGCACAGCCGCTGCCTCTTAAACATCAACACCAATAAGTGTCACAGTGTCGCAATCACCAATTCAATATAAAGATTAATTCAATATCACTTTTCAAAATATGAGGCAGCATATCAAAACACAACACTTTCCTTAAGTTTGCCGTATAAAATAACTTCCCAGAAATTGGCCCTTACTATAATAGCACTAAGCACTAATAAATGGTGCACTAATATTTTTAGTTTTAATTTTTATTATTTAACTCTGAAGTTTTAACTCTCATTAACTTTTTTCTTCTTTATTTTATGACGTAAACCTTTAGACCAAGTTAGAGGTTAAACGTCAAAGTCATACAAAATGATAAGCTTTCAAAAATGTCAATCCTTTTCACATGGGACATCTGTGGTGTGGTTGAGCGCATCGGTACTCAAGCCGAAGGTCGCGGGTGTGGAAGCGTCCATTACATATTATTATTATTAATATTTTATGGGTGGGGTGTGGGAACGTTTCACGTTTCGCCCCTTCTATATTCGATTTTTATTACGGCTTTCGACTAGGTACCAAATTAACGGCGCTAACCGGAAGCAATGCAATTTTTTGTGAAATTGTGTAAAGTTTAAACCAATTACTTAAAAATATAAGTTACTGGCGACTTTATCATATATATTTATTCTTCAACGAAGCGTGTGCTGGTTGCTACGCACTAGGCCAGTACTTTAAGTACTTATAGACCGGACCGAAATATAGCATGATTCACAAATCGAGCTTATCTGTAAGCGACAAAAAAATAATGTCTCTAATTGAGACGCGCTAATAATATTGCTGCTGACGTGGACCTAAAGCAGCTGGATGCGGCATGAGCGGGCAAATAATAAACATAATTAAAAAAATTAAGTGGTCCCCGAATTGTCAAGTAGTGAGCTAGCTTAAGATGATGAATTATAGCTAATAACACTCTCGATCATGTCAATTGTCAGCTTTCATCCGTTTCGGAGCTACGACACGGACAGACACACTGACACATATATTCAGACGGACACGTAAAACTTATAACGTATTTCACATTACGCGATATGATAGATACAATATGAAAAAAAGCGATATATCGGCCTGTGACGTCACGAGTTGCACCCGCCATACATTTGTCATTACAAAATGTATGGCGACAGCAACTTGTGACGTAACAAATGGTTTTGCGAGAAAGAGATGGGCAATATTTTTTATTTGCTTAATTTTTTTTATCGCGTCAATCTAAATACCTATATATTTTAGATTTATGTAGGTATCTTTAATCAACTATTAATTTATAAAAATGTGATATTCCACACTAGGCTACATCCCTATTGGGTAGAAACTAGACTTTTTTTCTTTCTATATAATATAATAATATTACATCTTTATATAGACTTGTTAATAATATAACAAACCTTGATTTGAATTTTGGACATGTATATTGCGAATTCTGCTATTGAGGAAAGCGTAAATAAATGTCACATCTATAGTGTGTAATATTTTATGTCTCTGGCGGGGACGCACATGGCAAATCGTGTCTTCCTTTTTGCCCACTATTAATACCGCGAGTACAACTCTGTGTAGCTATAGAGCTCGATAAAAATAGACATGACATCTTTTATTACTTCTTCAAAAGTATAAAATACTATGTTTAAAATTGTGTAGGTATATTTATTCATATTGACGCAACAAAGTAACGTCATATTTACTAAATATGACGTTACCTACAGTATTTTGTCAATGTCTATTGTCTTCTAATAAACATTGCGTCTATTAACGTCATAATTGGCAACGTTTTGAACTACGAACAACTGTCAACTGTAGCCACGTCATAATGTTATGATGTGCACAGTGATTCTCGGAATTACAATGTAATAAATTAAAATTTAGTATTGACATACAGTCACTCTGCACGCTGATAGGGCCAGGCCGCCATAGATTTCTTCGACAAATGTATTTTTATGAAGTAGGGGGCAAACGAGCATACGGACCACCTGATGCAAAGCGATTATCGTCGCCCATAGACACCCCCAACACCAGAGAAGTCGCAAGTGCGTTGGCGGCCTTTTAAAAGGAGTACGCTTACGAGTGTAGCACATTGCATCATATCTACAGGCAATTATGCTAGTTGGATGATAACGTTATTCCTATAAAAATACGTCATCAACATATACAGGGTGATTTTGCTATTTTATTCGGGTCCGAGAAATACATGTTTTGTAGCAAAAATATATCATATTATTATAATATGTAATTCACAAAAGCATTCGTGTCAAATCTCAAGTATTTGAAAGTTAGAAAATCTTATAAAGATTATAAATTTAGTAGATAATGTTTGAAAACAAATTTTTACCAAGTAAGAAAAAAAGTTAACTAAGAATGCCATACTATTTCATGTACCTTTTATACCCTGTTCCTCCTGAAACGGATTAAAAATCACGCAGCATAATTCCAAGAAAAATATATTTTTAAATTTCTGAATTTTAAAAGTAATAAATAGGCCACCGATTTACATTCTAAGCCCGCGGCGCGATGAACGCTGTAAATCAGATGGCGCCACTGACGCGTGAGTCACCTTCGCGTGCGCTTTTTCTGTCACCTCTAGCTATTTATACCTCTCTGTTCTTCTCTTTCTCCGCGTTCGCTAGTTATTATTATTATTGTTGTTATAGAGTAATAATACGGAGTAATTTCCCCCAAGCAATTATTTTAATAGGAAGGAAAATAGTTGAGATACCCATTTTGAATAATATTAGGTCATTAGCATTACATATGAAATTGGTGTTTTGTAAAGGAGGAACATAAAGTCGATTTTTTTTAAACATAATATATTTATTTAATCAAAGTATATACCATTGCTATCTATGTACTTTTGCCATCTCATAAGTAGTTAATTGATTCTTTTACTAAAAAAAAGCATTCGGACAGGAAGCAATAAAATCTTTGATGGCGCTTTGGACTGCCCCATCGGAGTTGAATTTTTTCCCTTTCAAGAAGTTATCCAAATTTCGAAAACAATGGTAATCTGTTGGAACAAGGTGGCCGGGGAGTACGGTGGATGTCTTAGACATTCCAATTGAAGCTCCTCTAATTTGGTAGCCGTCTGTTGGGCAGTGTGTGGTCTAGCGTTGTCCTGAAGCAGCAGTGGCCTAGAGCGAATGACCAACCTCGGTTGTTTAGCAGCTAGCTTTTCCATCATGATTTGCAGTTGCTGGCAATAGACATCTGTCGTAATAGTCTGGCCAGATTTAAGAAAGCCATAGTGAACGACACCGGCACTAGTCCACCAAACGCTCACAAGTAACTTTTTTGAGTCAATTTTCGTTTGGGGCAGGCTTTCGGTGGTTCGCCAGGGTTCAGCCATTGCGATGAGCGTTTCCAATTATCGTACAGGATCCACTTTTCATCACAGGTAATGATTCGATTTAAAATCACTTCATTATTGTGCCGGTTGAGTAATGTAATGCAGCAGTCGACGCGCGTTTGTCGGTTTGCTGCACTCAATTCATGAGGTACCCACCTTTCAAGCTTTTTCACCTTCCCAATTTTCTTCAAGTGGATTAAAACAGTTTTATTACTAACACCGCAGCCTGCAGCTAACTCGGACGTAGTTTGCGATGGATCTGCTTCCACAATAGCCTTCAATTCTTCATTATCAACTTTGGTCTCCGGCCGTCCACGGGGCTTGTTCTGCCGGTCGAAATTTCCAGAACGAAAACGTTGGAACCAAAAACGCACTGTGTTTTCTTTTGCGACACCGCCGTCATACACATCATTAATCCTTCAAGCCGTTTCTGCAGCACTGGTGCCACGGTGGAACTTGTACTCGAAAATAATACGATATTTCAAGTTTTCCATTTTGTAAACAGAGTGACCCAAAGAAAAAACCAAAAGAGGAGAAAACAAATGTTTTATGGTTTTCGAAAAACAAATGAATGAGTAAATAGCGGGATAAATATGAAATTGGAATTCCTAACCAAAGAAGATAATATATTTGAGATCAAATTGGCCAGTACGACAAAACGCCAATTTCATATGTAAGGACCTAATATTATGCTATTGCAAAATTTAACATAATCCATCCATGCAAATTGCAAACACTTAGGTGCTGCTTTGTTGAAAGACGACTAATAGAGGTGTATACTTTGGCGCTGCTTTTGCTCGTTTAAACTTAAACTAGGTAAAAAATATACTCTACACCTATTACTATATATAATTAACACTTATCTTACTTGTAGTAAGGAGAGACACCTTCCTCTACATAAACTGTAACTGTGCCAAATATCATACTCCTCCGTTCGCACAATTCTCGTAAATTGTACTGTAAGATTTTGCTTCACTTGTTATGATTCTTATCAGAATGTGTACCTATATATTTTGGTATGTATCTTGGTGGCCACGCACGCCGCGCACGTCCCTCTGTTTTACTAGATATGGAGAGCTACTAGGAAATTTGGAGCAGGTGTTTGAGGCAAGCTGAATCGTTGTCCTATATTTCTCCTATTGTAATTCAACACATGACTGGCTGGTCAGAAGCGGGGCTAAGTCAATATACAAATTTTCTATTTATTAAAAGTAGTAAGTACTATTTAATAAAAGTTATTTTTGTAATCCCCAAAAACATGTTTGAGGCATTTTGAAATTTTAATGCTTAAAATAGCTTAATGTTTAAGGAGTTGGGAAAACAAAAGCCAGGTCATTTAGTCGGGGCTTTAACCTTGCCAGACCAGTGTAAAAAGTAAATTGGAAAAGGTTAAAAAAATAAAAACACGATATAAAACTTAAAAACTTAAATATTAAACTCTGGGTATAAGACTCGGGGATAAAAACCTAACCAGGAGCATGTCACGACATGTATATCAACGCGCAATAGGTTTTCTTTGAATTCTAAAATTACTTCAAAAGTTATTGTCCGATTTCGCTCAAAATAATTTTCCTAAAGAGTTTTTAGTATGATCTATCAGCATCGAAACTTACATGTTCTATCTCCTATAGTTTAGAAATCCCAACTTATAAACCACTTTGGAGGCCGATTACTCCAAAATGGTTGACTTTGTAAAAAAGTCAAATAAGATACCTTGCCTTTATTTTAAAATATCTATTAAACGATTTCTCATACGATGTGGTATAGTGAAAAATTATTTTTTATCCCCACTTCACATGTATGGAGAGCCATCCCTAAAATGTAAAATGATTATAATTGTATGATGCCTTAACTGAGTGACAGTTTGTCTGTCTGTCTGTCGGACTGTATGTCTGTCCGCGCATCTAGCTTCTGTAATTATGACTGTGTATAGTTCTCGGTTTTGGCATCATACAATTCAAATCAAAAAATACCTCCAATCTCGTGTTGAGTTACAATAGGAGAAGCATAGAACAAAGTTTTAGCTTGCTTCAAACACCTGCTCTAAATTTCCTAGTAGCTCTTGGGCTATGAGGATTACGTCCAGTTACCACTTACGAGTCTTACGACTAAATAACTTATCTAAGATTTATGGTATCCTTTTACCACCTACATCGAAAAATCCCTTAACAGAAGCAACTTTTATGTTATGAGGTAATTGAGAATATTTTAGTACCGTTGCAATAGAGTTGTATAGAAAACGAGATCGTCCACAACTTTGTTATACAATAGTTTCCAGGAAAAGGGGTGCTTGTATTCTTTGCCAACAGAAAGTGACCCCAGCTAGTGAATTTGTGAAGCTCATAAAGGGTGGCGTTGCCCCCTACTATGATAACTCGAGAGTGATATTATTTGCTGTGCCAAGTGAGTGGGTCATTTGAACGCCCACTTCCAATCTAGTTTGAGAATATCAAGGGAATTACAAACTAAACTAAACTTAAAATTGAGCTATACTTAGCGCTTTAAAAACATAGTAATAATTGAACTCACAAATATTTTATATAAAAACCTAACCAAGAGCATGTCAGGTCATATCTAAAGAGGGTTCCGTAGACCGTAACTATCAACGCGTAATAGTTTTTTTTTTTCAAATTACTTCAAAAGTTAATGTTCGATTTTGTTTAAAATAATTTTCCTAAAGAGTATTTAGCATTATCTAACAACATGGAAAATTTCAAGTTTCTATGTCTCATAGTCTAGAAATGCCAGCGGTGGGACCAAATTTTAAGCCACTATGGAGGCCGATTACTCGAAAATGGTTGACTTTCTAAAAAGTCATGTATGAAACCTTGCCTTTATTTTAAAATACCTATTTAACGATACTCCACAGGATGGGGTAGAATGAAAAAGTATTTTTTATCCCCAGTTCACATGCATGGAGAGCCACCCCTAAAATGTAAAATTATTATTATTTTATGATTCCAAAACTGAGATAGATGTATACACACTCTTTAACTGTACCAAATTTCATCCCTTTATATTCATAATTACAGAACCTAGAAGTGCCGACAGACAGACAGACAAACAAACAGACGGATGGACAGAGCTAAACTATAAGAGTTCCTTAAGTATTACGGAACCCTAAAAATATATTTCATTTCCAATGTCTCGCTAAAACTTTTAGGCTTAAATTAATTGTGGAGGTTCAAGGAAGGTTCAAACGGTGAGAAATATTGGAGGTGTGGTTATTTATTTATTCTAGTTCATAGTTAAGACAGAAGAACGTGTGTTATTCTGTCTTAACTATGATAATAACATACAGGTTTATATTTTTCGTATCGGGCGCAGCTGTCGCTAATTTTATGTTTTTGAACAAAAACCTTTTGTTAACATAAATATAATAATAATGTATATGCATATGACGTATGATAACTTATTCTTCATGAATATTCTATTGGGTGTACGGTTGTATTCTATGTCCAATCCATTGTTATTTGAAGTTGTATAAAATAAGATATTTAAAACGTAAATAAGTAAACTCAAAGGTCAGTTGTATTATATTATAAACAATATTATTATATTTGGAAACTAAACGGCTACAGTTAACACATTTAAAAGCTTACTAACAATACCTATTGAAAGTTAACTGCGTGTTTTATTGTCAGTCGATATAACGGCAATAATATGTAGTTCTATTTTACAACACGGCGCGACGTTTGTTCCAGCTGTAGCATAAAGACGAAACCATGATATTATTAACTTTTGGAGAGTCGAGATTTTCATAACTCGAAAGCCTTGAAGTTTCCCTTGAGTCGAGTCAAGTTCTCATCAATCGAGTTTCCGTAGTAATGTTGTGGGGGGCTCCGGCGCGGCGCCGCGACGTCGCGCCGCTCCTGGCGCCAGTCATCCCGCCTAGTGGGGACACCTACAGGAACGTGCTATAAATCCATAAGGAGTACTGAGATGGATTAAAATGTTGCTCTTTATTTTTTATGAGGATAAAACTAAAATGGCTAAAGCGGTGAGGAGATATTTTGCGCATTATTGGCGTGGCCATGCCGACGCGCTACGAGTATATCGTTGACGTCACGTTGACAATCCCTTTCTCCCCGTGGTCTAATCTATATAAGTATGTGTCAAATTTCATCAAAATCGGCCCAGTACCTAGTTTCGGAGCCTGTTCAGTGCAAACAAACAAACAAACCCTCTATAATTATAACATAATACTAATATTCATTAGTATCGATTTGTATGTAAAGATTATCTATTTTTTTTTTTAATTTACATATCTTTCTGGTTTGATGATGATAACCATGATGATCACAGAAACGAATAGAGCTCTTTGCATCTCGATAAAACCGTGATTTTCTAACACTAATATTTATTCACAGCTGTATGAAGATACTAAGGAAACGACTATCCTTGAATGATAATATTAACAAGGCGATATTGTTATCATTGTGTTTACAGCACTACACGACGCGACGCAACGAAAATAAAACTTTAAATAATCTAAAGTCAATATTTGATGTTTTGATCGACAGATAAAATAAACAGAGTTCGATTTGGTCGCGCAAAATATTTTGCGTGATTCCGTAATATAATTTGATAATTGCTACCAACTTCTAGTCAATTCTAGAACTTAATACAGGCGTACATAAAAAGGGTAGAGGCAAATGAAGTCTACATAGAATACTTCATTTTCTCGGTTCTAATCTTTGTGGAAAGACGATACATTTAGTTTTTGAGTTTTGTAATAATTTCAGAAAGCTATTTCATAGATATCAGGGGCGGTGCTAAGCTATGAAATGAAAATGGGCAAATACTTCAGGCCATAATCTGAGGTCAACCGGTTGGGCCCTAACCAATCCGTACATTTTTATGTATTATCTTAATAGTTAATAATGTTTTACAGGATATCTCCTTGAAAACAAATTGTTCTCTACTGATTGTCCCGTTGGGCGGTCGATTAGTGGTGTTTAGCAATTTACCCCAACTTTTGCCCTTTTCAAAAGTTTTAACCGACTTTATAGGAGGCGGTTATATCATGTCAGTTATACTTATAATTATTATGTACCATGAGCTCCGTGGCCTAGTGGGTAGACCGTTTGATTCGCACTCGCGAGAGTGCAGGTTCGATTCCTTTCCTTCCTGTTGTGGCGTGTACCAATGAGACTTTTTCAGATCTCTAGTACATTATACGGACGCTCCAACGGTAAAGGAAAACATCGCGAGGAAACCCGCACATTTTGTTGGCCCCAGACGTATTGACCAGTCATTCCTCTGGACGAGGCTAACTGTGTTGTGAGATTGCAGTATGTGCTTGGGCAACCATACGAGATTTAAAATACCAACTGTCACAGGCACTACAGTATTTCAAGAGTGGTTACTTCGCTCGGAGAATACTGTGTAAATCATCTAATAACGGATGAAAAGGCCTAAATTATTAAATATGTAAAAACCGAGTTATGGTAAACTTTGTCCTAAAAAAGGCAAACTGTTGTATTTTGTACCCACATTATTAAGTACTAGCTGTTTCCAGCGGCTATGCCCGCGTAAATATACTATCCAGTATTCCGCGGGAATACTGTACTTTTCCTGTAGCCTATTTTTTAATCCAGAGACTAAATTACCATGCCAAATTGCATCAAAATCCGTTCCGTAGTTTTTTTGACTGATGTATCAACGCACAGGCCAAACCGTTAAGGCTAGAAATTTGAAACTTTGCACACGTATTTCTCATATGACGTAGGCATCCACTAAGGAAGGATTTTTCAAAATTCAACCTCCAAGGGGGTAAATTAGGGGATTAAAGTTAGTATGAAACTTTTTATTCCTTTGACATATTTGCATAATATTTCGTTGAATTACGTATTTCAGCGTTTTCTAAAATTCAGCCCCTAAGTAAAATATGAGATGAAAGCTTAAAACCTAATTGCACGCGGGCGAAGCCGCGAGCAATTAATGCTAGTGTCATGATAAAATTTAATCTTAGATGTCTCCGACGGACGTCCGATTAGGTTTTTATCTTCGATAACAATTTTTTTGGGTTCCGTACTAACTACAAGGAACCCTCATGGTTTCCCTCTGTCCATCCGTCCGTCTGTCCTACCTAAATAACTTCAGTAATTATAAATAGCCGAGTTTTTGTATGGTTATAAATTTCATACAGACGTTACTTTATTTGGCATACTGGCATCATAAAATAATTTTAATTTTGTATTTTGACAAACGAAACATAGACATTGACAAATTACATGAAAAGTGGCGTTGAATAGGTCTATTTATATAAAAGTGGTCCAAAGTGGTTTTAGGTTTACATGCTAGCCCCCCCCCCCCCTACTCTACTATAAAGGGTAGAAGCTCCTAAACTATAAAGGGTAGAAACTAACTTGTATCTTTCTACGCTGCAACATGATCTATTTTAAACACTCTTTAGGAAAACACATTTTCACTTCTGCGTGTAATCTCTTTACTTCATGTATTTTTTGCACAAGTGTACCTAAGCGAGTCAGCATTGTATATTCATAAAAAACTTCAATAGCTCGCCAGCGCCATAGGATAAGACGCTTGCCTTGACCCGTCTGGCCTCGTTCCGCCTGTCACCACATAAAAATATACAACCTATATGTAATTAAAACTGCGATTAACCCTGAGCTACTGCTGGTACATATAATATAATATATATTGTATAATATATGTAAACAAAAGTTTTGCTACATGTAGCCGGCCGGGCGCGACTTATTTTGTATAGAAAGGTGATAATATACATATTATCCATGAATCGAAAATTTTGCCAGGTAGCCTATTAACTACAAGTAGAAATTTGAAAAGTCCTGACAAAAAGCCTGACCTGGGGGGGTATTATGAGGTCTTGTAGCAGTATTACTTTAACATTACTTTTGAATTTCATATAAGCAAACATGATCTCTATTTATATAGACAAAGAGATATTTTTAATTTGCGCGAAATCTAAAAGTAATGTTAAAGTAATACTGCTACAAGACCTCATAATACCCCTCCTGAACTGTCGCAGTTCAAACTTATGTAAGTAGTATTCTCAGATATTATTAGCAATAGTTATGTGCTACTTACATTCCTTTTTAACTAAAAAATCCGGATATAATTTCGGACATGTCCGGACTAATCCGGACGAATGGTAACTTACTACAAGAGAATCGTAGAAAAACGCAACAAACTTACCATCATAATATTAAAAAAAGTAATGGAATCGAAATGGGTTATTCAAACGACCCATAAAAAGTAAGAGCTAGTCTGATTTTTTTAGCCTTTTTGTAGCAAAAACAGCATAAAACACTTGTTTTTAATATATTTAATACGTTAAAACGAGCTCTACTTTTTATATAAATATATCCTTCTTCGATCATCTGGGTCGAGGATTATTTTTTCTTAACCGAAAGAAAAAAATAGAAACAAAACACATTGGTATGTATAAACTGCATTCAGACATCGTTTTAAAATTCAATCTTTTACACTGGGCTACCCAACCTTTTATATAACAAAAATGTCAGAGCTGTTAAAAGGTGTTACAAAAAGAAGTATTTAATCACTCTAGGACATTTCTCGCATATCATTGGCGTACAAATGTTTTTGGGGCCTTTTAGGGCCCATTTTGTTAACTTTAGGTTACCTGCCTGTGACTAATAGTCACATATTTTAATTTTATAGAAGGTAATTATTAAAAATATTAGTTTTATTTTTAGGAATATTTAAAAAAAAATATTTAGACTTACAAATAACTCTATGATGTGATCTGGGTCTGTGTGATCTTTCTAATGTAAAATTTATATTTGTACATGTACAGGTCTGTAAATTCTTTTTATAAACCTGTATCACAATCCAATGGTTGAACACACCTGGTAAGGCGTTTTAGGAATATTGTATGATGGATGTTGTTGCCGAACGGCGGAGTTTTGTTAAGCCTTTTGTTCGGCCTTCGAGCTGTAAGGTCAAAACGCAAGGCGAAACAAACAAAACGAAGATACAATTACAGAATTTAGTACCACCTACGCAACTGATTGGATATGACTTTGTTATTAAAATCACACTTAAAAATGCAAGTTGTATTATTTATAGAATTTAAATTGTTTTTTTTATATTTGACATATTAGTTATGATGCGATACCTACATAACGAAAGTCAAAGCCACTTTGAAGCTTATTAAAATCACTTAAATGATAAGTCTTTCCTCTAAAGGGCCATACTGACCATCCAGCCTGTCAGTAGTGTTAAATTGAAGCGGACTCTTAGGCAAATTGGTTTTGCAGGCTGTATTATCAGGATACCCCTTTAATCACTATTTAGAGATTTTCAGGGTCGGACTTAGTCTTTGCAAATAGGGACAAGCGAGGCTCTTCTTTTGAGAAACTTTATTAATGTTACATTTTTAAATACCTATCACACATAGTTGATTACTTTTTTAAATACTCGAAAACAAACGCGGGGATGTTTAATCAAGTTCCACTGCAATTTGCCAAGGCACATAAACGTTAACTACATCAATTTAATATATATTAAAGGAATTGAATAAGGAAATAATTCAAGTAATTTGGACTAAACGTAAACATAAATGTATCCTACGCCTCACCTTGACGAGTGACCTTCTAGTACTGACAACTATTATCCGAGATGCAACAACTCGTTAAAACTTGTAACAACTTGCGAAAATTATCTCCAAGTATTAGGCTGGGGTTATATTATGCCCGGAGTCCAGAACTCCGGTGAAAATTCATTCAAAGTGCATTGAAAGTAGAACTCTGCATTAATACAATAAAGTTGAAAATCGAATCCATGAGTATCGAGTCAAAATATGTCAATGTCATATAGGACAGCTCGACACTCGAAACTTCCATTTTCACAGCCTTATATTTTCAGTGCTCTGAATTTTCACCGGCGCGGCGTTCCGGATTCCGGAGCATATTATAGTCCCAGCCTTATCGATTAGTATCTTATCTGCTAAGACTTAAGGCCTTTTTTTGACCTCCGACGCAAAAAGAGGGGTAATATAAAAATTGGATGTGTCGGTGCTGATCTGTATGTATGTCTGTCCGTGGCATCGTAGCTCCTAAACGAATGGTCCAATTTAGATGCGGTTTTTTATTAGCTTGTAAGCTTTTGCAGTCCAGGTTTTATTTTTATTTTGTGATAAGTATAGCAGCTTGTTACCCGGACACTTGGGATTTTCTGATGTTCTGAAAATGTCTGATTCAGATTTAATCGGACTACAAAATATTTTAAGAAATTCTTTATTTAAATCTTAACGAGACTTAAGAAATCAAACTAACAAAAACTGTTGAGGATACAAACGAGTACATAATATGCTTAGACCAAATAAAAAAGTGAAGACAGAGCTTTGTCAAACAAAAACTAAGGTCAGATTTTTATGTATGTAGTGCGCGTGTAGCTACGCACTACATAACGCGCGCTCACACGCGTACACGCGCGCTACTCACTAAAAATCACATACCGCGACAGCTCTCCTTACAAGGTAAAGCGTAATTTCGTTACGTGTGTGTGCCTGACACTGTGTAATTAATCAGCGAGGCGTAGTTTGTACCGTCCACAGCGCGGCCTCACTGTGTGGTTTGCAGAACTCTATCTTCATTTTTTATTAAGTCCGAGATAATATACAACACTAGCGGCCCCGCCCGCCTAAATACAGTATCCCACGGAACACTACTTTTTGAAGTCAAAAAACTTTCACATTTATAATAGTAGTAGGATTTGTAAAAGTGCGTTAAAGTAACCTCCAGAACAATATCCATAGAAGCTGGCTTCAATTTATTATTAATCATGTTGGTTCCTGTTGTCATCACATGAAATACGGCGTTATGTTATAAACGTAATTTCTCATACGTCCCCACTTTTGACATTGAAAAGTTGCCGACAGTATTTTTTATCTGTAAACTTAACCTCGCGCTCAATGCCGTGTGATTTTAATGTCGGACCTAATGAACTGGGCATTTAGTGTTGTGTATATATCAATAATAATTTGATTATTAGTTAACTCGTTCGAAAATAATAATTGGTTAACTTCAAAACAATTTTTATGGTTGCCATCCGGGCCCTAGCCCCTGTGCAGTTGGAATCCGTGCCTGTTTTTACAATGCATCGATGGTATGAGGCATGAGCCAGACTTGCATAATATGAAGCACATGAGGCCCTTACTAACACGTTAAGCACCAAAATAATTCTACTACAGCATTTGTGGGTAAGGTAACTAGTACTTACCTACCCACAAATGCTGGAAAAAAATAAGCAGTACTTATGTACACACGAGTAAATAACAAAAGAACGAATTACGTAACGCTTAGTTGCTTATAACGAAATACCCTTCTTGGTAGTCGGGTAAAAAGGAAAATAATATATTCCTCGTTCAAAATTATAAAAACTAGAATTTTTATTTAACGAGTTTTACGCGTTCAATTAATTACAAATTGTAAGAACAAAATACAATATTAATAGTTATTAAAACTTCATAACCTAATTTATATTTACACTTGGTTGTAAATTGTAATACAATTTACACTTGGTTGTAAATTGTAATACAATTTCATACACTTAACATCACTAAACCATTACCGACAGAAACCTTTTAACGCTGTTTTAATCGGCCGAGCATTACTATGTTGTTAACAGTAAAGTTCATTTGAGATAAATCCTATGTTTAATGCATTTATTTAATAGCCTACGTACAAGTATAACAAGGGTGGAGGCTGACTATATTTTGTAGTGCGTAAAGGGCCCTAAGCATCATTGAATACGACACTGATTTTTAGGGTTCCGTATTATAGGAATTTTTATTCTGAACTGAATTCTTGTGTGTTGTGTTAAAACTTAAAGTATGTATCTATCCCCTCAGCTCAGTGTGCGTACTGGCAAAGGCCTACTATCGCGAGCCACTCTCCTGCAGCTTGGCCCCACAGTAAGTTTTAGTTCGTCCTCCCATCTTCTTTGCTGTTTGCCTCTACTTCGCTTAGAATTTCTGGGATACTAGTCAGCTATTATTTAACTCTACTTTTCCTATCTTTACCTATTTTTTTCCAGTAGTTTGTAGGAGTAAATGTGAGAAAGTAGGCTCTACGGTGACTAGTTGACTTTTGAAATACATACACCATACCTTTGACGCTTTATTTGTAGTGTCCCATCCAACACAAACTCAAAGACGGTCCCTGAGGAACTAAAGATGACCACAGATCCCCACAGTTCCCCAGTGCATGACGGTTATGCCTTAGTTGAATCCTATATTTACTGTCGGTCCCAGATATACTCCTCTTAAAGTTTTTTTTTATAAAAACTGATCAGAATCTACTAGCTTAAATGCATTCTTTTCCTCTGTCGCTCGATATAAAGTAAGAAGCGACAAAGCTTTCGAATAAGCTATCCGACACTTAGGACTTGTTTCATAATCTACTGATAAGTGTCCCGTGTCAGATAGCTTGTATGCATTTTTTCCTCTGTCGCTCGATATAATGTAAGCAGAGACAAAACTTCCGATTAAGCTATCCGGACACTTCTTATTAGAAGATTGTGAAACCACCAAAGATTAATAAATACTTGACCATATTGACCGGAATCCGTAAGGCCGGGGAAAATTCAAGCATTGAAATTAGAACTCTGCGCCATTACCTACAATAGATCTGAAAATCGAACACACAAGTGTCGAGTCAAATGTCAGTGTCATACATCACAGCTCGAAACTGGACACTTCCATTTTAAACTCTAGTGTGTTCAGCGCAGAGTTCTATTTTCAATGCTCTGAATATTCCCCGGTCTACCGGATTCCGGAGAATATAGCCTAAGCCCAATAATATGTCGTGCATTATCCGCCCACACATAATAATATTCAACCATGTTGTATTATTATTATAAATATTCAACAGGTGAACAGGAAACGTATGTTTGTCTACATGTTTAACGTTTCCTATGTTGTTTGATTTATTGAGTGTTTTTTAACAATTGACGATTATTTATATGTTTGTCGAAAAACTCAAGGCTTTTCTTGTTAAGTGTGTTTCTTTGATTTATTGGTTCGAACATCCACGCGTATTTTTCCAGCCCCTCTGTAATAATTTTACAATTATAACTACATTATAATACTAATATTATGATTTGTACTTACAGGGAGTCTAATTCATAAGTAGGTAGAGTGTTGACATAATTTATCTGTGTTATAATGATGCCATGCAGTCAATGACATGTCATATTATTTATCTTAATAATACGATCAAGAGACGAGAGTATTAAGTAATATTATGCCAATCATTTGTCTATCATCATTTGCCAACTACACATTTGGTTTTCTGTAGCCAGAATCGCCACCAACAGGGCCATAAAATAAGTTTTTGCACTCGAAGTTCGGACATTCTACACTGACAATTACTGTGGATATTTGGTGCAGCTCTCAATTTGATCTCTTGCAATGTAACGTGTATCCTTTTGTGTAGTATATAAAGTCCAATTTTGAATCGCTATCTTAGTAAAAAGTGCTCGCCGTCTCGGTGCCACCTGACACTGATTCTGCAAATCACAGCAATATACCTAACCCATAAGTTCAACATAGCTGAGATAACAAGGGTATATCCTCACCGCGACCACCTGCGAATGCGGTGCTGGTCAAGTTACCATCTGTGGCAGCACCTAAGGCTGGGACTATATTGTCCGGAAGCTGTAGGGCCGTGGAAAATCAGAGCACTGAAAATAGAACTCTGCGCTAATACTGGTAATGAGCTGAAAATCGAACAAACGAGTGTCAAGTCAAATGTCAATGTCAAATCTGACAATTCAACACTCATGTGTTCGATTTTCAACTCCATTGTATTAGCGCAGTGTTAATTTCTCAGAATGTTGCCGAATTGTCCGGAATCTCCAAGGGCGGCAAAAATTCAGAGCGCTGATACAACTCTGGGCTAATACGATAGAGTTGAAAATCGAACACTCGTCCTCGAGTTTTTAAATGGCTGCCGTGTGTTGCCATGTGTTCGATTTTCAACTCTATCGTATTAGCACAGAGTTGTATCAGCGCTCTGACTTTTCTCCGGCCGTAGAGATTCCGCGTAATGTAGTCCCAGCCTTACCTAGTAAATGCCAATAACTTCCGTGTGCGAACTACGAACTGCGAACACGTGCAATGTGCATTATTGTTGTAAGATTTCATAATTAAGTAACCATATTAGGGTAAATCCAAAGTGGTTGCTGTTGGTTTTGCTGTTGTACTTTACCTACGAATACCTACCTACGAATTTCTACCATATTTCAGGTAGAAATTCATATTTCATTCATAAACCTTTGCTAGTTCTTGCCATCAAAACTCTATTCAATCATCGAACACTCGTCACGTCTTGTTTCCAAAGAAAATTTTATTTGCAAGATAGTGTAACCAATGCAGTGTAATACCAGTGCAGTGTAATAGTAGGTTGAAATAAAACTATATGTCTTACATTTTTGTTTTAAGTGCCCAAAGATAGTGATGCAATCAAAGTAGATATAATCACAATAGCTTAAAAATAATCCAACAATATTAAAAAATTGATTTAGAAAAAGCATAAAAGTCTACTCAACATTTAATAAAAGTCTACTTAACGCGTGGCAATAAGGTTTATTTTGTTTGGAACTATCTGGATTTAGTGCACAAAACATTTAAAATGCACTGGCATTAGAAATGTTTACCGTACTGGACTGCTCTAAAAAAACACATTTTGTAAAAGCGCCTTTAACGAAAAGTCGAAAAGGCAATGATAGAAAAAATTGTAGATCCAGAGATTACCCCCGACAACCTCACAACCTCACAAACTCATAAACTCATAAACTTTACTTGTTTATAATTTTAGTTCCTTTTTTTATCTTTGAAAATATATTCTTTTTTTAATACTTTAGTATAATATTATGAATCTTTGAAAATTTCTCCTTTCGACTTTCTGCTAACTTCACGTTCGTGTATAGATTTGTATTTTATATTACATATAAAATACAATTTATATTTTTTTATAGCTTGTAACCACATATTGTTGTAACTTGTAACACTTTCGTAAAGGAAAATCCGTATTTCGTATGCAGTTGGGCAAATGGGGTTTTCCTGCACTGTGACGTATGCGGTCTATAGACTATGGAGTTCGTGCCATAGCTCACATATGAACGTTTTTTACCATATTAATAACAATAAACACATTACCACATATTACTAAATAATTACTACGCAAACATTTACTAGTTAAGAATGCACCTGACCCTAATCAATTCGCCCGATTCTATACCGCTGCACCCCGCTCCCCTTTCCTACACTACGCGCGCAAGATCGCCGCGGTCAGCGCGCTAGGCGGCAACACGCGTAAACCTGCCGTCATCGCTCCGCACAGCGAACAGCGAAACAATGGAGTAGACATTTTAGGAGTAGTAAGATATAATTTAAAATTATAAAAGTTGACTTTACATTCTGTATTATGCATTTTATAGTTAAATATTGATTTTGTATTATACATAATATATTATAATTTAAAATGATATTTTATATTGAGTAAATGGTTGACTGTCTATACTGTACTCGGTGAAACATGGCGGTAGCGGTCATTGACTCCCTGTCAAAAACTTGTCATTTTCTATACAAAGCCGCGATTGACAACATCTGACACTTTATTGTCAATCGCGGTTTATATAGAAAATGACAAGTTTTTGACAGGGAGTCAATGACCGCTACCGCCATGTTTCGCCGAGTACAGTATAGTAAATCTAGTTTAACAATTAATATGTCACTAACAATTATTAAGACAAAGTTCTTAATATTTTTTTTTATTTTACATTTAATTATTTTTTGTGAGAATTGATCTAAGGTGTGGATGGTGAGCTGAGTGGATGGGATGGATAGATTTTTAGAAGGAAAAAAACAACAGTAACAGGTTTTATTATTTATTATAAAGCACAACAAATATTAGTTCCCATGGATCTATATTTCATACAGGATGTAAAGGTGAAACAATATTTAAGGAGGTGAAAGTATGTACCAATAAAAATAAATAAATTAGTTCAAAAAACACAGTTTTGTTTCATTCTGTATATAAAGTTAAAAGTTTTCAAAAGAGAAATTTGAAAAGTTTTCAAAAGTTTTCACTTTGCGGGACATCATTCATTTCCTCAATCTTTTTAATTTTGGTGGAATTATTATTATTGGCTAGTGTTTCGTTTTTTTTTCTTTTCATAGCACTTCCCTTATTTTTTGAAGCCGAGTCAATTGCTCTCTCTCTCTCTCTCAATGTTTCTTGAGAATCTGGAATCTAACAGTTCGGGTAACAATGACTCGAGATAAAATGTTTTTAGTTTGGGAACCATAAATTCATTCCATAATTTCTGATCCCGTTTAATTTTTTCTATTTTGATTGGACAGTTTGGGCCTGACCATACAGCAAATAGGCACTCTTCTCTATTAGTTATATTTAATTGCCCTTGAACTTGCCAGAACCACTGGTGCTTTTTGTTAATGATTAATTCATTATTAATAAGCTTCCAGAAAGTTATTTTCTTTTTGATCACGGCATCTTCTAATGTTGTTTTATATGCGGATATTGGACACTTTATTTCTACTATCTGATCGTCGTTAATCACACCATCAGGAGATGCTCCTAAAAATGGGTGATGCTTGTCAATAAATAAGCCACAAGGCATTATTTTTATATTTTCTTGCACCTCTAATTGCCTGAGAGCAATATTTTCATTGATTTTACCATGTCTAATTGAAGCAACTTCCGACAAATCTTTTTTATATAACAAAGCTTTCACTATGCTCCCTGATGTTGAAGTCCTTTTATTCAAAATTTTACCAATGATGCTGTGATTAAATTTTTTCGCATTTCCAACCACTTGCTGCTTTCACTTTGAAGAATGGTCTCTCTTTCTATATTTTCTAGTTCTTCATCGCTCTTCACCAGATTCTTTAAAAACGTTTGTTTTAATCTTTATAAGTCATCACTAAGCAAATCAGGTTTCTGGCAATTTTCACCATAATTTTCATCTCCTGTTCGTTTCTCGCCCTGCTTAAAAAAATATAATCTTTTACGTCGAACATTTGAATTTATACATCTTTTCTTCATTTTTTGTAACTCCAGGAGTTTTAATTTTGACCTTGGACTCTTACCCAACATTGATTTCTGTAGGTTGTATAAAGGCCTTTTAGTATTAAAAGATACAACTGCAGCAGAACACCTGGTCTGATATGATCGGCGAAGACAAAAATTTATTCGCTTACCACCAACACTTTTTGCAATTATTGCGTTAAACTGTTCACAGCGATTGCTATCCATGTTTTGAATGAGACTACGTGAATTTGCCGCAGTGTATCCGATAATTAATTTTATTTGATTTTCTAGTGCCGTATCTTTAAGGAGTGCTGTAACATCTTCACTTTTTTTCTCACTTTGACAATAAAAATCTTGGCAATCTGTATGGCAGCCAAAAGCATGATTATATGCATTAGTTATGGCATTATATAAATTATTAATTTGTTGTGATCGTTCAACATTCGTTTCTTTTATGTGTCGTATGGACAAGCAAATAACTTTTCTAATAGCTAAAATTCTTTGTGTGTTCAAGTATTTTCGGTGTTGTAGTTTATATTTCGTATCTTTAATGAGTGCTTGTAATTTGTTACATAAGTTTCGGAGTAGGTGATTTTTACACTCTATCTTTTCAACTGTGTAATTTGCATAAGGTCGGGCTTCCAAAATTTTTTTATATGTTGATGCGTCAACATCTGCAATCATTTTGCCGTAAATTATCCCATACATACTTATAGACTGTCTAAATCCCTCCACTAAAATTTCTGATTCCATATTAGTGGATGACCCGGAATAGTTTTTGAAGCATAGATGCTCGTTTGGTGGAATTTTTTTATTTTCTGCACGTGCACATACAAAACAGTATTTGTTTTTTACACCAAGATACAATACTTCACCGAATTTTTTCCAATAATGGCAGCAGCGCCTGATAGAGATGAATAATTTTTCTTATAAGACCTTTTTGCCCAGCAACCATCTACGACTACATCTATAGTAGGGATTCCTTCGGCATTTACTCTGCCTTCATCAATAGCACACTGTTTTTCACGTGCTGCAGCTGCTTCCATTTTTAATGTGGCTACTTTTTCCCACTCATCACTGACTTGGTTATCTGTTTTTTTATATAACCGGTCTGATAAAAACGGAACATTTATTGACGCAAATATTTCTTGTAATTGTGTGTACCCCACCCCAGTAGCGGCGGCACTTGTTACTATAGCAGTATTTAAATTTAAATTTTCTTTAGGATTGGGTTCAGATGTATTGATATATAATTTAATATTACACATATTGCACTTAAATATGAGTTTCGAAATTAGGCCATGTCTTTTTTCTCCTATTAGTTCCAAATTATTGAGAGTACAACCAAATGCTTTTGAGTGAGAACTGATTTCTTTTAGCTGGGCTAGAAAATTTTGTAAATCTACGATTCTTCTTTCATTTGCACTTTCAATAAAAATATGATCTTGTTCTGTAAACCTGAAAACAAGAAAGATAAAATATTTAAAAAACCATATGTATAAATATGAATTATCCTAACCTATATACCTATATTATGTATGTACCTATATTATGTATGTACCTACATACTTTCGAAAGTATCAACGAAACTCTAAACAAAATATGCCATCAATAGGGTTGTATAAACTTACTCGTTATCTAAATTTTCAGTAGATTGTGACGATTTACTTTGTTGGCTGATTGTGTCTTGTTTCCCGTTATGAATTTCACTGTTATCAGTGTTAATTTTTAGGATAGGTGGTGTTGAATTCCTGTAATTTATTTACCACAGGAATCCGTTTTAGGCCCATTTCTTTTTCTCATCTATATAAATGACTTACCTTATCTAGTTAAAGATAATGATAATGAGATAGTACTTTTTGCCGATAACACTTTTAATGTGAAGCGACAACAGTCTAATTACGAAGATGTAAATAGCGCTCTCGAAAATAGTACATTGGTTTAATGTGTTCGATTTATAGTATTTCTATGAATTACTTCTTCAAATCACCATATATTTTCTATTGACATAACATTCTCAATTTGATAGGTATATAAACTTTTCAATATTGTATTGTGCCAATGTACAAGGAGACTTGTTATAATATTTACTTTTCAACACTCCCACTTAAATATTATAATACAAAACATAGAATACTCAAAACAACAGTCAAAAATAAAATAATTGGCACAACAAAAAAAATTAGAACTAATTATTTATAACAATTAGCAAGTGTACAATATCCTATCTCTATTATTTACAAACTTAGGTGGAGGTGAAGCTTTCGTCAGAAAATCAGCTAACTGAGACGAGCTCTCCACGTATTCGATGCTAATAATATTATTCTCAACATTTTCTCTGATGAAGTTATATTTAACATCGATATGCTTAGTTCGTCTGTGATACACAGGGTTGCGAATGAGTTTAATTGCACTCTGGTTATCTAAAAACACAACTTAACAGTCATTTGCGGTTCTTTAATATCAGCCAGTAATTGCCTTAGCCATAAAATTTCTTTAGCAGCTTCACTCGCTGCCATTTATTCCGATTCTGTAGTTGACAATGCAACTGTATTTTGTTGTCTACTTGCCCATGTGATTTTGCCAGGGATTCAGCAAGAAAATGTAACCCGTATGAGATTTTCTAGAATCCAAATCAGAGGCGAAGTCAGCATCAGAATAACCTATTAATTTGCTACTACAATTGTAAGAAATACAAACGTTCTTCCTTTTTATTAAATATCTTATGATTCTCTTAACAGCATTTACATGGTCAGGTTTAGGATTATTTAAAAATTTAATAACTACATTTAACGCAAATGCTATGCTAGTGTCAAGACCGGACGATACAGTTGACAATAACATTAAAGCTCCCACTGCTTCCCTAAAAGGGTAACTTTGAAACATTTTCATCATCATTATTTTTAGCCAATATAACATCTTTATCAGCAGGAGTACTGCAAGGTATCGCTTGTAACATATTAAATTTTTTAATAATACTTTCTATATAGTGCTTTTGACTTAGTATAATAGCACTTTTGGTTTTAATAATGTCCATACCAATAAATGAATTTAATTTCAGTATTTTTATTTTAAAACTCTTTTGTAAATCGTCTAAAATATGCTGTAATATCCCTTCAGACTTAGAAACAACTAATGCATCATCTACAAAACTAAAATAACTTTATAACCATTAAAGTAACCTACAAATATACAACTATCAGCCTGACACATTTGAAAACCATAACTAGTAAGAAAAGAGGAAAATTTCTTATTCCAGCATCGAGGGGATTGTTTCAATCCATATAAAGATTTATTTAGCTTACAAATGTGCCCAGCTTCTGCACTTGCGCCTTCAGGTACTTCCATATAAACATCTTCAGTTAATTCACCATATAGAAACGCTGTTTTCACATCAAACTGTTTTATATAATAGTTTTCACGAGCTGCAACAGAAAATAATACTCTAATTGAATCATACCTGGTCGTAGGCGAAAAAGTTTCCTTGTAATCGATATCTTTTACTTGTGTAAAGCCTCTTGCGCATAAGCGAGCTTTGTATCTTTCGATACTACTATCCGGGTTTTCCTTGATAGTAAATACCCATTTTGATGTAACAGTTTTCTCATTGCATCTTTTTACAAATTTCCACGTATTGTTATCTTCGTGTGATTTTAATTCTCCATTTATTGCTTCTTTGCATTTTTCGCTATCTGTCATTTTTAGAGCCTCCTGATATGTATTTGGTACATTTAATTCAGTCATATTAACTACATCTGATAAGTCATTTCGTGACCTTAATATCATATTGTCTTTCTTCATCTATTGACGTATCAAAAGAAGGTTCATATGTATGGTCATTCGGATCTATGTTACTTTGAAAACTTTCCTCTCTACTATTACTTTAATTATTTTCGGGGATAACCTGTGGAATATGTACATTTAAGATTGGTTCAGACATTTCTTGTGACCTTTCGAATTCTTCCTCAGAGATTTGATTCTCTTCAAGAGGAATCTGGACGGTATGCTTTCCTATAACTGGAACGTTATTTTCGTTAAAGCACACATTTTGAGTAATTGATATTTTGCCAGTTTTATCATCATACATCCTGTAGTTTTCATGATCATAGCCGACAAGCATCATTCTTACACTTTTTTTATCGAGTTTGCTCCTCTTTTCATCTGGTATGTGAACAAAACCCTCCGATCCGAATACTTTAATATGTTCTAATGACGGTTTTTACCATTCCACAACTCATAAGGGAATATATTCACTGTCTGACTAGAAGAAGTACGATTTAGAAGATAAACAATACAATTTACTGCTTCAGCCCATAAATTCAGTAGAATATCTCTTGAATACAACATAGACCTCGCACTTTCCATAATATTGCGCATCTCTCGCTCAGCTCTGCCATTTTGTTCTGGCGTGTAAGCTGCAGTGCGTTCATGAACGATACCTTCATTTTCTGTGTAAGTTTTTAATTCGTTATTTACATATTCAGCTCCAGTATCAGTATACAATATTCGTACTCCATTACCAAATTTATTCTTAACAATGGCGTTGTATCTTCTAAAGCAATCTAAGACATCATTCTTATTTTTAATGAAGTACACATGTCTATAACTTGTGCCGCCATCTTTAAAAAGCACAAAATACCTTGCACCACCACCAGATAGATAATATATGGTACACAGATAGAAAATATATGGTGATTTGAAGAATCAAATCACCATATATTTTCTATTGACATAACATTCTCAATTCGATAGGTATATAAACTTTTAAATATTGTATTGTGCCAATGTACAAGGAGACTTGTTATAGTATTTACTTCGCAACATAATGTTAATAATTTACTTTTAAATTAAAATAAAACAATATGTTTAAAGTTTACTTTGCCCAATTTTAGGCAAGTACAAACCAATTTTTATTAAACGGTGAGAAATTTAACTTAGTGGACACCACTGTGTTACTAGGTATAACACTAGATATTAAATTACAGTGTGGTCCTCATATTGCTAATCTTGCAGATAGACTCAGTTCTGCTGCATATGCAGTCAGAAAAATTAGGGAAATTTCTGACGAAGATACGGCGTGACTAGTAGTTTATAGTAGAATGTCTTACGGCATTCTTTTATGGGGAAATGCCGCCGACATTAATATAATATTTGTGCTGCAGAAGCGAGCAATACGTTCGAATTACAAAATGTCCTGCATTGAATCTCTGAGAGATAAGTTTAAAGAAATAGGAATTCTGACCGTCGCTTCTTGGACAATGTGTTGCACCGATACATTTTGGACACTGTGTTGTATGTTAGAAAAAATTTAAGTATGTTCAATACGAAAAGCAATAATCACTGTATGAACACTAGAATTAAACACAAACCAGATATTCCGGTGATCAGACTCAGTAAAGTTAGGAAATCTTTTAAAGGTCAATGTATACGCCTATACAATAGAATCCCGGAAAAGGTTCAAAATCTGTCTATTAATCAATTTATAAAGTAGCTTAAAGAACGTTTGTGTGGTTATTATATTATTATAGGGTCAATGATTTTATTGATGATCGTACACCATGGGAATAGGATGGCCACTAGCAAGGATACCTTTATGTACTATTGTACTCTTATTATGTAGTTTTAATCATAACATTGTTATTTACCTTTTTTATTCTAAAAGAACAATTTTCCATCTTTTTGGTACAAGATTGCCCCGCGCGAGTTTCTTACGCCGGTTCATCTCGCCGGGCTAGTTCCCGAACCGGTGGTAGGCATCACGTATACCGATTATCGACGTTCAAAAAGTGTATAATAATACCAACTTTGAATAAAATAATTGAATACGCACAATAGCTTCAATTAGGTGTTGTGAATAAGATGATGATGTTGATGATTACTGTAAGTTACATAGTGGTATATGCTTACAGTTTTTTAAACAATGCCGAAATTTCCAAACGCGTATCTTTAAAGACTGAGGAGTTCTGTTCAGTGCTTTTGGATCCAGGGTATATCTTGGTGTAAAATCTTATTTTTTGGTAGCATATGCTTGTGTTATTTTGGAAAAAGTCATAAACTTTATATGTGTTCAAATAAATTTCGAGGAGTTCCCTCGATTACTCATGGATCCCATCATCAGGTTTCCACTTTAGTGACTAAGCGACCAATTTCGAATTATACCCTTTACAACAAAAAAATAATTTTGCAAATATGGCAGAGTAATGTTCAAAGATATCCGTGTCAGTGTAAAATACTATGAGTACTTTATATATCATCATAATGTGATGATGTACGGTTTGATGATGGTGGTGATGATGATGATTACTCTAATTGATATAGTAGCATATCCTTGCAGTTTTTTAAACAACGCCGAAATCCCCAAACATATTGTATCTATCAGGGGCGTGCGCTCCATATAGGCAGAAATGCAGTGCTTTACTTGTCATTCACAGATATTTTAATAAAACGTTCGTACGTTTTAGATGACTTTAATTAATAGTAAATAAATTAATTAAAAAATATAATAACTTAAAAACGCCTAATATTTTATAAATAGCAACTCATCTCATGCCGTTGCGTTCTGCAGGACATATCATCGCATGTATGTGTAATTTTCATACTTCGCAAACGCACACACCCATGAATATCGACATGATTATATAGCGTTAACTCCCGCGGCAGGCGATGGCTCTCGGCTATCCGATCGCTTCCGAAAACCGACGAACTGGCTTGTCGGAAATTATTCGTTGCCTATAATCCGAGTAAAAATAATATACGGAAATCTAATAAATCACGTTTGCACATTATGCATTTTTGTTTAGTAAGGTTTTATTTGTTTAAATAGAAGAAACGTTTTGTGTTTCGCGGGGGCCATATTGCATATTTCATCGCTCCAGTTTATTTATAGTTTTCTTAAAAGATTTTTAATTTTAACATTTGAAAGTGTGTACATTTAACAGTTTATTACTGAGTTTCTATAATACTTGTAGTGATTTGCTTTTACTAGTGTGTTTGTTGATTTTTTTAAAATGTTATTTGATTGTGAGGTTTGTGTTGAAAATGTGTGTTTATTAAAAATTAAAAATAACAAGTTCTCACAATTGTCATTCAGTGAAAAGATTTAAATTCTGTCTAAAGGTAGGTGTGTACCCGAGTTACAACAATTAAACCAGCAAAAAAATAATGTAACTCGAAAATTTCATGTTATAGTTATGAAACGTATAACTGGCTGTGTGGTTGTGTACAAACGATTAAATTATATTGTTTTCCTTGCATATTATTTAGTAATTTACATCGGGATATAGTAATCTCAAGTAACCGGAACCTTGAATATGTGAAAATTGAAGCTAACTGACTGGTGAGTAGTTATAATATTTTAAAATATGCTTATTATTTTACTTAAGTATTAGAATTTCTTCCGCCGCGACGATCGATCGCTGTTTTGTCTGCTTTGCCGTAGAAGATGTACATGAATAGTAGTACATCTAAGACTTGCTCTGTTGGCATGGTTTCGACTTAGAGATCCGTCGCTTGGCTGTAGCTATGCTAAAAATCTATAAACGAAAAAGTTTTTGTGACCGAGTACTTCGCCGCATACCCAGTGTCATAATCATGTGCGCGCCACTGGTATCTATAAGAAGTCAGGAGTTCTCTTCGATACTTTTGGATCTTGGACCTTGGAGCAAAATCTTACTTTTTGGTAGCATATGCTTAGACTACTACAGAAAAAGTCGAAATCACCATATGTATCCATATAAATTTCGAAGAGTTCCCTCGATTCCTTATGGATCCCATTATCAGGTCACTACTTTTATGAAAACGGGACCAACTTCGGATTATACCCTTTACATCAAATAAAGAATTTTGAAAATCGGTCAACAGACGGTGGAGTTATCGTTGAACATACAAAAAAAATAGATATATATATATATATATATATATATATATATATATATATATATATATATATATATATATATATATATATATATATATATATATATATATATATATATAAATAAATATATATATATATATATATATATATTATATATACAGCCGAAGGTATAACCGCCTCCTTTTTTTGGAAGTCGGTTAAAAATAGAACTCTGCGCCAATACAATAGAGCTGAAAATCGAACACACGAGTGTCAAATCAAATGTCAATGTCGAATCTGAGAACTCGACACTCATGTTTCGATTTTCAGCATTTTCTTCCCTCCGGATTCCGGACAATATATATGTATGTATATAGTATGTAAGACCGAAATGTGTTTCACGGCAGTTGTCGGCGAGTACACCTCACTACACCTACATTTACGTGTTAGCACCTCGCTGCTTGACCTCCTTTAATTGAGCTTAAAAAAACAGAGCCATTTTGTAATTTAAATTTAAAAAAAATATTGTGAAATCGACATTTTCACATGTCAACAACATGTATGTATTCAGTATGCATGTCCAATTGTCCATGGTATATTCGAGAAAATTTACTGTTTAGCAGATTGACATACTTCTAAAATGGGTCGTGCTCCTATTTCTGGCCGACTGACCACATCATGATAATACGAACATATTATATGAAACGATGAAACATTTTAAAAAACTTTACAAACTAAACTTTAAAACAAAACATTCATTTTCCGCAACGTATGTACTTTTGAGTATATACACTATAATTAATGTTGATGAACGTGAAATAATGGCCGCCAAAACTCACAAGAAGCCGCGGTAAAGAAAAAATATGCTAATTACATATAAACACTGTTCTGTACAGGTAAACAACATAACACAGATATACAAGAATGTTTAATGGAATTAACGGTATCCCCGCTTCTAATGAAAATATTTACACAACTGATCAGCTATTCAACGTTGCTGTCTTTGTCTGTCAAGTGACTATACAAGGTATCAGATAAAGACAGCAACATTGAATCAGTTATGAAAACATCAGTTTTGTAAATATTTGTATTAGTAGTATTTGTGTACATTTCACCGTGGGAGAGCTACGCTTCGGCTCAAGTGGGCCGAAGCGTAACTCTCAGAAAACTAAGGCTGTCACCGTCAAGCTATCCAACAGCTCGTTTCCGGGTTATTAATTAAAATAATATAAATGTATCACTGCAAAGTTCAAGGCAGTATGTAGAAAATGTAAATAGCCTCTAAAGTCTAATTCCTCTCTACCTTTTATGTAGAGTTCGTTGGAACAAAGCTAAAACGTTACCGAACCCCAATTCTCGTAGTCTTCAAAAATTCATGTAAATACTTGCAGCCATTGCCGAGATTACGATTATATATACAAGATTGTCTCGTTTAAAGTATAAGATAAAGTTTTATAATTCTACAATCTCAAACAATTCTAATAAATAATGGGATGTATTTAAACTTGCGACAAAACAATCAAATTTTTGGGTGTGAATAAACCGAATATTGAATGCTAAATTACCAACTTGGGGAAAGAATAAAAGGAACAAAAAATTTCAAATCTGATGACAAATTAATACCAGTTTTTTTCACTGAAAATTCCAAACTGGCAGACAGGTATAATTTTAGCGAACAAGTAACCATCTTGGCAACAATTTGAAAGTACACATTTAATTTAAGAATAGGCACATATATTTTCCCTGATGTAGGTAAAATTACTAGGATAGTATTCAAAAAACATAATAAGCAGCAAAACGAGCGCACCTAAAAAAACGTAAAGGAGCGTACAAAATTCCCATTTTAAATTGTTAATACCTACACAATATCTACACCAATTTAAAATTCCCATTTTATATAAAGCTCGTATCTCAAAGTAGGCATTGCCATATTTTTTTCTCTAATCGCTTCTATCTCATTAACGGTGCATCCTACCGAAAAAATAATGAAAATTTCCTCTTCCTTAGTAATCTCATAACTACATATTTTCTTCATGATGGGAGAAAAAGAAATTTGAAAATCCTGAATTTTCCAACATCTCTTATCTTTATACATCGTTCGTATCTCAAAGTAGAGCATTGCCATATTTGTTTTCTATAATCGCTTCTATCTTGAGAATAGGTAATCCTACTGAAAAAATAATGAAAATTTTCTCCCCGTAACAAACTAAACACACCGGCATATTTAGCGGAACACAAAAAAAGGTCCATAATTAAAAAAAAATATGGTTTTATTTTAAAATCTACTTACTACACTTCTTTTGTTATTTAAAATTTCATTTGTTTTACTTAAAATGAGATCACATTAAGAACAGATTTTGCGAGTAAAGGCTATTTGTGAAAAATGGTATATTTTTGAACTTTTCATGTAACCGGAAAAAGTGAAAATTAATATTAAAATAACAATTAATTAAATTAGAAAAATGGTGATTAATATCGCGTATTTCCTCCACGTGCTCTTATTAAAGTTTCTACCCGTCTAGGCATACTGAGAATGATGTTATCGATGGTCTCCTGGGATAGTCTCCGCCATTCCTCAACTACGGCGATTCGCAGTTCACCCACGTTGGCAGGAGCTGGAATTCTGGATTTAACTTTTCTTTTCAGCAAGTCCCAAACGTGCTCTATTGGGTTCATATCCGGTGATCTCGCCGGCCACTCCATAACAGTGATATTAATATCTTTAAGTTAAGCTTGAGTTACCCGAGCGGTATGCGGCCGAGCATTATCCTGCATAAAAACAAAATCGTCACCGATATATGGGGCAAACGGTACGACATTTTCTTCTAAAACTTCTCTGATATAGCGGTCTGCAGTCAGACTCCCTCTGTCAATCACTACCAAGTCTGTGCGAGCTCTCAAACAAATGCCCGCCCAAACCATTATTGATCCACCACCGTATGCAACTGTAGTTTCAAAATTTGTCTGAATGTATCGTTCTCCTTTGCGTCTGTATATTCTTTGCCTGCCGTCAATTTGATTTAAGAGAATTCTGCACTCATCACTAAACAATACCTTACTCCATTGGTCCGCGTTCCAAAGTCGATGTTCCTGAGCAAAAGTTAACCTGTTTCTACGATGATTTACCTCGAGCCTTGGAGCCTTGGCGGGCACAAATGAACCCAAACCAGCTTCTTCGAACCTTCTTCGTACCGTACGCTCACTTACGCTTACACCCCGCACTACTTCTAACTCATGTCGGGCTTGGACGGCCGTCAAACGGGGGTTCCTACGTACACGAAGCCGAATGAAACGATCATCCCTACTCGAAGTGCGTCTTTTTCTGCCTTGTCCTGCTCTTCTCACATAAGTACCGGTCTCCCTGAACCGTTTGATACTGCGATGGATCGTTGAAACTGGTCGACGAAAATCTCTGGATATCACTCTGTAGATTTGACCATTTCTTAGCATTTCAAGTGCCCTGGCAATCTCCATTGGGGCTAAGTCAGGCATAATTCAGTCCTCAACTCCAAAAAGATATGCCATTAAGAAAAACTAAAAAAAAAAACAGTATTTCAATGAAATTTTAAATTAAACTCAGAAGGAAGAAATACTCGAAGTTCGCTCCAGATAAGGTGTATTTGAATAAAATTAAAACAATTGCATAAAATGTGATGTTCAGTTGTTTTCTTAATTTGAAAATATTTCTTTTTAAATTAAATGACGTATAAACCAGCCAGCAACCTTATATGATACTGATATCAAACCTTTATTTTATGTTCCGCTAAATATGCCGGTGTGTGTATTTTCTTTATGATAAGGTTTTTTTTTTAAATCCTGAATTTCCAAAAATTTATATCGCTTACATAGCTGGTACTACATAACATACTGTGTTATTAATAATCAATCCTAATCAGCTTTCGCAACAACTATTAAATTAGTACTCAAGGCATTTTTACGAAGAATGAAAATTTTCCATTTTGGAAATTGAAATTGGAAGACAATTTTATAATCAGCACCCCCAGAAACCTAGAAAAGGACACCCATATTATTTTTTATGAAAAATATGTAGGCCATTTTGGAATATCAAAATAGATTTAATTTTAATATTATTCTGCACCCCCAAAATCCTTGAAAACGACACCCATACCAAAGGAAACCAAACTCCAACAGTATCCAAAAATGCGATTTTCCGTAGCCTGCAAATTGAATTTTTTGCAGCCATTAATTTATCAACCCAATCTGGTTTTATAGCTGCTTACATCGTATAATAGTCACCAACTCGGAAATTAAGTCGCCAACTTATTGATTTCGGCGCCAATTTGGATTAAATTTCGTCACTTTTTATCTGCTGATTTTTTTATATTTTGTCACCTGAGTGCTTTCGCCAGTTTAGTAATTTTGTCGCCAACGTATTCATTTGCTACCAAATTCAGTAATACAGTATGCTCATGTGAAGTCGCCAACTTATTTTTTGTTCGCAAGATTAATTATATCCCATAAATAATCAGTTGACGAAACTTTTTCGATTTCTGACGTGATAACGTCTCATAAATCGATGAATGGCGTTCATCAATCTGCGTCCACGAAAAATTGATACGTTCCCGAGCGTGCAAGCGAGAGCGCGGAACAAGCGATAGAGAGGTACGATTGGCCTAAGCCCTAGCGTTCGGCTTGTGATTTCGTTATCACGTAAAATTATCGACTTAACAGACAACCATTTTTTTTAAATTTAATATAAACGTAAACAAAGAAACAATAGCGTATATATAATGCTTCGAGTTTAAATGACACTTATTAACCGCCGCAACAAAGAAATACAGTGACACATTGATTTGGTCGACTATAATCTGCTGACAAGAAAGCTAAATTGTATCTGAACAGAATATAGCAAGGATATTAGTAGCATGGAGCATACATAGCTCATCTAGCCGTGCTAACTTCTAGGTCTATGTTTAGCTTCTACAATATACATACATGTGGAAACCGATGCTAATGGCGATAGCAAACTGCCGATTTCACGCTAATAACGAACACGGCTCAAACAAAACATTGCCTTTAATTTGACGACCCCTCGGCCAAATACGTTAGTTTAAAATAAGTGACGCTCAAGTCACATGCTGTCCTTGTCATTTCGGATAGCAGAGACGACAGCCTGTGAATAGGAGAGCTCTTTTTTTATTATTAGCGTTTCAGTATTCGGCCGCCGTGGCTTAGTGGTTGAGCGTGTCGGTGCTCAAGTCAGAGGTCGCGGGTTCGAATCCCGCCGAAGGAACAAAAATAAGTTTTCTGTGTTCCTGGGCCATGGAAGTGCTTGTATAGTATAAAAGTATTACTTAATTAATAATATAAACCTACTTCCCGTTGGCTGGTCCCCGTAACACAAGTTGTTCGGATACTTAGCACGGGGCTAGATTGACGTGGTGTGAAAAGGTGTGAAGTGTCCAAATACACACGCCGGCATATTTAGCGGAACATAAAATAAAGGTTTGATATCAGTATCATATAAGGTTGCTGGCTGGTTTATACGTCATTTAATTTAAAAAGAAATATTTTCAAATTAAGAAAACAACTGAACATCACATTTTATGCAATTGTTTTAATTTTATTCAAATACACCTTATCTGGAGCGAACTTCGAGTATTTCTTCCTTCTGAGTTTGATTTAAAACTTCATTGAAATACTGTTTTTTGTTAGTTTTTTTTTAATCGCGTATCTTTTTGGAGTTGAGGACTGAATTATCCCTGACTTGCCCCAACAGAGATTGCCATTCGACACTCGAAATGAGAAGAAATGGTCAAACCTACAGAGTGATATCCAGAGATCTTCGTCGACCAGTTTCAATGATCCACCGCAGTATCCAACGGTTCAGGGAAACCGGTACTTATGTGAGAAGAGCAGGACCAGGCAGAAAAAGACGCACTTCGAGTAGGGATGATCGTTTCATTCGGCTTCGTGTACGTAGGAACCCCCGTTTGACGGCCGTCCAAGCCCGACATGAGTTAGAAGCAGTGCGGGGTGTAACCGTAAATGAGCATACGGTACGAAGAAGGTTCGAAGAAGCTGGTTTGGGTTCATTTGTGCCCGCCAAGGCTCCAAGGTAAATCATCGTAGAAACAGGTTAACTTTTGCTCAGGAACATCGACTTTGGAACGCGGACCAATGGAGTAAGGTATTGTTTAGTGATGAGTGCAGAATTCTCTTAAATCAAATTGACGGCAGGCAAAGAATATACAGACGCAAAGGAGAACGATACATTCAGACAAATTTTGAAACTACAGTTGCATACGGTGGTGGATCAATAATGGTTTGGGCGGGCATTTGTTTGGGAGCTCGCACAGACTTGGTAGTGATTGACAGAGGGAGTCTGACTGCAGACCGCTATATCAGAAAAGTTTTAGAAGAAAATTTCGTACCGTTTGCCCCATATAACGGTGACGATTTTGTTTTTATGCAAGATAATGCTTGGCCGCATACCGCTTGGGTAACTCAAGCTTATCTTAATGATATGAATATCACTGTTATGGAGTGGCCGGTGAGATCACCGGATATGAACCCAATAGAGCACGTTTGGGACTTGCTGAAAAGAAAAGTTATGTCCAGAATTCCAGCTCCTGCCAACGTGGGTGAACTGCGAATCGCCGTAGTTGAGGAATGGCGGAGACAATCCCAGGAGACCATCGATAACATAATTCTCAGTATGCCTAGACGGGTAGAAACTTTAATAAGAGCACGTGGAGGAAATACGCGATATTAATCACCATTTTTCTAATTTAATTAATTGTTATTTTAATATTAATTTTCACTTTACCCGGTTACATGAAAAGTTCAAAAATGTACCATTTTTCACAAATAGCCTTTACTCGCAAAATCTGTTCTTAATGTGATCTCATTTTAAGTAAAACAAATGAAACTTTAAATAACAAAAGAAGTGTAGTAAGTAGATTTTAAAATAAAACCATATTTTTTTTAATTATGGACCTTTTTTTGTGTTCCGCTAAATATGCCGGTGTGTTTATATTTTTATTATTTAAAATAACCTAACCAAGAGCATTCCAGGACATGTCTAAGGAGGGTTCCGTTACTATCAACGCGCAATAGGTTTTCTTTGAATTACTTAAAAATTTAGTGTCCGATATCGCTCAAAATAATTTTCCTAAAGAGTTTTTAACATGATGTACCAGTATGGAAACTTACAAGTTACAAGTTTCTACCTTCTATAGTTTAGAAATGCCAGGGTGGACCATCTTATAAACCGCTTTGAAGGCCAATTTCTCAAAAATTGTTGGCTTTGTAAAAAAGTCATGTATGAAACCTTACCTTTATTTTATAATACCTATTCAACGATATCCCAGACGACGAGGTAGAATGAAAAAATATTTTTCATCCCCACTTCACTTGTATGTAGAGCCACCCCTAAAATGTAAAATTATTATCACTTTATGATGCCAAAACCGAGATCTATAATAGCTCCCCACTCTGATTTCAGTGACGGTGGCCGGTTTAATTGAAAACAGGCCAGCTACGCAGGAGTTATTTTATAGTGCCCAAGTGTGTGCGCAGTACACAAGAGCACTCTCTCTTCCTTTACTCTCGTAACCCAGTGGGACGAATAACCGACACGACTGGTGAGATATCAGGCGCAGGTCCGACTTTTTACATGCCCATCCGACGCATGGATCATCTTTCTTGTCAGACAATCAGGTGATCAGCCTGCATTGTCCTAACCAAACTTGGAAACAAGATTTTTTGTTGTTCCAATGCGGGAATCGAACCCACGACCTCCGAGTCGAGAGCCAAGCTCTAAACCACTAGACCACGGAGGCTTTTGTTGTTGTTGCGAGATCTATATACATATAACTAAACCAAATTTCACCCATTTATATTCATAATTACGGAAGCTAGAGGCGCGGACAGACAGACAGACGGACGGATAGAGCGAAACTATAAGGGTTCCTTGTGTATTACAGAATCTTAAAATTGGGCAACTAATGTTTAGGTGTTGTGAATTAAATTTATCATTGTATGTTGTATATTATAAGAAGCTTGAGTATTACGGAACCCTAATAAAAACTTACTGTAGCAAAGTTTTACTGTAGCAAAGAAAAGTTTAGAAGGTGTTAACTTCTAAAGAGCCATTTTCACGGGTGAATTTTCGCCGTGCGGCGAGCCGTCTGTAAAGTCGCCTTATTTCGCCGCATCGCAAGCCCATTTATACGGGTGACTAAAAGAGCATGCGGCTTTAGGGTCAACTCACACTGGCGCAGAGTCGAACCGCCGTGACACGTCATGTTTTTCTCATAGAGGCTATAACTATATAATGATAATGATGCTATAACTATATAATGATTTCAAAATTAAGGTTGGGCTATGATGTACATTTGTATATACATTTACACGGTGGATTTTCCCTATGCTGCGGAAATCGTGCGGCTAGTCACCCGTGTAAATGATACAAATGTTGGGGCATGCGGCTTTAGTCACTTGCGGCCTTGCATAATTGGCATTTACACGGTGGATTTTCACCGTGCGGCTAGTCACCCGTGTAAATGCTACAAATGTTGGGGCATGCGGCTTTAGTCACTTGCGGCCTCGCGGAATTGGCATTTACACGGTGGATTTTAACCGTGGTGCGGAAATCTTGCGGCTAGTCACCCGTGTAAATGCTATAAATATTGGGGCTTGTGGCTTAAGTCCCCTGCGGCCACGCGGAATTGGCATTTACACGGTGGATTTTCACCGTGCTGCGGAAATCGTGCGGCTAGTCACCCGTGTAAATGCTACAAATGTTGGGGCATGCGGCTTCAGTCACTTGCGGCCTTGCATAATTGGCATTTACACGGTGGATTTTCACCGTGCGGCTAGTCACCCGTGTAAATGCTACAAATGTTGGGGCATGCGGCTTTAGTCACTTGCGGCCTCGCGGAATTGGCATTTACACGGTGGATTTTCACCGTGGTGCGGAAATCGTGCGGCTAGTCACCCATGTAAATGCTATAAATATTGGGGCTTGTGGCTTAAGTCCCCTGCGGCCACGCGGAATTGGCATTTACACGGTGGATTTTCATCGTGCTGAGGAAATCGTGCGGCTAGTCACCCGTGTAAGTGCTACAAATGTTGGGGCTTGTGGCTTAAGTCCCCTGCGGCCACGCGGAATTGGCATTTACACGGTGGATTTTCATCGTGCTGCGGAAATCGTGCGGCTAGTCACCCGTGTAAATGCTACAAATGTTGGGGCTTGTGGCTTAAGTCCCTTGCGGCCACGCGAAATTGGCATTTACACGGTGGATTTTCACCGTGCTGCGGAAATCGTGCGGCTAGTCACCCGTGTAAATGCTACAAATGTTGGGGCTTGTGGCTTAAGTCCCCTGCGGCCACGCGGAATTGGCATTTACACGGTGGATTTTCACCGTGCTGCGGAAATCGTGCAGCTAGTCACCCGTGTAAATGCTACAAAATATGTTGGGTCTTGCGGCTTTAATTACTTGCGGCCCCGCCGAATTGGCATTTTCATCGTCGATTTTCGCAGTGCGGCTGAAATCGTGCGGCTTTATATACCCGTGTAAATACCCCATTAGAGTCGGATAGCTCATTCAGAAGTTTTACGCTGCATACTTTATATCTAGCGACAGAGATCTCTGTGATGACGTACATCATGATGCATGCATGGACGTATATAATATTATAGACGAGGCGTGTTGAGGCAAAATCTGTCTCCACTTAAATGGCCCCACTTTTGGAGTTTTTGGGGTCATTTTGACATTTAAAGTATGGTAAAATCAAGATGGCTGACATTGGAGGTATGGTGAATACCAAGATGGCGTAACTTTTTCTTGTATGAAGTTTGTATTTGTTCTGTCAAATGTACGCCATAGCCTATCTTTAGTTTTGAAATCTTTGATTGCATGTCAATATTTTTGTAATTTTGTATTCGTCAACTCGATCCATTTTTGTATTCTGTTGTTTTTTTTCTAAAAACATCATGAAGTTTTGTAAGAATTGAACTAAAATATTATCAGTAAAAAATGTGCCTACACATTTTTTTATGACCACAAAATTTGTACAACCTTCGTTTAACACCTGTACAGTATATTACGATAAGTGCTAACCTTGACGATGTAAATATCGTTTAATATTCCACTGGTATAAATACGTACCCTACCATAGATAAATCATTGGTCTAGCTTGGCGCTCGACAAGATAGAGCTTTACCTAACATCAAGAGCTTCGTCAATGCGGCAACTCATTATTGTAGTGTGTAAAGTGCCAATTTGAGTTTCATGTGACAAATTCTAGCGTGCGTGAAAAATTGTGATGCCAGCTACTCAACTTTTGCCCGATTTAATGGGAAAAATATCTTATGCTGCTGTCTATAAGTTAAGTTATTGGTTATAAATGTAGTTAAGAAAATACTTAAAAACTAGCTTTTGCCCGCGGCCTCACCCGCGTAAATACAGTATCCCACAGGAACACTGTACTTTTAACTTTCACATTTATAATTATAGCAGTAGAATAGTAGGATTAAAAATTAATTAAAAGTTAATATATCAATATATTATTCATATGGGCTACTTCTTTAGAAAAAAAAAAATTACACATAATATATTTAACTGTAACGTTTTCATATTTTTTAATATTTTTCGACCTATGCTTCTGGGTAATAGTTACTTAGTTCCATGGCTACCCATGGAAATCATATACATCTATATAGATATATATAATATTGATATATATCAATCATAATAACTAGGTTAGATAAACGAAATAGGATATTAATTACTATGTTATAATAAAATACAATGACAATAAATTCACATCATATAAATATCAACCACAGTGAATTTGATTCTAGCATACGCGGTAACACTGAATGGCGTTTTGAGTTCATGTAATTTTATGTTGAAATTTCGAAGTTATACGATACTTACTGATGATATGTGATCCCAGTGTCCTTCTTATTTCTTGTCGAATTATTTTTACATTGTTTCACTACGAAACTTGGCATTTTTTTCCCGATTAAAACTAAAATTTAATAAAATATTCGGGATGTATATAACCTGTCATAAAGCTTTCAATATGACTGGCTCGGGTAAGCCGACCTCAGCTGAATATTTATTGCAGTATTTGACAAGCACGTCAGTTCGGTCTGGTAGAGACCAATGATTAGTCTATGCTACCTATATATTATCAAAATAATATAATGCTCTCGTCAACTCGTCATTGCCAACGTCAGAACGTTGGCAACTCCTATTACAGGGAAGGCTATGCCAAAAGAAGAAGAAGAAGAAGAAGAAGAAGATATAATGTAATGGGCCATACTCACGGCCCGTCCAGAAAATCCAGCACCGGTTCTAATAGCCGTCATTAGTGTCAATAGTGTCAAATATTTATAATTTTTGCCTACAAGTCCGCGGCCTTGGGCTTGCAGGCTGGATGGTAAGTATGGCCCTTATGTGTACATGATGACACAGCTTGATATTTTTTTCCTAATTTTTAAAAACTCAAATTTGAAACAAAATAAATAAATATAAAAAAAATCTAAAGTAAAAGCAATAACATTTTACACATACTACAGAGAAGAGAGAACATACTAGTAGAGTAAAGACGTCGGACGCGAACGGTACCTAGATACCATTGACTGATTCGCGTCCGACGTCCGTTTACTCAATCCTACTACTTTATTATAAATCTAAAATCTCAAAGTTTGTGAGGATGGATGGATAGATGGATGGATGGATGTTTGTTACTCTTTCACGCAAAAACTACTTAACGGATTTTGATGAAATTTGGTATGGTAGTAATTTAAGCTCTGGATTAACACATAGGCTACTTTTCATCGCGAAAAAGCACCGTGTTCCCGGGCGGAGCCGCGTGCAAAAGCTAGTCTCTCATAAATCATAATTAATTCGTCATCACTGTCTACTACTGTGCAGTGACTGACGACTGAGGATAAAGACGAAGAGCACATATGCGGCTACTTGTCTTTTTATCACATTTTGTGGCTTCATTATGTCTTCAAGACAATAATGTAGAGCCGAAGTTTGACTCCAACTGCCAATTTTCTTTCTCATATTGATAACTTTTCTTTAGATGAAGGTGTTCCTCGCTGGCCGTTGCCCACATTCAAAAATTTAGATACAATAATATGCTCCCTAAGTCCCTACATAATTATTGTCCATATCATCCATTGATAACTATATAATACATCTATGTTATCATCCTAATTAGCTTAATTTGATAGGTTATTACATATAGGTATCAAAGTAAAACTTGTAAACAAAATATGGATAATGCATTATTATATTAATATTATCTCAGAATATTGCTCGTCGATAGTGGCATAGAACAGTAAACATATTATTATAATAATATTATGGTTACAGCGGTCTTTGAGTTCTGGGGCCACTGGCCGCAGTGTAAAGAAATAATTAATTAAAGTGACCTTGTGACTTGGCTGTTACATACAACAAGATATGATGATTGATTTTAGGCTATGAAATAAAAATTGGAAAATATCCCCAAGGAATTGGTAACTCTTTATGAACGTGCAGACTACGGTCTGTGTTTTTCTCTTTCTCGCAGGAAATGAAAAACAATAGAAATGAAGAGAAGAAAAGGACAACAAGTGACCGCTCATATCTTGCTCAATTTGGCATTTTTCGCGTGTTTCTAAAATCTAATAGTGATTTTAATGAGGAAAGGCTAAATCTATTGATGTTTGGTGACTAGGATAAAGTTTAATTGGCAATAATAATAATATTATATTATGTAACAAATAAAATTAATAATAAATTAAAAAGATGTGAAATTTTAGATACTGTGACTAGGGTTGCCAACTAACTTTTTTTAAAGTATATTTAGGTCTGAGAAGAATATTAAACAGTATTTTATAAAAATGAACAGTATTTTATTTTAAAACATTAAGTTTTAAATACATATTTTTTAGAGCTTCATAACTAAAATGAAATAAATGAGGTGCTGCTTTTTAATAATTTATAGTTGCTCTATTTCTATCCTCCCGCCACTTTGCATTCTGACCGAAAAACTCTTTCAGAAAATGCTGAGGTGGCGGGAAGAGAAAGTAGTTATGAGACAATTATAGTAATATTTTTAAATTCTTCTGAGGTGTTTACTAATAAATGGCTGCACTTTTGACCGTACTCATTTTTAAGAAATTTTTTGTCTTCTGATTATTATAAGTTAATTCTAAATATAAATCATCCGTACCAATATTGAGCCTATACAAATTTAGATTAACTATAATTTCTCAAAATTGTCAAATGTGACCAAAGACTTTAATGACAAACAGCTAATTAAACAAAGCCAGTTAGTCACATTAAAATCGAACCATTTCTCTAAATATAAATTAGCTTTATCAATAGAAAGTATGAAGTTATTAATAGTTCTTTTAAAAACTTCTTGGGAAGACTCTGTAATAGTTTTTAATACTATTTTTGTTTCATGACCAAAATACATATAATTTTGTCTTTGAATTATCTCAGTCTTTGAACCAGTCTTAATGTTATAAACATCTAAAATAGTTACATTATTTCCTTTAAATTTTTTGATTGTTTTACTGAAAACATTTAATATATGACTAGCATAAAGAAGGTAACAATAAACTACATTATTTTCCATTTCCATTAATAAATTTTCTATAACCATTGGACAGTCAACATCCAAACTAACAAAGTAGTTACAAATTGGTGTCCAATAAAGTAAAATGGTTCCTTCTGCCTCTGAAACTCTATTATTGTGATTTGTTTGTGGCTGCGCTGCACTGAGCGCCCTCTGACTAAATAAAAAAAATTGTGTGAGCGTCTAAATCTAACACTTATAGTGGTAAGCATTTTGATGCTGCAAATAGTATTTTGTATAGGTACTTTATTTTTTTTCAACATCAAAAAGTAGTAATGTAGTGAAAAACAGTATAATATTGTTTTTAACAGTATAGTTGACAACCCTAACTGTGACGCAGAGGTGCCGATCAAATAGGTCAAGCGATACAAATTATGTACAACCAAACCGCATCGTAGCGAATGTAGCTGATAAAACCACTGTGGATATTATGTACCCGTAATAAAATCTAATTTGGATGAATTCGTTCCTATTCGAATGCAAATTAATGGTTTGATATTGCGTGACTCACCGTCAACCGCCAGAATCGCGGTTCAAACTTCGAACAGCTGACCATAGAGACACGCTCTTGCTTTCCCTTTTTCCTCCTTTTATCCTCAGTATGATGCCAATATCCAATATTTTGTAGTAATGTCATATATTAAGTATCTAACGTTCTAGATTCTAGAGTACCCACTATAATAGATTTCATATTAAAATAATACGATAGATTATATCAGAAAATTGCCAGAAAATCAATGTCAGCCGAAACCCAAGCTTAATTTTGTGTAGTGGTGTAGACCGTTTATTGAGTTATTTTTTCTCAACTAGACTTATTAGATATTTTCTACTCTGTGGCTGAAAGGTCGAGGCCCTTCAGCCACAGAGTAGAAAATATATAAACTTATGTACAGAGGAGAGCTTTTATAGAACGATTCAAATCGATCCAAATTTGTAAATTTTGACGTCCCCTTCAACGGCCTACAATTTTTCCACACAATCGTGAACACGTGGACCGTACCTATATATACTTTGCATTTGCTAACGCTAACTATGTAGCTGTTTAGCTGTTCGTCTTGCTTTAATTTTGCTTCAGCCGCGAAAAGCGTAAGAAAATCTAAAAGTGACACGTCATCAGTCATCACTCCAAAGTCCAAGGACTATATGTCGCGGTTTGTAATTGTCTTTCCTCGCATAAGTACAGTGCGATTTTTCACAATTTTGCTAAAGGGTTATAAGAGTTGATAAGCTTTCTCTCGCAAAGAAAAATTATAACATTGTAGTTCCGCCTAGTGCTCTGAATTTTCCCCGTCCTTTCGGATTCTGGATCACATAGTCCCAGCCTTAGAAGTAAGAATAAGAAGATTTATATTTTGTAATAAGGGAAATACGCATGACAACTGACAAGATAAATAGCGTCCAAATATGGCGACACTTAACCGTGCGGTGGGCTCGGCGGCGGTCGGCCGCGCCTTGACCCACTGGATATTGTTAATGAGGTAACGTGGCGACTCCGCCAAATTAAAAATATGAGGCCAAGTTGACATGTTAGTGGGGAGGACCTGTGGCTTCTACCAAATAAATTCCAGTCTAGTCCCACCTTCAAGTGTCATAATATTCACAAACCCTTTTACTTATCCATCCTTGTTGGGATTTGTATTCAAAACCAAAACCTAAAATTAAATAGGTATGTATGGATGCGTATTTAAAACATTTTTGTAGTCTATTCTAATATATTCTCAGACGCATTAGTATTTAAAGTTAAGTACCATGAGCTATTAAAGTGTTTTGAAATAAAGTTAATTAGTTTAAATACTTGTTTAAATAACTTATTTTACAATTTTAATGCTGCGTTTCCATGATTGCCGAGGCTCGGCAAGCCTCCACAAGCACAAGCGTGGAAAGAGGCTTGGCTTGCGTATACTTGTGGACGCTTGTACCCGATCCGGTCTAGTGTCGGTTTTTGGACACAGATCAAAGAGCATATTTTGCGGCACGCGTTTGCGACACGTTCACACGTTAATAATACACGTTCGACCAGCCACTCATTTTATAAATGATAAAATGAGTGGCTGGTCGAACGAAGAGAGTTTATCATTTTTGGAATATTACCAGACCGAAACGTCTATCTGGAACCCCAAAGACTAATCTTAGTTTGTATTTAAAATAAAAGTAAAACCAAACGTAATAGCCGATACAAGTTCGGTGTCCGCCATGCTTCGATACTCGTAGCAGCACACTGACGCATTTACAAGCGTGTAAACGATTCCAAATGCCAAACGACATTTGTGGACGCTTGGGGCTGGTGGAGGCTTGCCGAGCCTCGGCAAGCATGGAAACGCAGCATTATACAGCCATTAAGGCAGGTTAATTTAAGAATTATTATTATCAAATATGGCGCCAGTTATTTTAGACTTAAATTAGAACTAGGGCCATAATAATTAACTTATTATATTATATTAAGTACTTAAGTAAATTAATATTTTAAAAAGCCGTAATCTTCTACATGTAGCTAAATATACTTTGTACAGTTTTACTTTATTATTCAGGGTCAGATTACACCGCGACGAATCACGACGCTAGTCGCAATGAATCGCTGCATTTTTAAATTAGCTATTGTAAAATTGAACTTTATTCACTACACAAAAAGATACACGTTTCATTACATCAGCCATACACATGCGTTGTGCGGCGCGGTGCAACCGTAAGGGCCCCGAAACGATCAAACGATTTGACTCAAAACTTACGTGTTTTATGCAACCGTTTGACGTCGGTTTTATCGGTTTGTCAAACGGCACTGTTCAGTTTCACTGTGACTTCACTGTCAAACAAAATAAAAATATGTAATAAGGGGTTTCGTTATTTCTTCTGCCGCTACGAGGTCTGCCCGACACACACAAAGTTTTCGACACTTTTTCAGCCACCAGGCGGCGCTTCGTAAAAGTCGGGTCCTAGTCGTGTCAATCAGCTGTCAGGGGCCTTACTCCCGAAACTAATACGATTTCAATGTACGAGTCTGATCCGATGTCGATTTTGATTCAGTTTCGATCCTGATGCGTACTCCCGAATAAAATCGAATCGAAATCGAGATTGTGTTGAGATTGTGTCTTATCAGCGTCGTTAGCGGTATCCGGTTGCTGACGTCACGTCCACAGAGTAAACAAGTTATAGCTGAGTGCCGTAGTCTATGGCGAAGATTATTAAAGATATGGAAAAATTATATATTTTTCACTTTAAATAACACTTTCTGTATGTTTCTTCAAATGGATCAGCCTCAATCTCATGCAATGGTAGGTTTTAAAAGGTAATTTTTCTAAAAAAAATGTGACAATATATAAGTTTCGAAATTCCTATTTATAATCTTTGAAGTTCTGTCAAATGTCAAAGTCATATTTTTATTTAATTTGTCAGCAAAACTCAAGTGTTGTACACGAAACACAATATTCCAACCAGGGGTGGTCCACTCTATAGGGCAGATAAAAATACCTACGGGGGCAGAGTTGTGCGACCGATTGAAAAATACACCCATTTTTGTGGGTAACCGAATTGTAAATTTATTTGTGTATTTGTTAATGACGAGAAAAATTGTTGGATTTTATTTTGGATAAATATAATTATTTTACGATTTTATTTTTATTTCTGCGTTTAAACTGCAAATGAAAATAAGATTTGAAAAACAAATATTGTAGATTACTTAATTTCCTTCACCTGGTCGCATCTTTCATCTGATCACCATGATCGCATGTTTATAAAAAAATAAAGGCAACGGGTATTAATTTGCTTGCAGCTATCACTGATTCATATATTATTATGTACATAATATGTCTTCAGCCTCCACCGAGGAGTGCACTCCTATGTGAATATTGAATAATAATATTTTTGAGGTTTGAATATTTTTATAGTTCACTTATCATTATTTATGTTGCAATTTAATGTAAGACTATTGCTTCTTCATGGGAAATGTTAAATAATTTCAATAAATATTATTTCTATATTTATTTGTTTTCATTTTAAATGTGGATTTTCAGTTGTAAGGATAACTAAAAAGGTAAATAGTGCCAAAACTGCAAGTACCTACTTACCTTTTAAGTTTTTCTAACAACTGAAATGAGTGCCTTTATGAAATATAAATCCCATGAAAGTTTTAAGATTTAAATTTACCGCACAAATTAAAAAAAAACCCGCGCTTTGTTTATCCGGATATAATTGCCTGGGGCTGATAATAGATGGCAGTAGTAAACTTTTGTTGTAGGGAGTTGATATTCTTCTCCGGTAGGAGTAATAGTGTTCTATGATTCCAACTACATTAACTTGCCATAAATAGGTATATTCCAACTACATTAACTTGCCATAAATAGGTAATCGGTAGTATTGTAAAAAGGTATAATTCAGTGGTATATAAACACACCGGCATATATAGCGGAACACAAAAAAAAAGGTCCATAATTAAAAAAATATGGTTTTATTTTAAAATCTACTTACTACACTTCTTTTGTTATTTAAAGTTTCATTTGTTTTACTTAAAATGAGATCACATTATGAACAGATTTTGCGAGTAAAGGCTATTTGTGAAAAATGGTACATTTTTGAACTTTTCATGTAACCGGGAAAAGTGAAAATCAATATTAAAATAACAATTAATTAAATTAGAAAAATGGTGATTAATATCGCGTATTTCCTCCACGTGCTCTTTTTAAAGTTTCTACCCGTCTAGGCATACTGAGAATGATGTTATCGATGGTCTCCTGGGATAGTCTCCGCCATTCCTCAACTACGGCGATTCGCAGTTCATCCACGTTGGCAGGAGCTGGAATTCTGGACTTAACTTTTCTTTTCAGCAAGTCCCAAACGTGCTCTATTGGGTTCATATCCGGTGATCTCGCCGGCCACTCCATAACAGTGATATTCATATCATTAAGATAAGCTTGAGTTACCCGAGCGGTATGCTGCCGAGCATTATCCTGCATAAAAACAAAATCGTCACCGATATATGGGACAAACGGTACGACATTTTCTTCTAAAACTTCTCTGATATAGCGGTCTGCAGTCAGATTCCCTCTGTCAATCACTACCAAGTCTGTGCGAGCTCCCAAACAAACCATTATTGATCCACCACCGTATGCAACTGTAGTTTCAAAATTTGTCTGAATGTATCGTTCTCCTTTGCGTCTGTATATTCTTTGCCTGCCGTCAATTTGATTTAAGAGAATTCTGCACTCATCACTAAACAATACCTTACTCCATTGGTCCGCGTTCCAAAGTCGATGTTCCTGAGCAAAAGTTAACCTGTTTCTGCGATGATTTACCTCGAGCCTTGGCGCCTTGGCGGGCACAAATGAACCCAAACCAGCTTCTTCGAACCTTCTTCGTACCGTACGCTCACTTACGGTTACACCCCGCACTGCTTCTAACTCATGTCGGGCTTGGACGGCCGTCAAACGGGGGTTCCTACGTACACGAAGCCGAATGAAACGATCATCCCTACTCGAAGTGCGTCTTTTTCTGCCTTGTCCTGCTCTTCTCACATAAGTACCGGTCTCCCTGAACCGTTGGATACTGCGATGGATCGTTGAAACTGGTCGACGAAGATCTCTGGATATCACTCTGTAGGTTTGACCATTTCTTCGCATTTCGTGCCCTGGCAATCTCCGTTGGGGCTAAGTCAGGCATAATTCAGTCCTCAACTCCAAAAAGATACGCGATTAAAAAAAAAACTAACAAAAATCAGTATTTCAATGAAATTTTAAATCAAACTCAGAAGGAAGAAATACTCGAAGTTCGCTCCAGATAAGGTGTATTTGAATAAAATTAAAACAATTGCATAAAATGTGATGTTCAGTAATTGTTTTCTTAATTTGAAAATATTTCTTTTTAAACCTGCCAGCAACCTTATATGATACTGATATCAAACCTTTATTTTATGTTCCGCTAAATATGCCGGTGTGTGTATTTTAATGTCAATGATACAATAACAAATTCGTGTTTAGTGTTAACATTTAGGAAACATCAACATACGACTTTTTATAACTATTTATTGACTTTGTTTATTGAAAGACAGATTGAGACAAACGAAGTCATCAAATGATACGTTAATATAGATCATATTATGTAGACTTAATTTGTCTCAGTCCCTGTCTTAAGTGAAAAATATATAATACATGAATTAGCGGCCAAATGTGTAAACAAATGCGTAAAGGTTTGATGTAACTACACATAACGGTGATATAATTTCGGTGAGTCGGTTTCTTCATATAAGTAGTTAAATCTGCGACTCATACGTCAAATAAATCATTTTTAGGGCGATAATTGCATCGAAATTCCTCACAATCCATGTCCATTGCTAGTGTGTTGAAGTTGGTGAATCTTCGTAAATTTTGCATTACCCGAACGCGTTTTCTATTAGCTCCTTCAATAACATTTAATAATGCTGCAATACTAAAATAAAAATCACGTAATATTATAGTACAAAGTTATAGTTCAAATACACTAAAACAAGCAAACTCGATACTGTAAATGAGACCTCTTTAGCTAACGTGTAATTTGACGTTTGTTTTGGATCCTGCCATTCGATTCGCAGTCATCAAATCAAATCGATTGATTTCATCGGGAGTACCAAAAGTTACGATCTAACGAACTTCTCGATACAGGTTAGTTACAAATTGAGCCGATCGTGCGCCAGTGTAGGTGTCGGGAGTATCATAAGCTACTGAGATCGAACTGATTCGATTCTTGTTCGTGTCGGGAGTAAGGGGGTAGATGTCACGAACATAAGCCCCCTCATTTCATCAAACGAGCTTTAAACCCGTAAATGTTTGACAAACCGTTCAAACGAGCTTTGTAAACGATCAAATTGGTTTGACTCAAACCAAAATTTACGTGTTTGAGTCAAACCGTTTGATCGTCTCGAGGGCTCTTTACATTCGAACTCTTACAATGAAACGTGTATCTTCTTAAGAAATGAATAAAATTCAATTTTGAATAACTACTTTAATATCCGCCTTTTTGGAGATCGGTTCAAAATGCAACGCCATGTCGCGTATCGTTTCATTTCGGTGTGAATTGATCCTTAGTATTTAGAACTAGATATAGCCCGCGGCTCCCCCCGAGTAAATACAGTAGGTATCCCACGAGAACACTGTTTTTTTCGGGATAAAAAGTATCCTATGTCCTGTATCCTTCCCCGTGATCTAATCTATATCTGTGCCAAATTTCATCAAAATCGGCCCAGTAGTTTCGGAGCCTATTCAATGCAAACAAACAAACAAACCTTTCCTGTATATAGTATTAGTATAGATAGATTACTTTGAAACTTAATAAATAACTAAAAAAATTCTAGAAAACAATTTTATTTACCTAGCGCCTTGTCTACATTTAGCGCCGAAGGTTTTGCACGAGTCGCCAAATTAAAAAATGTTAGATTTGTCTATAGGACCACGGCTGACTCGAATCGTACTTGGCCGTTTTTAGCATCGCTATAATCGACAAAGGATTTAGTAGAAAAGGCTTGGCAAACGAAAACAAGATGTTGTGAAATGCGGTGGAATGGGGTCACTTCCGAACATACTAGCAGTAAATTTTGCATCGTATGTTGTAAGGCTTTAAGTTCAATTTTGGATAACAATCTTTACGATAAGATAAAGCAAAAATATTCCATTTGAGATGCACTTTAACGATTTTAATGCGCATTTTGTATTTTTAACATCGTGACATTTTAAACATTAAATTGTCAATAGATAAATAATAATAATCTGCTTCCTTACTATAATTATTAAATCAAAAATAAAAAAACCTGATAAACCTGATGTCATAATAGTAATAATAGCTGCTGCTACACCCATTTTTGTGGCGTGGGCGGTGGCTGGTTTCTTTGACACCAGTCCGGCTACGCAGAAGTTATTTTATAGTGCCCAAGTATGAGCGCACTGCGCAGTACACAAGAACACTCTCACTTCCCTTAGGGCTGATTTTTCAACCGTCAGATGACTTTCACCTGAGGAATAATGAAGTGACTGACAGATTTTGTATGAAAAATCTGTCAAAGTCACACATTCATTCCTCAGGTAAAAGATATCTGACGATTAAAAATTAAGCCCTTACTCTCATAACCCAGTGGGACTGATGATCGACACGACTGGCGGCGAGAGATCAGACGCAGGAGAGATTTTTTAACATGTTCATCCGACGCATAGATCATCTTTGTTGACAGATAATCAAGTGATCAGCCTGCATTATCCTAAACAATATTTAAAGCAACATTTTTGTTGTCTAAGCTCTCCACCACTGGACCACGACGACGAAGGCGTCAAACCAGACTGTAACTACCCATGAGTTTAAATAAGGTGACCAACTATTTTTTGTTCAAAAAGAGTAGAGTGAAATAAAAACTTTATTTTCTTTTAAAATCATATTTACATACTTATATGATTGTATGTACATTATAATGAAACTATAATATTAATACTTACATGCAAGTTCACCTTCACTAGTTAAATAAAATAAAATAATATTTTATTTTGTACACCTCAAATCTTGTTAACTTGAACAAAAAGTACGAAATTGTTGGTTTTCTCTGACCTCAAATTAATTAAACAGAAAGGGAATTCCCATAAAACTTTGCCTTACATACTACGCATGCGTCAAGACTGTCAAGCATGCCGTGCATACTGCACGGAAACGACAGCCATATGTGCGCGCGAAATTCAAATCACTGTCAAACTCGTGTCTGGTGTTTGCCCTGTCCTCTGTCATGCAATTATACAAATGAGTACTTTCAGAGTACAGGATTTGAAAAGAGTACGGTTTGCGAAAAAAAAAGTACAAAACTCCGAACTCGCGAAAAAAGTACAGTATAGTTCACCTTAGTTTATGACTCTCACAAAAGTTGACTAATCTTAAGACAAATGCTAAAATCAAAGTTGGTGTTGGCTAAAATCCAATTTGGCTAAGGTTAAGGGATTGTGCGCTCGATAGAACTGAAAATTGGAGTTCTTTGAAACCTTTTTTCTTAGCGTTGGTCGTATTGAAAAATCCCAAAAAATATGTTAATCTGCATTAAATTTAGCTGAGGACAGTCTTTTTATAAATTGAAATTTTTATTTAAATATTGATTAAAAAATATGCTGAGTCCACTCTTTTTTAAAGTTAAAACCTTTTTTCTCTTCTATAAGTCACACGAGTGTGAAAATTATTTCAATATTTTATGTAAGACAAGACTAAGGAGAATGCCGTTTCAATTTGACGCTGAAAGTCACTGTCGTTATAGGTACAGAGGCTTAAATATGTACGTCATACATACAATACATACAATCCGGGTGTTTTTCCAGTCGGTATCCAAACTTACAGGAGTGAATATACTCTTGAATATAAGCAACTTTTACTATGGCATAAACTTTCCTACTTGAAAAAAAATCAGCTGTTTCATACAAAAAAAAATTTTTTTCAAGTAGGTAAGTAAGTTGATCCCATAGTAAAAGTTGCTTATATTCAAGAGTATATTCACTCCTGAAAGATTGGACACTGACTGAAAAAGCACCCCGGATAAGACTCAAAACATAACCCTCCATTCTTCAGCAGTCGGGTAAAAACCACCTACTTATTTCACAGTCACACACCGCAAATTGTATAAAATAACTGGAAAATCAACGTACGTGACAGGTGGCAAATTTCACTATTCATACTTTTCCTCATACAATAAAAAAGTAAAAACATTTCATACGAAGGTATGTTCTGAGAATCAGTAAAATATCAGATTACCTTACCGGAATTCCGCGGGAAATAGACTCACCGGCTCCTTATCTAATAATTCATGTGAAATTAAAGCTTTTTTATTTATAGTAACTAGTAACTAGCTTTATCATGCGGCTCTGCCCGCGGAAATACTGTACTTTTTCGGGATAAAAAGAAGCCTATGTTTTAAACTTTCTAAAGTACGGCTCGTACTTTAAAAAGTAATGTCGTAGTAAGTAGTTTTCATGTAACAGAAAAATAATATAAGACAGTTGTCCACGAGTCTAGCCTTTCTATACATTACATGGTGACTGCGGTTAAAAATATTATTCCAAATTAATTAAATGGTATGTTTTTCGGACCGTAGTTAAGTTGAAAGTATTCATAGGCGAGTTACCGTGGTAGTGGTCACAGTATGGAGCACGCTCGCCCACCGCCAGAGCTCTTGTTAGAGGTCAACTCCGTCAGCCGGGCTGACGTTTGGAAAAAATGGAAGACACAATTTAACCTTTTCTTAAAAGCATCGGGGCGCAACCCCGGGTGGTAAAGAAGATTGCCGAGTACAATACAGTCTGCTTACAAACGTTATCGGCCCGGAAGGATTTGATATTTATGATACTTTTAAATTTGAGGAAGATTCGCAGAGAGATGTTTGACGATTATTTCGGAATAAAAAAGAATATTCTTCTAATAAGGTACAATTTTTTCAAAAGAAACCAGGAGATGAATCCATCGACCAATATGTCACTGCCGGTTATTAAGTAGGTTATTAACAAGGTTATTAAGTAAAGCGTGTGAGTTCAAAGATCTTGAAGTCGAACTCATGCGGGATCGTGTCGTTTGTGGCATCCAGAACAAGATACTCCGAGATCGTTTATTAAGGTGTGAGGATCTGACGTTACAAAAAACGATAGGGATTTGCCAGATTGAAGAAATATCGCAGGAAAGTGGGCGCGTACTGCAGTCGAGTGGCTTAGGTTCAGCTCACGTGGACGGTGTGAACGCGCGCGCGGTGGATTCGGCGGCAGCGGGGCTGGCAGCGGAAGCTCGCGCAACGGCCACGGCGGGCAGCGGGACTGGCAGCGGAAGCTCGCGCAACGGCCGCGGCGGGCAGCGGGACTGGCAGCGGAAGCTCGCGCAACGGCCGCGGCGGGCAGCGGGGCTGGCAGCGGAAGCTCGCACAACGGCCGCGGCGGGCAGCGGGACTGGCAGCGGAAGCTCGCGCAACGGCCGCGGCGGGCAGCGGGACTGGCAGCGGAAGCTCGCGCAACGGCCGCGGCGGGCAGCGGGACTGGCAGCGGAAGCTCGCACAACGGCCGCGGCTGGCAGCGGGGCTGGTCGCAGCGAGAGGGCGCCCGCGGTGCGGCGCGTCGGAGCTCCGCGGAACCGGCTACGTCTTGTGTGGTATTGTGTGCTGGGATTGTGCTTAGATTTAGGATTGATTATGCGAATTCACGATTTAAGCGTAATGACAATGAGTATTTATTTAATGGTATCGGGTGTTTACCGGGTGAGTATCATACAATAATACAATTCAATAATACTGTATTGCACACCAAAACTACAAAATTAAACAATTTTTATAATAACTTATTGCTAATAAGAAATTTCTACCAGCCAACCTTTTGTTTATGAGATCGGTCATAGAAAATGAAAAGATAGTGTAGGTGTAGAAACTAAGAAAGCTTCATTAAATTTAAACATAATAAAACATATAATATACAATAACGACAGTAACAAATTTAGAGCTTATTAAGAAAATATTGTTTGTTGTAGACAAGGGGATGTCACCGGCGGCGTATACGCCGCGAAAGGTTCCGTTGGCTTTGCGCGACAAGTTGAAAGAATAGTTATATAGGGTTCAGATAGGGATTATAATAAAAGTAACTCATCAGACGCCCTGGGTTAATTCGATTGTTGTTGTAGCTAAGAAAAACGGTAGCTTAAGCGTTTGTCTAGATTCTAGGACTTTGAATAAAGCTATTCTACGTGGCCATTTTCAATTACCTAAGTTAAATGAAATTGCAATGAAATTAAACGGTGCTAGGTATTTTACAGTTTTGGACGCCACTTCAGGCTTCTGGTCTGTTAGGTTGGACGATGAAAGCACAAATAGATATTGATAACACCCGTTTGGGCGTTATCAATCTAAGATTGACCTTTGGATTAAACAGCGCGCCGAAAATATTTCATGCCAAGGTAAAACAGTTACTGGAAGGTCTAGAAGGGGTAGATTCATTCATAGATGAAATAATTTGTTTGGATGCCGATGAAAAGGAACCTAATATGCGTCTAAGTGAGCTAAGATTCAAAATAGCTAGGCTAAAGAGTCGGATTTGTGTGAGTGGGGTAACTTATCTAGGTCATATATTTAACCAGCACGGAATGCGGGCTGATACCGAGAAAGTAAAAGCTATAGTAAATATGCCAGAACCGGCGGACAGGAAAAGCTTAGAAAGGTTTTGAGGAGCAATAAATTATCTATCTAAATATATACCCATCTATTCTGATCATATTTTTCCATTAACTAGGCTGTTAAAAAAATAAAACAAGTTGGTGTTGGATCGCAGGGTATAAAATGGCTTTTGATAAATTAAAATCGTTGTTCATTTCGTCCCCGGTGCTGGCGCTATATGACGTAGAGGAGGTGCTGCTGTCGGTAGATGCGAGCAGTGACGCGCAGGGCGCCGTGCTCATGCAGGCGTGCCGGCCCGTGGAATATGCCTCGCGGACTCTCACAGATACGCAGCAGCGTTATGCGCAGATAGAAAATTTCATCAATATATTTAACGTAAAAGACATGTCACAGTAGAGACGGATCATAAGCCTCTCGAGGGTATTTTCAAAAACGCGTTAAACGATATTCCAGCACGCTTGCAGCGAATGATGTTAAAATCACAGGGATATGGTTTAGTTGTTGTATATAAACCCGGAAAATATATGTACTTACCTGACACGTTATCACTTACGCCTCTTCCGAAATTATTACATGATAGTATTAGTAAAACTGTAATAAGTCAATTAAAAATGGTGATAGAATATATTCCAATATCTAAGAATAAATTAAGTACTTATAATAAAAAAGAAATTATGAAAGATAAATTGTTGGATTGTTTGTTAAGCTATACTTACTAATAATGGTTGGCCAGTAAACAAATATGAGGTACGAATTGAATTGAAGTATTTTTGGCCTATGAGGGTGAATTATATTGTGTAGACAATGTATTTTTTTTAAATAGACAAGTTTTAATTCCAGCTACGTTGCAAAACGAAATGCTAAAGATAATTCATGACGGACGTTTAGGAATAGATCGTTGTAAAAGACGTGCACGTGAGGTTTTATTTTGGGCGGTATTCCCGGTGATGATGATGTTGAACAATATGGGAGAAATTGTAAAGTTTGTCCGGAGAATCTAAATAAACCTAGTAAAGAACCAATGATTCCGATTCCTATACCAGATATAGTTTGGAATAAAGTTGGCACTGACATCTTTGAGTACGCGAAGAAAAGTTATTTCATTTTAGTCGATTATTATTTAGGTTTTGTTGAAGTGTGTTATTTAAGAGACACTACGTCTAACTCGGTAGTAAATACTATGAAGGAAAATTTTGCACGTTACGGTATATCGGAAACTGTTAAAAGCAACAATGGACCGCATATCTCGTTTCGTGCATATCGCATAGTCGTAATTTTAAAATTTTCTCTGACGAATGGGGTTTTGAACATATCACTTCATCCTCATATTATTCTCAGTCCAACGGTAAAAGCGAGCGGGCTGTACAAACTGTTAAGAAACTTTAATAAAATTAAACCTAATAATTTTTGTTGTGTATTTAATAAAATAAGCTTTTATTTTTATAAGGGAAAGATATCGCAGTAAGTAGTTTTCATGTAACAGAAAAATAATAAAAGCCAGTTGTCAACGATTCTGGCCTTTCAATACATTATTAATACACAGATGACGCTAGGTGTACAAATTTAAATTTTTCTATTCTTTTTGAAGTGATGACTTTAGGCACGATGAGAGTATTATACAGGGTGTCCCGTAAATCGACGTCAAGCCGTAAACCCGTGATAGGCCAAGTTACAATAGTTATCAGAAAAATTAAAAAAAAATCCAAGTAATGTGTCTCAAAAAATACAAAGCTTTTAAAAAAATCGAAAAATCGACATCTTGTGGTGGTTTTTTAGTTCCCGGCACTACAAATTTCTACTTTTTTGTAATTTTTTTTTGTATGTAATCCTGAATAATGCTTTAGTAAACTGGTGCCTAGAATTTAAATCAAACGACTCCGACTTGAAAGGAAATGAGACTTTTGCCCAAAACAATGATTCAAATTTAATAGTTTGCTCGACTTTAACTGACTGTACTGAAAAAAAAATGTACTATGCTTGTTTGGCAGGTAATTTTAAAAGTTGGCGCAGTTAATAAGGATTCCAAAATGGGATGACACTTGCTAGATTGTTTCTTAAATTTTGGACAATATTGATTTTTGTAAAGGAAGTCAGTTTTCGACAATTTTTTCTTACTTACTTAAAAGGATTCAAGTGTACCCAGGACTTTCTTCTAAGTGATATTCTGATTTGGATGAGACGGAGAGAAACATTCAACGAGTGTTAGAGAGACAAAATCCAAGAAGTAAAAGAGTATCACGGGCCACGGGGGCCATAGTTTCTCATTACATTTAACTTTAGGAAAAGTGTTTTTTAGGAAGCTTTTCATTGAAACAAATTTTTGGAGTCTAAAATATTTTATTACATTATAACAAATATTCAAACTACCTCCCACCAGCATAAATGCAAGCTCGACATCTTTTTAAAAAAGACCGCTTTATCAGACGGCAAATCTGCCGTTATTAACTAATTCAGCTGCTTGCGTTAATTGTCGTCGTAGTTCAACTACATTTTCAATTGGGTTTGTATACACTTTTTCTTTCACAGCTCCCCAGTAAAAAAAATCTAGCGGATTTAAATCAGGTGAACGGGCTGGCCACGAAATGGTACCGGGCCCTATCCACCTTTCTGGATATTCATTATCTAAATAATCTCGCACTGAACGGGCATAGTGCGCCGGGCAGCCGTCTTGCTGGAACCACATGTCTCTGTAAATGTGCAGAGGTACGTCTTCCAATAAATTTGGTAAATGATTTCTTAAAAAGTCCAAATAAATGTCGCCATTCAAGGTCTCTGGCAGTTCAAAGGGTCCGATGATTCTCCCGTTTAGAATCCCGGTCCACATGTTTATTTTGAATCGATACTGGGATCTATCCTCTCTCATCAAATGCGGATTATCTACATGCCACTCGTGTAAGTTGTGTAGATTCATGTATACATGCATCATGTTGGCATATTCCTGTGCGGTGTACACCGACATGGTGGTACTACACAATCACACGATCAACGATAGTCCAGGAGAAAGCAAAGGTTGTTGAAAGAGAAACTAAACAGTCCAAATCCAAATCACAAGCAATCGAGTCCAATAAACAAAGCAAAATGTGGTATGTACGAAATCAAGACGAACGAATACGGTGTGCACAGTAATCGAAGTAGAGTAACGTACTGATCTATTGTATTTTGTGTGCTGTACGTCGGGAACATGGACAATAGCGACATTGTCTCGCTCACACTAGTATCATTGTGTCTACCCGTCTCGCGTACTTGTGGCGTCAATATCTGTCTCTCTTACACTCATTAAATGTTTCTCTCCGTCTCATCCAAATCAGAATATCACTTAGAAGAAAGTCCTGGGTACACTTGAATCATTTTAAGTAAGTAAGAAAAAATTGTCGAAAACTGACTTCCTTTAGAAAAATCAATATTGTCCAAAATTTAAGAAACAATCTAGCAAGTGTCATACCATTTTGGAATCCTTATTAACTGCGCCAACTTTTAAAATTACCTGCCAAACAAGCGTAGTACATTTTTTTTTCCAATACAGTCAGTTAAAGTCGAGCAAACTATTAAATTCGAATCATTGTTTTGGGCAAAAAGCCTCATTTCCTTTCAAGTCGGAGTCGTTTGATTTAAATTTTAGGTACCAGTTTACTAAAGCATTATTCAGGATTATGTAATCCTGAATAATGCTTTAGTAAACTGGTGCCTAAAATTTAAATCAAACGACTTAAACAAAACAAAAATTACAAAAAAAGTAGAAATTTGTAGTGCCGGAAACTAAAAAACCACCAAAAGATGTCGATTTTTCGATTTTTTTTAAAAGATTGTATTTTTGAGACACATTACTTGGTTTTTTTTTTTCTGATATTTATTGTAACTTGGCCTATCACGGATTTACGGCTTGACGTCGATTTACGGGACATTCTGTATAATATCACTTCTGCTACGTGTACTGTATACACGTTATGACTTATGACTTTTTATTTGACTGCAGCGATCTTTTTACCCGACTACGGCGAATTTTCTTGCAGTATATTTAGGTTTGTATGTTTGTTTCATCGTAGCGCCTTAACTCATTAGTTATGGGACCATTGTCCGATTTTGATCAATGATAGATCCGTAGTAATCTCAGATTAAATACTATATTATAGCATCACTCAGAGGTAGTAATAATAGCCCAGGTAACAAAGGCTATACAATATACACATAAAATGCGTAGTCGGGTAATAGTTTTTAACTTTTAATAATTATTAACCAATATTCAATAGAACTTTATCAAGTCGTCGCAATCTTTTTTTAACAACGAAAACAGTTAGTGACCTCCGCACAAAGGTTTTTGCGAACTGCGCAGGAGAAAGCATCGCCCTGATTCAGCAAGTTTCCAAACCCACCACCCACAGAGCTCCTCATATGGATTATTATTGCGGGCGATTTAATTAATATCTAGCAATATCCCGCGAAAAAATCATGCTTTTATTAAGCACTATATGTTGCCCGCGACTTCGGGCGCGCTAATGTTATACCGCTATAAAAAGTAGCCTATGTCCTTTCCCGTGGTCTACCAAACCGTGCCAAATTTTATCAAAATCGGCCCAGTAGTTTCTGAGCCTATTCAATGCAAACATACAAACGTTTTTTCTTTATAATATTAGTATAGAGGTATAGACAGATAAAGGTAGCATGATATTTGCAACCTCTGATACCTCTCCTACAACCGTGCTGTTCATCTGCTAAAATTTGATAATTTACCAAAGTTGTGGTAAGAGATACAAATTATGGAGCAATGTTGTTTGGAGTTCGCGATTTCTAGAAATTTTAAGATTATAAGACGCAAAGATAAGCATCTGCAACTAACAACTCACAAGCCGTTCAGAAATGACGCAATGTCGGCCGATTATGGCAGAATTATCACAAGCGATAATTTTCCATTGTACGCGCTAATGCTTTTTGGGTCAGTTATCAGAAAGTAATTGTTAATAATAAGCGATTTGCTGAAAAATATTAATTAGATGCAACAAAAACTTTAAAGGGGACGCCCGATATACTAGCCCCCTTACTAATAAAACTATTTACACAACGGATAACTTAAATAACGTTGCTGTCTTTGTCTGATACGTAGGAAATGTCACATGATAGAAAAAGATAGAAACGTTGTTTAAGTTATCCGTTGCGTAAATATTTTTATTAGTAAGGGGGTAAGTATCTGGGCCAAGATGATATATATTACCCCTTAGACGACCTACCTTTAGCCCCAACTGAAAATACTTCTCCAAACGCTTATAAAAAACTCATTGTTAACATGGGTTGTATTTTAACGGTATTTATTTAGGAGTTAGGACAAAGAACAAATTGTTAGTTGAGTTCTCACGATTAGGTATTTATTCTGTGCTTTGGATTATTTTATAAAAATCCTGCTACTATTATAAATGTGAAAGTTAGTGAGGATGAATGGATGTTTGTTACTCTTTCAATCAAAAACTACAGAACAGATTTTGAAGAAATTTGGTATGCTAGTAGTTTAAGCTCTGGATTAACACATAGGCTATTTTTTATCCGACTTCCAAAAAAGGAAGGAGACGGTTATGCATTCGGCTGTATATATATATATATATATATATATATATATATATATATATATATATATATATATATATATATATATATATATTTTATCTCGAAAAGTACTGTGCCTGTAGGCGGAGCCGCGAAAAAAAGCTAGTTGTTACATAAATAAATAAATAAAGATCTCTAAACATCTAGTTTTAAATCGGTAATCTCGGACAAAAGACGATGTACCTACCTAGTTATAATCGTTTAGTTTGAAAACAGGTTGTAAAGATTAAATCGTTAAACATTGGCGGTTATCTTCCACAGATAATCCTTGTCTACAGGCTAGCCTCTAGCCTTTATCGCGTTATCTCTGTTCATGTTAGGGTACCTATATAATAGACGGTGCAGCTATTTTACCTCGGAGTGATCCTTATGTCGTCGGCACAAAGGTCCCGTCACAGGTAAACTAACTCGGAACAGACTGGAGTTAAGATACCAAATAAGCTGGATAGAACGATTGGATATGAACAAAGATAAGAAACAAAACTACCTACATACAACATTTAAACAATTCGTTTGTGAATCCTTACTTCCTTACTAATATTATAAACGTGTTTAGATGTATAAATTTATGGATGTTTGTTTCTCTTTCACGCAATAACTACCGAACGGATTTGGAAGAAATTTGGTATAGTAGTAGTTTAAGCTCTGAATTAACACGCAGTCTACTTTACATCGCAGCAAAATGTATGGTTCCCGCGGTATCTCGTTTTGCGAATACGAATTCGCAGAGAACATCTTGAAATATCGTTTCTCTATGTATGTATGCACCATTAAGTTTGTACTTTGTAAAATTAAGTCGAGTAATCACTAAGCCTCTCCTAAATGAAACTGCAGCTCCTTTTGTCGATTCTTCGGTGTTTCTAGGGTGCGCACCCTAGTAACACCGAAGAATCAAATAGTCTTATAACAATGTCAACTACTCCACATCATGGCGCTCCAAGACAAATAGTTTCTTTACGTACAGTCATTTACTTGAAAATTTGATAATTTTTGACAGATTTTCAATTTCTAATTCAATTTTCTCTATCCCAGGGGTGGCATTCTGCAAAGAGTACCTACACCATAGGGGCGACACTCTCCAAGTCTTTACAATTGCGATTAGCGAATGTCAGTCATGATGACGTAAGCCGAAATGAGCTTGTGAATGCTTAGTCCTGGCTTGAAAAACCACATCCCACGCGCCCCGCGCTGCTCCCGCAGACGTCTAGCCGCGCACAAATAACCGCGTAAAAAAAATTCGTGTACATCGTTGAATGACGGTTCTTAGTAATGTTACGGAATGATGGTCCGATATTCGGAGTAAAATGCCAGTTTACTCTGAGGGAGTTTATTCACTACGAATTTACACACCAATACAGGTCTGATTGGAACTTCATGATCGTAATTTGAAGCCGGAGTCGCAGAGAGTAATCGCACTAATAGGGATGTTGCGTAATGTGGAATATAACATTTTAATAAATTAAATTATAAAATTGTTGATTAAAGATACATAAATCTAAAAGAAATTGGTAAAATTATAAGCAGATAAAAAATATTTCCCATCTCTTTCTCGCAAAACGATTGGTTGTTTTTTTTTGTTGCTACCGCCATACATTTTGTAATGACAAATGTATGGCGGGTGCAACTCGTGACGTCACAGGCCGATATATCGCTCTCTTTCATATTGAAAATTTTAATTGTTAATATCTTCGTTATTTTTTTAGATATACGAAAATGGGTTCTAGATTGTTTATTAACATGTTGTCTAACATCGAATAGACAAAAAAAAATTATGCAACATGCCCATCTTGTTTGTTGTTTTCAAAATTCTTTATCGAACATAACATTGAGTAAATATACAATTGGATAGGCACAATTATATAGAAACATACAATTACTTAACTTACAGGCTGAGTGCACCTCTTAAAGCTATCTGCATGATTTTTATCTAATTTTATTTCGATGATTAATAGAAAGAAAACTAAACTTGTTTACATACGGTAGTATGTAAACAAGTTTGTTGTTGAGGATCATTACTTTCGTTATCGCTTGGCTCGGTAGGGAACAAAAGATAGTGATGTGGTAATTTGTATGTACCATATCTATCGATATAGCTTAAGTCTTCTTTCCTAGTTTGTGCAATAGCCGAAATTGAACTATTAAAATGATATGTATTTCAATATTTGAACAAATTCTCGTATTGTAGGAAATTGTATTTCTAAGTGGAGATTATTGAGGTTGGTTAGAATTGGGGTATTAAAGGCAATTTTGAAGGCTTTATTTTGTACAGTCTGTAGAAGTTGATAATTTGAATTTGAAGTACCTACTGCTCCAGACAGGGCACGCGTATGTTATACAAGGTCGAACCAAGGTTGTAGAAATTCTTAATTTAGTGTAAGGACTGAGCATACTTTTTCTATTCAAAATAGAATGAAGAGAATCCATCGCCTGAGCTCCCTTGATTCGTAGCTGGGCTACGTGTTTAGACCAGTTCAACTTAGCGTCCATCGTCACTCCAAGATATTTCACCGACAAGCTCCACGAAATATTGTGACCCGCGATCCTCAAGACTCTTTTAGGAGGTTTTCTTTGCCGGGTAAACATTGTGGACTCAGTCTTGTTCTCATTCAGTTTTAACTTCCATGTAGTAAAGTAGTTTTGGAGTAATTCGAGAGAAAATTGTAGGCGACCTATCACAATGTCGGTATCTTTTGATGATGTGTAAGAGGCTGTGTCGTCGGCGAAACAAGCCAGCTGTGTGCGGGGTTGGATAAGAATATCGTGTATGAAAATTAAAAATAGGTACGGACCCAATATCGATCCCTGGGGCACGCCCGCAGGAACCAGTAGGTATTTAGATTTTGTGTTCCCAATATGTACCGTGACTTTGCGATCAAGCAAATATGACTGCAGTAGTTTTGCTAAGGACAACGATACCCCGCAAAGAAGGAGCTTGTGTAGAAGGCCATCATGCCATACTGTATCAAACGCTTTCTCTATGTCAAGAAGGATCAAACCAGTTGACTCGTGAAGGTTAAGATGGTGGGTGATGTGTTCAGCCACACGCGCAATCTGCTGAGTCGTAGAGTGACCAGTCCTAAATCCAAATTGTTCACTGGGTAAGATTTTGTCTGTGGCCTTTTTAAGTCTCGCCAAAATGACTTTTTCAAAAAGTTTTCCTATTGTTGGTAAAAGACTGATAGGCTTCTCTTCTTCTCTCGTCCTTTCCAGGCTTTTTGATTGCAATAACTTTCGCAATTTTCCATGCTTTAGGAAAGTAGCTGAGATACATACACCCATTGAATATCTTTGTGAGATACACAACAGCTTTTTGTGATAAACTTTTGAGAAGTAAGTTATGGATACCATCAATACCAGGTGACTTACGACATTTTAGCTGACAAAGGTACCTCCAGACTTCTTTAGGCCTAGTTGGTAGTTAATAGTGACCCAGATGATACATAATAAGCAAAACTTTATCTAGTAAAGATGTACATTCTGTTTGAATTTCTTTTTAATATTTTTAATCACTACAAGAATTTCCATCATTTCCCTAGTCGGTTCGTCAGAGTTTTGAAATCTGTCTGGCAGTTTGATTTCAGGGGCTTTATCTTTGTTGTTCCTTTGTTCAAAACCGCGAATACCAGGTACTGGAGGCATCGGAAGAGGGGGGAATTCTGATTCACGCAGTAGAGCATGCTTGTTAACAAATTCAAACACCTGCGGTTTATTTATCATTGAAGGCGGTCCAGTGGTTTTCGTTGTGGGAAACCAAGCGGCTTTTGTTGGAAGTGAAGGAGGCCGGCGCTGCATGCCTATCTATCCCTTTAGATATCGCTCGAAATTAATTCGAAGAACACTTGTGGTTAACTGAACTGACGGAGATCCGCGGCGGCCTCTTTATATTCCGACGACACAGTTACTAGAAAGTTCGCAGTGTAGAACTTTCTAGATATTTCTAAATAGAACAATCTAGAACTCCCGAGTCGGGGTGAGAATGGTACAGTGCATGTTCGAGAACGTTCTAGTACTTTCTATACTAAAAACTTCTAGAACACTCTACACATTTTAGCGCCGTAACAGTAATATACATTATTTGCCTACTACGCCGAGTTTTATAGGAGTACTTGTTCAATTTATTTCATCTCATTTAATTTCATTCCATCATCATTAAGGGAGTATATCATTTAAATGAGTTAATATTCGAGAGTAATAACTTACAATTACTTTTATACATTTACGCCCGAATTAACTCACGTTTGGGAGTTTAATGACCGTGGTACGTCGCGTGTTGGAGAACATAGTAGGTATTGTTATATGTTATAATGTCTGTCATAATATCTTACTGACGACCGGAGAAACGGACCGGTTACTGAATTATAAACGGTTCAAATGCAGCATATTCGATACAATCTTGCCCAATATTCAAAGTAAATTATGAGTTATGAAGAAATAGACGAAAACTGCCTCTTTTGATCACAGTTTTGGACTTTAGTACACAACACAGGAAAATCATTACTGTTGAATGTTTATTTTAATAAACTACCATTTCCAATTTATTTATACCTATCTTTCTACTGTTCTGGAATCTTGATACATCTTAAATATTGAACCTATTCTTGTGAAGCACTAAAAACAAATGACCCTAGAGCCGATAAGTACAAATTAGTGCATTTTTTTAACTGTCTGGTCAGGGTTTAAAGGTCTTGGAGGTCCATAGCATCGTTTAGGACAGAATATTTAATTTTAAGCCCTTATCTACTTAAAAACGTTCCAAAGTCCATATTTATCGTTTGTGTTGCCCTTCGTACTTAGTTCATGCGCAACAATAATTATCATCAGTATCATGATGTTAAGATAATTAATACATAATACAATATACAAATATTATTTATATATTGTATTATGTATTGATATACTGATAATATTAGGAAGTATTGTACTTGGAAAACACCTGCCAAGTGGATGTCCGCCACGTGAAAAGTAGGGTTCTACAATATAAAAAAAGAAAGAAAGTTGTTAAAGAAAGTTTGATAACTTATTATAAAGTTAGTGATTTCATTAAAGATTGCACACATTGGGAATATTATGGCCCATGCAAGGCTGCTTGTATGTACTTATGATTTCTGTTATATAGATTAAGTTACAACATTGTAAAAATATTTTTTTGAAAAGAACAATTTTCCCATCTTTTTGCTAAAAGGTGGCCCCGTGCGAGCTTCTTATGCCGGTTCCTCTCGCCGGGATAGTTTCCGGGATAGTTTCGGTTAGGTATCATGTAGACCGACGTTCGGAAAGTGTATAAAAATACCAATAATGAGTAAAAACAAAAAAATATGAAAAAAAATTACTATGACTTTGAGTTTTGAAATCGTAACGCCTCCGTGGTCCAGTGGTTTAGAGCTTGGCTCTCGACTTTGGGGGTCGTGGGTTTAATTCCTACGTTGGAATTTGTAACAACAAAAAATGTTGTTTTCAGGTCTGGTTAGGACATTGCAGGATCACCTGATTGTCTGACAAGAAAGAAGACAAATGTGTCGGATGGGCATTTAAAAAGTCGGTCCTGCGCCTGATCTCTCACCAAGTCGTGTTGGTTAAATCAATCCCATTGGGTAATTTGGTTTATGAGAGTAAAGGTAGAGTGTCTTGTGTACTGCGCACACACTTGGACACTATAATAATAACTCCTGCTTAGCTGAGCTGGTTTCCACGAAACCAGCCACCGCCACCAAAATCGGTGTGGGAGCTATTAATATATGTAATCATGTAGGTGCCCTTTTGACTACAAATAGAAACACAGAATCCAGAAGAGAAGAAAAAACGTCTAAGACTCTAAACTCACGTTATCAAAACAAAGTTCTAGAACGTTCGTCTTAGCGTAACGAATACTTATACATTCTGTCCCCTTATGATCGTGACAATGAACGATGGCTCCCATTCTTTACCGAATATTTCGGGCCGAGTCATTGACTCCTAAACTCCATGACTTCAGTATTATCCCTACAATACACAAATGAATAATATTTGTCACGTCTACACATCGTCCACATAACAAGCAATATGGGGGTGATAATTATAACATTTTTAAATGTCTATATGATTTAACACCACGTCAATCTGATTCAGTGAAAAAGAATCCTATTACTATTGTAAATGTGAAAGTTTGTGAGGATGGATGTTTGTTACTCTTTCACGCAAAAACTACTGAACGGATTTTGATGAAATTTGGTACGGTAGTAGTTTGTGCTCTGGAGTTATCCAGTGTATAAGTGTTAACTTAGGGTACTTTATATGCCGCAAAAGTACAACAAATTCCCGTGGGATACATTATTTACGAGGGTGGAGCCGCGGGCAAAAGGTAGTCTATGTCTATATGTATAAAAGAAAGTCGTGTTAGTTACACTACTTATAACTCAAGAACGGCTGAACCGATTTGGTTGAAAATTGGTGGGGAGGTAGCTTAGAACCAGGAGACGGACAAATGATACTTAAGTGCCTCGCCGAGTCTGTCTGTATGTATGTTCGCGATAATCTCAAAAACTACTGAAAGGATTTTTTCATGCCGATATCATTTACCGACAGAGTGGTTCTTTAGGAAGGCTTAGATCGATAATAATAATTTGGTAAGGTTTTGTGGAAATTGTTTGATTTATGACGATCATTGTTGAAGGTGTCGGAAAAAATCAAGCCGTCTGGAAACTTTTATCTAAAACGCTTCCTAACCTAACCCGATGGAGATAAATAACAAAACAATGTACCGTGGGATTGTTTCTCTTTTATAGGTCGACAAAACAGTCCGCGATGGTATAGATATGTCTATCTTTTAAGTATAGCTTACTATACCCCTTCTATAAGTTTAAAAAAATGATCAGAAATAATGTGGTATTTTCAGAAGCTATTACTATATTGCAGGTATATTCGCTAAAGAAGTTTTTTGCCACGAACACTCTCCCACGCGGGCGAAGCTGCAGGCAAAAGCTAATATACAATAGAAGGATAATGCATAAAAACAAAATCGTCACCGATATATGGGACAAACGGTACGACATTTTCTTCTAAAACTTCTCTGATATAGCGGTCTGCAGTCAGACTCCCTCTGTCAATCACTACCAAGTCTGTGCGAGCTCCCAAACAAATGCCCGCCCAAACCATTATTGATCCACCACCGTATGCAACTGTAGTTTCAAAATTTGTCTGAATGTATCATTCTCCTTTACGTCTGTATATTCTTTTCCTGCCGTCAATTTGATTTAAGAGAATTCTGCACTCATCACTAAACAATACCTTACTCCATTGGTCCGAATTCCAAAGTCGATGTTCCTGAGCAAAAGTTAACCTGTTTCTACGATGATTTACCTCGAGCCATGGAGCCTTGGCGGGCACAAATGAACCCAAACCAGCTTCGTCGAACCTTCTTCGTACCGTACGCTCACTTACGGTTACACCCCGCACTGCTTCTAACTCATGTCGGGCTTGGACGGCCGTCAAACGGGGGTTCCTACGTGCACGAAGCCGAATGAAACGATCATCCCTACTCGAAGTGCGTCTTTTTCTACCTTGTCCTGCTCTTCTCACATAAGTACCAGTCTCCCTGAACCGTTGGATACTGCGATGGATCGTTGAAACTGGTCGACGAAGATCTCTGGATATCACTCTGTAGGTTTGACCATTTCTTCGCATTTCGAGTGCCCTGGCAATCTCCGTTGGGGCTAAGTCAGCCATAATTCAGTCCTCAACTCCAAAAAGATACGCGATTAAAAAAAACTAACAAAAATCAGTATTTCAATGAAATTTTAAATTAAACTCAGAAGGAAGAAATACTCTACGTTCGCTCCAGATAAGGTGTATTTGAATAAAATTAAAACAATTGCATAAAATGTGATGTTCAGTTGTTTTCTTAATTTGAAAATATTTCTTTTTAAATTAAATGACGTATAAACCAGCCAGCAACCTTATATGATACTGATATCAAACCTTTATTTTATGTTCCGCTAAATATGCCGGTGTGTGTATAATATATAAGTATTTTAATTATTTAACAAATAAAAAATTGTATGTTGCTGCACAAAATTTTATGTTTTATGAGATTGTGTGATATTTAAGAGGTGATTTTATGATTTTTTAACTCAGGTTTTTTTTTTTCAAAAAGTGTACGGTTCAGACCCTGTCAAGGATTGTGTACTTTATCCTATATTTTTTTCCACTTCGTAATTAAACTCTGACTAGGTGACGGGAAATGACAAAGTAGGTTTGGACCTCGCCTTAACAATATTTTGTCGGACTTCCTGTTGCTGAAAAAATGTGTTTGGAGATTCTGATATCTTCCCCGTCTTTATTAGCCGGGAGTATTTTTGATAGATTTAATAAGCGGCAAGCATTACATTAACATAATTTAATTATAATTATTACTTAATAATTATAATTATTTTTGCGGAATGTGGCTGCTGGGTGAATAATGAACACCTAATGTTCAAAATAAACGACCACTTTGATTGCCTTGTAATGTTATTTTCCTGCAAATGTTACTTACATCCGCAATACAAGGCAAGAATATAACAGGATGAATATATGGGATCCCCATGTTTGGGAAGAGTTGGGTAGGGCCTGTGGTAGAGTAGGTAGACAGACTACTACATGTAAAATATTTAGTTTCATTTACATACTCAGAAATATGGTTTTTTTCTGGAGGTTTTATAAAGAAATATTAAATATTTTATGTGTAGTTTAGTAATTGCATACATCTTAAAAAATACAAAATTATTTTTTTGCTCAATTAGTAAAAAAACCTACATCATTAGTTTAGTCACAATGTTTCGGAGATATTTACAAATATCATGTTCCTGTGGTGTGTAATGTATTTGTATATATATTTTATGTGTGTGTGTGTGTGAATAAAGAATTTGAATTTGAATTGTGGCCTCATATTCCATACACTTTTTACCTAATAGTGACGTCACAGTTAGGTACGACTTTTGTATGGAGCGTTTTCACGAGACTTGCGAAAATTAGTAAACAGATCGCGGTACCTTTGACAATATTGATTTTAAATATACGGCTTCTTTTAAGAAATTACTCATATTAAAGAGTTATATACATTTATGCAATAAAAAAATTCAGTCGTCTAGTCTATTGTGGCCCAAACATACTCAATTTTGGGACACCCGTCAATAATCTTCATGATCTTTTTCATAATATTGACAGGCCATTCGTTGATAGTTTAAATATACTATTTAACAGCTGATATAATAATAAACTTTATTTTTTGTACAGTTCCAACTTCCATCCTTATTTCGACTTGACAATTGCGTCCTCTACTAAAACTGACCAGTTTAAGCTTTATTTTTAACTTGGAAAATACTTATAGAAGTTGATTTATTATTTTGTCTGAACCATTCAATAGAATGCAATTCCGAAACCATTCAGGAGTCAAGACATCCTCATTACTCGCACGGCAATGAACTTGTCCGTTATTATACACAATATGTCTTTGTCCAAAAAACTTAACGAGCTAATCAGGTAGTCTACACACACATACATATACACACACATCTATACAGACACATATATAGTGTGTTTATATATAACACACGCGCGTAGCGCGTTCCGTTTTTCTTTGTCTCTAAACAAAGACATGCCTGCGCGATAAGACGCAGCTGTTTATAGAAATATTTTTACAAAATTATTTTAAAATAAGATTTAAAATAATCATATATTAATTAATACTAGAAGCCGCCTTGTGGTCGAAATTCGCCCATAAATAATACTTAATTAATATTTTTAAGTTTGAACCTTTTAAGGGTTCTTTGTTCTTGTGACAGATTGACACACGTCAATAAAGTTCCATGCAAATGAAGTTGCGGGCACCAGCTAGTAGAAGTTATAAAGTTCATTCGCGAAAAATGCTTTTAATTATCACGGTTGTCCATTTAGACTTTTATTTGCCTACGTACCTAATGTTTTTTTTTTCTTTATTTAAAGGCTTTTCATCTTAGAATAAATTTTAGTATACGTAATTTACTACTTACTTACTAAAAACTACATTTCGAAAATTTTAACGGAAGACTGCCGAGTCTTCCGTTAAATTTATATTTTTAATATAATATTGTACTTTATATAGAGATCATTCTAGAAACTCTGCCCTTACGTTATAAACATTTTACTTAAATGTATTTTGCAACTACATACTATACAGTACCTATAAGCAAAGTGTGCTTCAGGTGTTATATTTTGTTAGTAGTAAACATCAAGCTCAGCAGGCGAAACATTCGAGAATTAATTAGTTTGAAATTAATATAATTATTATTAAAACGCAATTTCATGCTGGCGAATATAAATAGCTGTCAAATGTCAATTAATTATAAGAATATTATTTAATTACAGTTGATAAATTGTTAATACTAAGTATAACAAACGATTTGACCATTTATTTACTTTTCAGGTGTGTTTGTAATATGTTATTCATAAACATCATCAGATCGTAAACGTTATTAATTAATTGTTCAATATTATGAAATAACATTCTAACAATATATGGGGGCCCGCCAAGACGAGCCAGCCGAAGCGCAAGGGCACTACCAGAAGTACCAGACCACCTTTTCTCGAAGCGTTTCGTCGATTTTTTTCACCCTCATAACTTGAGTTTAGATTATATCAGATGAATGATTATAACTATTCTCATAGTTACAAGCTGCCACGATAACCGATAAGGGCACTTACCGGAGCCTTTAGTCAAGATGCATTCGATAATTTCGACGGCGAACTTCGAAATTAAAATGTATGATGAGATTTAACATAAGTCATCGTTAAGTGACATGTCGCTTGCGTTGCCTTATGTCAAATCCCATACATTTTGTTTTCGAACTTCGCCGTCGAAATTGTCGAATGCATCTTGACTAAAGGCCCAGGTACCACTTTAATAAACTCTGTTCAGATCATAGATTTAATATTATTGTAAACAGAAAGATTGAATTTCAAAATCAAAAGGTTCGAACCCGCCGAAGGAAAAAAAGTTTTTCCGTGTCCCTGGGTCATGGATGTGTGTTAAATATATGTATAGTATAATAAAAATCTTAAATATGTGTGTAAAATTATTAAATATATTTTCGTTGTGATACAAGTTCTTCGGATACCTAGTACAGGACCAGATTGACGTGGCGTGGAAGCGTCCATAGATATTATTATTATTATGATTTGGTAGCATATTCCTGTAAACACAAAACGTATTGAGAAATTTAGAAGTAAATTACTTTCAAGTTTTCAATGTTTGAATGAGTCAATTAATCCAAATGAAACTTTTAATAATTTATTTAAAAGTAAAAAACCAATTTTACTCTGTATTTACTTCTAAATCGGTCAGATTTAATAATAAAAGAAATAATTTTAGTAACTGGGCAACTGCAGGTATTATTGTTAGTAGACAAAGATTGTATGACTTGTATAACGAGAAGTCAATGAACAGGAGTGAAGCTTTTAAACTATATGTCAAGAAATACTCGAAGATTTTCAAGAAGGTATGTCAAGCAGCGAAGGTTCTTCACATCAAAGAAAAAATTAAGAACTCTAAAAACAAAGTGAAAACCACCTGGAAAATAATTGCAGATGAGACTGGAAGAGTCGCCAGTTTGAACTTTATATTAATGATAAAAAAGTTAGTTCTGACATTGAAGTTGCGACAGTATTTGAGAAGTTTTTTGCAGACATTCCGATCCCAACTACAAAAAACTTAAATTCATCACCTACAGTTGCCGAAAAATTACTTAGAGATAATGTGAAGGAATGTGATGTAAATTTTATTTTCAAAGAAATAGACTCTAGAGACATTATCAAGGCATTTAAATTACTTAATATTAAAAGTACAACTGATCTCTGGGGTATGTCCACAAAAGTTATAAAACCAGTAATTGACATCATTGCCCCTCACCTAGCATTAGTTTTTAATAATTGTATTTAAAGTGTTCCCTGACTTGATGAAGCACAGCAAGGTGATGCCTCTCTTTAAAGCTGGGAATAAATGAGACCCAGCTAACTATAGACCAATATCCATATTACCGACTTTAAGTAAAATTTTTGAGAAAATTATTCTAAATCAATTACTTTTTCACTTCAACTCGAATAAATTGTTACATATTAATCAGTTTGGTTTTAGTAAAGGTCGGTCCACAACAGATGCAGGCATCAATCTTCTGTGCAGTATATTTGGAGCTTGGGAGAGGTCACAGGATGCACTTGGTATATTCTGTGATTTATCCAAAGCATTTGACTGTGTGGAGCATGATACGCTGTTCAGGAAATTATACCATTATGGTGTAAGGGGCACGGCACTAAAGCTTCTAAGCTCTTATCTAATAAATAGAACACAGACTGTAGAAGTTAATTCCAAAAGGTCTAATGGTACTAAAATTAAACTAGGAGTACCACAGGGGTCTATTTTGGGCCCTTTTCTATTTCTCATCTATATAAATCATCTACCTTATCTAGTTAATGATAATCATGAGATAGTACTTTTTGCTGATGACACTTCACTAATTTTTAATGTGAAGCGACGACAATCTAACAATGAAGAGGTAAATAGTGCTCTCTCAAAACTAGTACATTGGTTTAATGCTAATAATTTACTGTTGAATTCTAATAAAACAAAATGTTTAAAGTTCAGTTTGCCAAATGTTACGCAGGCACAAACCAATATACTATTAAATAATGAGAAAATGAAATTAGTAGACACCACTGTATTTCTAGGTATAACATTAGATAGTAAGTTACAGTGGGGACCACATATTGCTAAATTGGCAGATAAGCTGAGTTCTGCAGCATACGCTGTTAAAAAAATTAGAGAAATTACCGACATAGAGACCACGCGATTAGTTTACATTAGCTATTTTCATAGCATAATGTCGTACGGCATCCTCTTGTGGGGAAACGCTGCGGACATTAATACAATATTTGTGCTGCAGAAACGTGCTATACGTTCTATTTATAAGATGTCGACTTTTGAATCTCTAAGGGAAAAGTTTAAAGAAATAAAAGTTCTGACCGTCGCATCTCAATACATTTTGGAAAATGTGTTATATGTAAGAAAGAATCTAAACAACTTCAAAAAGAAATGTGATAATCATTGTGTAAACACTAGAAATAAGAACAAGTTAGATATGCCAGTGTACAGACTAAGCAAAGTTAGTAAATCCTTTAAAGGCCAATGTATACGCTTATACAATATAATCCCAGAAAAGGTTCAAAACCTTCCCATTAATAAGTTTAAAAAAGTAGTTAAAGAACGTTTGTGTGCCAAAGCGTATTATAAAATTAATGACTTCATTCAAGACGGCACACCTTGGGAATAAGGTGGCTCCTTATCTTATCTTATTATTTGTTACATAGACATAAGTAAACATTGTAATAATTTTGATTTTAAAAGAATAATTTTCCATCTTTTTGGTACAAGATGGCCCCAGACGAGTTTCTTGCCGGCTCTTCTCGCTGGGTTAGTTCCCGAACCGGTGGTAGGCATCACGTAGTATCGACGTTCAAAAAGAGTATTTAAAAATACCTATTATGAATAAAAAAATTTTGATTTTGATTTTATAGTGTAATAAAATAAGCCCGAGTTAAATATTTTTTCTATCCCATTTTAACCCACGACAAAAACGTTATACTTATAAGTTTGACGTGTCTGTCTACATAATGTATGTATGTGTATTTGTCCGCGGCATCGTAGCTCCCAAACGAATGAACCGAATTTGATCTAGTTTTTTTTTGTTTGAAGGCTAACATTATCGACAAAACTTCGAAGCTAGGAACACTATCAGCTATAATTCATCATCGTCAGCTCGCTCACTGCTCGTTTATTCGGGGGTTACTTGAAATTTAAAATTCAACTCTCTTACTATCATGGTAACAGCCTGGTGACAGACAGATGGACGGACGGACAGCGGACTGACGGACGGACAGCGAAGTCTTATTAATAACGACAAAATAACACGAAACTTTGAACAAATGGAAAAGAGAGAAAAAACGTCATTTTTTTAAAGAAAACTTTACAATCCAAAATCTCTAAAATACAAACCAATAAAATATTAATTTGTCCTTGCTGTAACAAAGTTTCAAGTGATATTACATACCAATTACCTACCATTCCTGATTCTGAACAGAGTTTAACGTCCACACTCCCGAGCCAGGGCTTGGTTTTTGCCCTCTTCAATGCAAGAATCAAGGCTGTAATTTGTTAGTAAATATTTAATAATATAATATATAATACATGATTTTACAACAAATCTAATGCACGTTTTCCGTTTGTTTATTATTATGTTATTTCGTTAATCAATTTTCAGGTAAAATATAATAAACAACAAAACATGGAAAAATGTTTCAGTTTTTAATCCATAAACTATAATTAAGAAGGTTTTACTTTCATTCAAAGTAATTGGATTCCGAGGTCAAACTCTTCAGACACCCCACTATTAAATCTTGGACCTTGGTGGACAATTCTTGTGAAATAAATGTGTATCACATGTCGTTTACTAGAATCCACCTGTGTGGACTCTTCGGGGTTAAATATGAAGGGTAGAGGATGGAGAAGTCTATTTATGAAAAATGTGTCCGCTGAAATCCGTTAATTAGGTTGGCGCCACAGTAGCTTCAGGGTTAAAGTTATTTTGGACTACGTAAATAAAAGAAATATTTTGTTTATTGGACATTCACTACCTAGTGCAGTCACGAAAAAATCAAATTCATGAACTCGGTGAAAACTTCAATGTGTCCCTAAGGCTGGTTTTCCTGTCGCGCTGACCGCTCGCTGATCGTCAGCGCCGACACCGAAATGTATGAAATGTCCGCGCTGACCGCTACGCGTTATTCAAAAACGCTTCTATTCCTAGAATTGCATATATTTCGACCTGTCGGCGCCGACCGTCAGCGTGCGGTCAGCGTAACAGGAAAACCAGCCTAGCTGCTACCTTTATTCCGTATTCCGTACCCTTTGCCGCTCGCGCCCGTTAACAATTACTGCGTACAGCTGGACACTGTTTCAAGTTATCCCCCAGTATATCCAAGTATATCCAAGAGACAGTTCTCTTTTCCTCTACCATTCCATAGGGTAAAATGCTAAATGTAAACATGCAACTTTCGAAACCTAGCCGTCTGTGCTTTGATTTCCTTGTTCAGATAACAGATTAAGCACTTCATTATCAGTGACGCAAGCTGTAGAACAAGTACAGGAGAGCATAAGGGTCAATTCATACGAGCAAAAAATCGAAGCGCACCGAAGCGAAGTCCTCAAATTTAATACGGAAAATTCACCCTCATGTCTTCAAAAACAAAACTTTCCTTCTAAGATTATTAATTAATTAAAAAATTACAGCAAAACCGACTGCGTAAACACCGAAAAGAAAAAAACAAGATAGTCCAGTAATCGTGATTTTGTTATCGAATATTTTTTAATAACTATACCTACCACACCTACCATTTCGTGATCGATACACTCAACAAGTAAATTATTCTAAAACATAACCCTTCCTGACAGTCGGGTAATTAAGGAACATAACGACTTCAACAATCGGGACCAATTATAAGGAAGCCGGATAATTGATAATTGATTGACCCGATTCCCGACAGTTAAAATCGTAATGTACCTCATAAATCTAATAATTATTAATAATATGTCCAATGAGTGAATTGACAATTTACATAATATTAAGAATTTCGCTTCGCTATGACTTTTCGCTAGTATGAATTGGCCATAAGGTACGAACAATAACTGAAAGTGTGTCGCAGGAGCGGCTTCCGCGGTGCATTGTGAAATTGTGAAAGCGAATTTAACGCCCGCCTTTTTAAGTAAACAACGAGCGCAAAGATTTCTGTCCTAATTTTTCAGTGAATTTTTATGTGAATCCTGTGATGTTGGTCTGAACTCTGAGCGGTTTGTATTAGGAAGGCCATGTAACGCGTCGCCAGACGCCACACCAGCGCAAAACCGGTTTCCGCGGTGCCTTGTGATATTGTGAAAGCTCAGAATAATTGGTGAATTTTTGTGGGAATCTTGCGATGTGGGTCTGAGCGGTTCGCATTAGGATGGCGATGTAACGCGTCGCCACACTAGTGTACAAGCCGCTTCCGCGATGCCTTGTGAAATTGTGGAACTGGATATTTTAGGCCTGCCGTTTTGAATGAACAATGCGTGAAAATTTATTACTACATATATTTCTTGTTTGTAGATTTTGACGTGAATCGTGTGGTCGGACGGTCGGTTAGCATGAGGATGGCGATGTAACACGTCGCCACGCATATGTACAAAATATGTAGCATCAATGTTTCAGGCTTCTGCCAGGCTGCCTGCGATTGGTTATGATTTTCTTTTCATTTTCACTTGGTGTTTGGCGATAGTCCTATGCCGGCTAAACCGCACATTAGTATTTCACGGGGACATGGTATTCGAAGCAAAGAGCAAAGAAAGAATCAGATCAAATTAAAAAAAACACAGACGGCGAAGATACTATAATTTTATAATATAAAACATGGCTTGCCGTACAGTTTGTATGAACTATCACAAGCGGCTAAGATACTTCATATTACGTACTCCAATGTGAAATACATCGAGGCATTTAAGATAAAATAATAAAGTACTGTTTTCGCCGCCTGTGTCGTAATAGGTATGTAATGTAGGTACAAACTACAAACACAGGAAAAACAACAGGAAACTCCTTGATTTTTGGCCACAATCTCGAAGTTCGAACTTCGAACTACAATATTTTGTATTTAACATTCTTTAGCCGTATCAGCCCTCGGTGTCACTAGTGCCTTTTTATCGCGGCGTTCGCGTTAGTAAAAACTTCAGCGCTCTTGAAATAAAACTCTCACGAGCGTCGAGTTTTGAAATTGCTGCCGTTTATTTTTTTATTTTTTCGGCTCTATATCAGAGTTATATTTTTATTCCTTTTTTTACTAACGCTGCGATAAAAAAGCGCTCGTAAGAACTAGGGCTCAGTGGTAATTGTTATTGCTGATATTATAGACAAAATGTGAATATATCGGTAAAACATATAATTTGATATAATAATTTACCTACTATCCACGTACATTATACGTATAATATCGAGTCCATAGCATACGGCGTATTTTAAACACGCAGATGACGTGCGTATACAAGCTTCAAACGAGATTCGATTTTCGAATGAATATATTATATAAATAGCTTCAGCGCGAAACTCCGCCCACGTAAATACAGTATCCCACGGGAACTCCGTACTTTTTCGGAATAATAAGTAGCCTATGCGTTAATCCAGAGCTTAAACTACCATGCCAAATTTCATCAAAATCCATTCAGTAGTTTTGGCGTGAAAGAGTAAAAATCAAAAATCTATCTATCCATCCTCACAAACTTTCACATTTAATAGCTAAGTAGAAGTAGAAAATGAAAGAATCAGAGTCTATGGCGCCGCGGTAAGAGCGCGTCCTCTGCGCGTTTAAAATAAACCATGTGCTATGCTCTAATATCTATGTACAGTTCAGGTACCTAATTGACCTAGTACGTAAGCTTTGATCTACTACCTAGTTCATATTTTTTGGCCTTCAAAAGAGTAGAGCTATAACTTTTCTGACCAGGGACTCAAGTCAGTTCGTAAAACAATCGCGCTTTGCTTTGTTTCATATCAGTCATGCAATAAAAACTTAGCATCAAATACAATATACGTACTGTACTTCAAGATTTTTATCAATTTCAAATTACTGCATTATGATTTATGAGGCGAACGATAAAAAAAATTAAACTTAAAAAAAAATCTCTTAATATGTTTTTACTTGTCTCCTATTACCTATAAGTAAACTAGTCCTAAACAATACTAACCCGAACTAAATTAACATGATTATAATTACTAATTTGTTAATTGGTTGTAAGTGGAATACCTAATTGTTTGGTCGATTACCTAATTCCCTTGTTCCTAGAATTATTAATGTTTTGATGTGTGCAAGTTACAGTATAATAGTATACAAACTTCGAAGGACATTTCACACATCGGACCTCGGAGTAACGATTAATTTATTTTGTTGTAGCAAACCGGCACGTGCGGAACTGGAGGAATGCCAATCGAAATTAGAATTTATGTGCCATAGCCATTATATGACAGATTTGACAGCTAAATACTTTTCTTTGAAATTCGAGATTAAAAAAGTATATGAAGAAGGTCCTATTCCCGAAGTTTAAAAACTATAAACTTTTTATTCCAATTAATCTTTAATCTGTTCAGATCATTTTTTTATTTGAGAATTTCAAACTTTTGCAAAGAAATGGACAATAGTTTTAATGCTACCAATTTAATTGCCACTTAATTACCGTACATTACGTATAAACGGTAATTAAGTATAAAGTATAAAGAAATATATAACAGAATAATATGGACGAATTTATTTTATTATTTATAAAAATATTAAATTAGATCTCAAACATTTTAGTTATAAGTGGAAGCCCCAAATGCCGAGGCCAAGGCCTGCTGATGTTGTATACAGAATGTCCGGTAATTAATGGATATCCCTGAAATGTCTTATAGTAGAACTTAATGCCGTTAAAAAAAATACACAAAAAACTATTATAAGTAGTACCTAAGATAAGTTTTATTTAGAGAAAAGTCTATTTTTTTTTAGTTTATTTTAGTATTTTGAACACTATGACCAGAAATGAATGAATCTAAAAAAACTAAAATAAACTAACAAAAATAGACTTTCTTCTTTTACTTTTCTCTAAATAAAACTTGTCTTAGGTACTCTACTTATAATAGATTTTTTTTTGTACTTTTTTAACGTCCATAAGTTCTACTATAAGACATTTCAGGGTTATCCATTAATTACCGGACACCCTGTATAAGCACCGAACTACAGAAACTTCGATAGCGCGCGCGATTCAGGATTGTGGCACTAATTGGTCCGCCACATTACTTCCCCCCAAAGACCGGAGGTCGAATCATGACTGAGTTGAGTCATCTTCCTTGAGTCGCCAGTGCCAGAGCGTCCCAGTGAGTCGGAACTGTGCTGCTGCTGCTGCACGGGCTCCAGTGAGTCGCAGTGCTGCCGTGCAGGGCCAATGCTACGTGCTGACCAGGAGAGATTTGTTCTGCTTGCTGACCGGTCGTTGTAGTGACAGTGCCCGATGAAGCCGATGAGGGTTCGACCAGTCCGAGGTGCGTTGAGGCTGGTGGTCGAGGAACCGATGAGCCTGAAGCTGGCTGGCGTGGTGCAGAGGGGTGAGGAGTGATGATGTCCAGAAGGAGGCGTGTTCTTGTCGAGGGTCACCAATGTGGGAATAGATGGAAGCCCCAAAGGGAGATCTCTGACCGAGAGAGGTAGTATACTCGGTCAGGCCGAAGCCTACTTGTAAGTATTTCATATGTTGTACCTGGGCTGATTGATAACTGGCCGAAACGACGAACTTAAAAAATGGTACGCAAAAAAGGAATATTACATTATATTCTGGCATCTTTTTGAAAATAGAACGCCAAATTTGAATTTAATCGAACTGATGGAATTTGTTTGAGAGGACGTAGAACTTTCTCTGTCGTAAATTTTCTTAACAATGGAAAGAAACGAAATTCGTGCGGTGATAAAGTTTTACGTTTTAAAAGAGAAAACAGCAACCCAGATTAAAACCAAGCTAGACAGTGTTTTAGGTAATTCTTCTCCTGCATTGAGTACAATTCACACCTGGGTAACTGATTTTAAACGTGGAAGACAGAGCTGCGAAGGCGCCCAAAGGTCTGGCCGTCCAAATGAAGTCACGAATCCGGACATGATCAAAAAAATTCACAAAATTGTATTGAATGATCGGCGCTTAAAGTTGCGAGAGATAGCAGAGATGGTGAGAATTTCATCTGAACGCGTTTTTAATATTTTGCACCAACATTTGGGAATGAAAAAGCTTTGCGCGCGATGGGTGCCGCGTTTGCTCACTGTAGACCAAAAGCAACGTCGAGTGGACGATTCATCGGTGTTTGGCGCTGTTTAACCGAGATCCTAATGAGTTTTTACGGCGTTATGTAACAGTCGATGAAACCTGGATACATCATTATACTCCCGAGACAAAAGAACAATCTAAGCCGTGGATTGAGAGCGAAAAACCTGCGCCGAAGAAAGCAAAAACGGTTTTGTCGGCCGGCAAAGTGATGGCGACTGTTTTTTGGGATGCTCGAGGGATTATTTTAGTGGATTATCTGCAAAAAGGAAAAACAATAAATGGAGAGTACTACGCAAGCTTGCTGCAAAAATTAAGTGAAGAAATCCAGAAGAAACGACCACATTTGGCCAAGAAAAAAATTTTGTTCCACCATGACAACGCACCTGCACACACGTCAATGATTGCAGTTGCCAAACTGCATGAATTGCGGTTCGAATTGCTACCGCATCCACCCTATTCCCCGGATCTGGCCCCGTGCGTATTCCACTTATTCCCAAACCTGAAGAAATGGTTAGGTGGCCAGAGATTTTCATCAAATGAAGAAGTCATTGTTACCGTGGACGAGTATTTTGAGGGGTTGGAGAAAACATTTTATCAAACTGGTGTACCGGCATTGGAGTAACGCTGGACTAAATGCATCGAGGTAGAAGGAAACTACGTTGAGAAATAAATTTATTTTAAATAGATTTTTGAATTGTCGTTTCGGAAACTTATCAATCAGCTCTCGTATATATAGCGACGAACTGTGAAAACTTCGATAGCGCGATTCAGGCTCGTGGCGCTAATTGTTCCTCCACAGTTGTTTAGTTGTAGTCTTAAAATACTTATTTGTTGATATACATAGCCAGAAGAAATAATATGTAAATTACTATTATGAGTTCAGCACTCTGCACTCCGTCTGTTTACGCTACCCGGAATCTCGTGTGATTAGTTCTCTTTGAACTCTCACGAACCAAATAAACTCAGTTGTAAACCGTTGATGGGTGTCCCTGGGTCAATATGCTATGGTCAAAGGCCTCGTATAGTAATATAGTCCCTAGTGCGAGACGCAAGTGTCAATTCCATGGAATTAAAGGATACGATTCATACTTTTTTTTTTTTATTTAAAACACATAGCAACGTAAAATTGAAGCCCAAAACTGGGACTAAATAAATATTTGTGCTTGTGTAGGTTTTATAAGTATCAACTTTATGTTTGTTCTAAAAGTTTTGGCCTTCGTTACTTGTACTATTACGTATTCTGTCCGTACGTCCGTAATTATGTAACCGATCCTACCAATAAAGGGAGGTAACGGAGGGCCGTTACCTCCCTTTATTGGTAGGATCGGTTTATTAATTTTAGGTACCAAAACCAACTAAATCTTTGCCAAAATATTAATTGAGCAAACCCACCCGATCGTAAACCACGCCATTAAATATTTCAGTGTGGTTTTCGCTTTGAAACTTCCAAGAAAATTGTTAGCTTCTCTAATTCCAAACGGCATAAACCAAAGTGTTATAAATTACTTTTATATAAAAAAAACATTAAATATTAAATTTTCAGCGAAATCGGCGCTACATAAAGATACTTCGGTCGAAAAGGTAACAAAAATTACTACGCCACACACATACAAATTTTTTACACCTCTATGACTCACTGTGGCGACCGCACACAGTTGGATTCGGGCCAACAAAAAAAAACTTACTGTCACAATTATAGCATGGGTTACTGCCTGTTCGCCGAACGATATTATTTTCTGTATCAATACATAGAAATTAGAAATAGATGGGCCTCCGGGGCCCGTTTAGGTTGGCAAAAGTTGAAACATGGTGCAAAGAATGATATTTATGGCTTAGTAGCAAACGGGCAGAATATCTCAGTGGCTCAGTGGTTAACGCGTTGGCGCTCAAGCCAGAGGTAGCGGGTTCCAATCCCGCTGCAGGAACAAAGATTTTTTTTTATTCCTGCGTCATGACTTATGTGTATAATCTTAAATATTATAATTATTGAAAATAGAATAGAATACGTATATTTTTTCATCACACAACACACAGATTACGTAGAATATAAAAGTATTAAATATACTTCCCGTTGTCTGGTGCATGTAACACAAGTCCTTCAGGTACTTAGCACAAGGCCAGATTGACGTAGTGTGAAGCGTCAATAGATATTAGGTATATTATTATTATGAATCACCATTCGCCTGATGGATGGTCACCACTTCAACCCCGTAGCAATCTTATAGCTAGGGCCTATAGAGGGCAGAATTTCCCTATGCTGAAATTTATTTCCGAAAAACTTTCACGTTTAAAGTTTTTTATACAGTTATTACACAACAGTGAAATAACCCCCGAAAAATCACTACAATGCCAATTGTAATATTTTGTATTGTGACATAATTCACCCATTCATCACCAATTTACTACATTTACCTAATTATTAATTGTAATTCCCTACCATTTATGTTCTTCTACAAACTTCTAAGATTGGTCTTCTCTGACACCGACGCGCGACGCAACTCACGCAACCGCGCAAAGTAATATACTCTATTGTTAAGACACCACGTTATCATTTGTACCGAAGCAACAGCAGAAATGTTTTAGTTTTAAATTAAATAGAGAACATAACACGGATTGATGCAAACATTTCACAAGCCAGTGCAGTGTTAAGTGTAGATAATACAATTTTATTTGTTGATCGCTTTTTTTATATGTACTTGTGGCGACATGCTATAAAACCTTATTCGGTGTAAATCGATGAACATAGATGACAAAGTGATTGAGATTTGAGTGACAGTCAGAAGGAATATATTTAGAGTGACAGATGGATTGTAGATACTGAATAAATGATTATTGTTGCTGGAAGTCAAGCCTTTACTTAATGGGCTAGAAATCCCATATACTTAAGTGTTGGTTTGAATTATATAATACTGGTAAATAAGTCTATGTTCCCACGGGAGTCTTTTTGTGGTGGCGAATGGCGATAGAAAAAACAGCACAAGTGTCCAGTCTACACTCCTTATTGTATTAGCGCGCAGAGTTCCATTTGCTGTGCTGTTTTTTCTATCGCCACCACAAAAAAAAACTCGTGGGGACGAGGGCTAAGCCTCAACTTAATGTAGCCACTTGTAGGTACGATTGTGGAATCACATTAATGCGTGATCATCATCATCAACATATACATTAAAAACTGGCAACCAAGAAGAATTCTAACCGAAATAATAAATTAATAAAATAATACTAACCGAAATTGCCAATTTTTTTTTTTTATGTAGGCAGTATTTAAGTGTAAAAAGTGTTATTCCTACAAGATTTTGAAGAAGTAGAGTAGTTCAAATTGTCGAAGTCCTGAGGCCACAAGTATTCTATAATATAAAGTAAAGTGTATTTAGAAACCAACTACAATGAGGGTGTTTGATATTTTTTCTGCCGCTAGGGGGCAGACCCAACGCACAGAAAGCGTCATCTGGTGGCGTAAGTGGTATCAAAAACGGTCAATATGAATTTTCGATTCTTTTTCTGTCACCAGACGGAGCTTGGTAGCCCGGTACTTGTCGTGTCAAAAAGCTGTCAGATGACACGAATTTAAAAACCCTCATTTATTTCAAATACTGCATGTGACCGCATACTATTCCTACTTATTTATCTAGGTTGAGGTGTTTGTAACCTAATAGATAGTGACCTAGCAACATTATGAACTACTAGTAGTGAACTATAATATGACCTTTCGTTCCATAAACAAATATCTGATTCATCTCTTTCGGATGTCCGGCTGCGAAGGATTTTGGCAGATTCACAATATGGCGGACGCCATGACGTCACGCGACCTTAAGAAAAGTTTATAACAATATTATTTTGTCAAAATCTTAGTCGATGATTTAACCTAGTATAAAATAATTCAACCACTATGTAATTTTAGTAATTTAATTAAGTATTAAAATATTTGTGCCTATTGGTTTTTATTTGCCGTTTGGATGCCACGGTAAACCGATGGCCAAGACCGTTTTATTTAATTCGTGTTTCTAAAGTCATAAAGTTCTAATTTATAAGTGTTGTAAACTGCAATTGTATAAAAAAAATTGGTAATTGTAGGTATATTACTAGGATACAAAGCAATTTATTTTTATCAAGGTAGGAGACAGTAGACACTAGACACCTATCTAGATTTATGTTTGAATTAATTTGCAAACCAGGCACATAAATTATTTTTGTTGTACCTAAGGTCATTTAAAGTGCAAACAACACATTAAATACTTTATACCTGAATTTATTGCAATTATATCGAATTTTTTGTTCCTTTCTGCATAATATTTTTTGTAACTTGTTAATAATTTATTGCAATTAACGGAATCTTAGTTCATTATAGTTTTGAATTTTATCATTGGACAAAACTTAAACTGGATATTTTCTAAAGTTAAGATTAAGGTGTTGTGATAAAAACAAAGAAGTAAATGGTATAATAATCTTTATAATAATTTATATTTATTCTTTCTTTTGATTTATAATACATTTGTATTCAGTATAAAACAATATTCTTTGTTAAAGTCATAGAAATATATTATTTTAGTATAACTGTATCTTTATAAACTTACAAATTATTGTTAACATTCTGAAGAATCATTTTTCGTATAAAAATAATACAAAGGGATTGCTATCCGTTTAAACTTTCAATTTACAAACTGGAATAAGCTCCCTTATAAAGTCTATATAACAATTCAACTTGTTAATGGTTTTAATATTACTTAATATAACTTACAGAAGACAATGGTACAGAACAACTGCACAATACGACATTTTATGACTTGAATGCCTTTTGTTACTGACAATATAATTTTATTATGCAAAATTTGCATTAAGGCTTTTCAAGAACGGCAATGTCATAATATTCGTACTGCTCATCTAATGGTAACAAAAACAATAAAAACTTTACAAGGCTTTAGTTTACAAAGCGTAGGCACTCGAGATTGCTACCTTATCCTACTAAATAAAACATTCTCACTAATAAATACATCTCGCATACGATCTCGCTTAGCATCCATCCTCTTTTTGCCTTCACATTCACCCATAACACTTAAATCGGACGGCCTCACGTTACAAGACCTTTAAAAGAGCACCGGGTCAAATCAGACATAAAAAAATGAGAAACACTCCATCGCATTCGTTCAAGGCAGTCTCACATGCTGTCTAATCAGTCTATCACACAAGCTACATGTAAAAAACTTAAAACATCAGGCATAAAGCGCCTTTCAGCGATGAAAAGTTAACCTTGTGCAACAAAACGTGATTCGGAACGTCCGACAGCCGAACACATGGCCGCCATTCCGCGAGGGCGGCGCAGGCGGAATTTTAATTAAACAGTACATCCGCTCGTGACTTGCGTGTTAATGCGACGTTGCCAGCTCTAATGTATTTCACGTCTCCGTCTCGCTTAAACATTACACTGTCAAATTTCATATTTAGCCTAATGTAAATCTTTCATATTTAGCCTAAGTTATATTATGTGTAAATGAGTGTTGAAAATAGCTTTTGGCTCGATAGTGTATGCAACTTTGGAGTGCAATATTGTTGAAACGAGGAATCCACTCGAGAACTGGCAACACCGGTCAACCTCAGTCTGCAGCATGACGTTGCACGATTATCTTTTCTAGTTTCTACAATAAATATAATCATATAATGAGGGAACGCAATACTGATACAATAAAACTATTGTAACTTACGACGTAGAGACTATATCTTGCGGACTAGCTCTAGTAAATACTTCTCCAAATCTAGCATTAATTTGTGCACTCAAGCGGAGGTTCCGAAATCACTTGGGCTCTGACAACACATCCTTATCATAACTTCACTTAGTCACTAATTGTTAACTATATAATACACAGTAAAATTAAGATCACAAAACGCTTTGTATGCTGCGTCCGAGCGGGCGCGACTAGCATGGAATGTGGGGGAGCGGCGGTGGTGAGCCCTCAGAAGTGGGCGTCGATGTGGCAGCCACCGTTCGCGTGCTCCAGCACCTGCTGCTTCAGCCGGGAGACGTGGTCTTTTAGCTTTACCACCATTTGTGCCAACTCCGCGTTTTCACCTTTTAATAATTTAACTTTTTCTTCTAATTTTGAGATACGCTCCAGCTTGCGCCGTCTGCATTTCGACGCGGCCACTCGGTTTCTTTGTCTCTTGCGTTCTAACTTTATTCTTTCTTGCGTGTCCATGTCGATGGGGGAGAGTGGCGGCGAACTGGCGGCGCTGGGCACCGTCTGGGGTTCGTCTTTGATGACCGAGGCGGGGAAGCGGTCGAGCGGCCGGTCCAAGTCGACGTAAACACGTCTTCCGAGCGGCGCGGGCTCGTTGTGGTGTAACTTGTCCAGCGCTTCGACGAATGGCCTCGCGTACATCTCTTGCTCCTCTGTCGGCGCCACGGCGGGGAACAGAACCGCCCCACCAGGTGTAGGCGTTGCCGTTGTGATCAAACCGTTTTGCATGATGATTTTCTCTAGCTCGGGTGATCCCAATTTGAGTAACTGGAGGTCTGGAGAGGAGAGAAGGGGTGGTGCTGCGCCTCTCGCCCTTTTCCCGCCTCTGCCGAAATCCAGGTCCAATGTCAGGGATCTCTTCAAATTATCCACCGGACCGCTTAGAGGGTATTGCTCGTCATAGAAAGTGGTCTCCATCCCGTGGCCGGACTGGCGAACCATGTGTTAGCACCGAATAATTCGGTATCACTCAACTCACTTCACGTAGAAAACTTTTTATTGTCTCTCAACATACGTCCACCACCGTCAACGTTCCACTTGTTTCTAAACATTGGAAAGAAACAACCAGTGCTTTTATGTCATGACTCAGATAAGCTATTTTTAGAAATGTCGTGATATTCCCGAGCGATCATTGGTCGAATATGACGTGATATTTCGTTTAACTCGTTCCCTATTGGCCAATTGCACGACGCGCGAGGCCACAGCGGGCTGTTTACGACTTCGTGCGATTACCGAGAATCGGCTGGCTCGTTTCCATTGTTGAGGCGATAACATAATAAAATTTAAAACCTTTGTAAAGGTGCACTAAGCATTGCAAATTAGTTAAGTAAAAGATAGTACGTTTTTTGTACATTGTTTACGATAATATTATTATGATGTTCCAAAAATTTAACTGTCTTTTATAATAATTATATATTGTGTAATGGATTTAAAAGGGTCTGTTAATCTTTCAATATGTTGTACCTGGTAACTTATTATCATTTTTGCCTGTGTTTTGTAATACGGAGTGGAAGCTATCCGGCGCCGAGTTACGTGTGCTTGTGTATTATTTTGTTTATGTAAAAAAAAACTTCCTCAAGTTTTTTATGCATTTTATTAAGTACGTTATTTACAAATTCGTTTAATGACATGCAATAAACTATAATACTAGTAGTTAGTACACATTTAATATTATATTATGAAAAGTAACATTATTATCGAATATCGTAATATAATGGGAACATGCAATTATAGCGGCGGCGGAGGCGGGGTAGCCGCGATGCAAGAAAATATATGCGGGCGGCGCGCGGGGGGAGCAACGATACGGGTGCGACAGAGAGAGAAGATGTGCGTCTCACTCGCGCCACAGATTAGACTAGAAGGAAAATAAAGTGCACCTACAAAAGTTTTAAATATACGGGCCTCACATTAAATTACTGAATTGGCCCATGTTTCAACAATAATTATTGTTGAATATTTTTGATTATTTCGTATTATTTCGCTTTGTTACGCCCACAGTGTAATAAATAATCTGGCGTAAGAAATTCTCGGTACACTGATACCAGGTTTGATGGCAGATTACAGTTCGTAGTATTGCAAATTCGCTTTTCATGTTTCAGCGTACTATGTCAAATCCTACAATTCTACTACTATTATAAATGTATAAGTTTGTATGGATAGATATTTGTTACTCTTTCACACAAATACCTCTGAATGTATTTCGTTGATATTAGGTATGGTAGTAGTTAGTTTAGGCTCTGGATTAAAACATAGGCTACTGTTTATCCCGAAAAAACTGTACAGTATTCCTGTAGGATACTAAATATACGCGGGCGGCGCCGCGGGAAAAAGCTAGTAAAGTATAAAGACAGTTTCATAAATTTTTTATCTTTAGCATTTACCTAAAATTTAGGATGTTTAATGTAATTTTTCTCAAAAAATCTTCTTTCTTCGATGTAAACTAATTATTGCGTCTACTGTGTACTTTTTACTCTGTACTTTTTAGTAATAAAGTTTAGATTGCAATTTGCAAGTAACTAATTATTGAAATTCACATTTTATTTTCTTAGTTATTTCTTGGCCTATTAACAATTAATAAAATGTTGCGGAATACAATTTTTAAAATAAAAAAAACAAGTCTTGGCGCGGGCACTACCGCTACCGGTTCCAGGTCCCAGAGTAACTTTGTAGTTTTGAAGTTTTAAAAATGTTTTATTATTTGTGTTATAAGAGAAGACGTGCTGTTAAAGGAATCGGACTCAGGCACAAGGCAGTGGGCATAATTTTATGATGCTACTAGGTACTAGTTGCTACTCTTCCTTTTAGAAAATTATTTTATGAAATAGGACAAGTAATCACCTGATGGGAAGTGGTTTCGACCTTGACAGTTTGTACCTGCACCCTGTCTACTTGCGTTAAGAAGACAGAATCATGCGTACATATGTTAAAATGGATTACCTTAATTGATTAATATGAACACGGCTTATGCCTTATTGATCAATTTCGACATAATATGTACGCATCATTCACTGTCTTCTTTTAACCGAATTGACTGTAATTACTTATTAATAATAGAAGTATTTATTTGCATTATACAACTACACTAGCTCTTTGGGTCTATCTGGCCTTTATCCCTTGAGGCCACTGCTACCGTCAGTCACTCGGCGAAAAACAACTTAGTTATGTAGGTAGTAGTAATTGTTTGTTTACACGAGTTATAATCATGTACAAGAGTGCACAAAAAGCATAAGTTTCAGAGTACGAGAGTCGGGGTAGAATCGCTCGTAACCTTTAGTAAAGCGCCAATGCTAAAACACGCTGTCTAGACGAGACCGTTTTTAGGTCACTCTAAACGCTTTTTGATGACGGCTAATGAATTAAACGCTTAATCAACATTATGCAATAAAAACTACTTCAGCGATCCGATGTACTGATTGAGATCCAAAATCTTAAAAGCTAGAAGGTAATATTGAACTTTTTATACATTGGACAAATTTATTTTCAATCTAGAAAAAATAGCGAAACTGTTTATACTTAAAAAAAACTTTAAGTTCAGATGGACCGGTATATAAATTAAAAATATAACAAAATATGTAGAAACTATTTTGTCCAAAAATGTCTATGTCGTCTTATGTTAAAATTTCAGTTGTATTTAAAAAATAAATATAAGGAAAACTGTTACAACTTGCAATAAATTTAAATAATATGTATATAATATGTAATATTTTAATTTATATTTTATTGTTTTAATATCATCAGGTTATTTTCTAAAAACGTTCTATTAGCGACATCTAGTAATGAAAGATTTGCTTACCAGAAAAGCGCCATCTATTGCGGAGTAGGCTGATAAGCATAATATATTAGGCTATTTTCTTCAAGCGTTCGTAATTATATTTTATTGTATTTATCTGCACTTTTTAAGTCAAATATAAGTAAAACGATAGTACTACGTAATCTACGAATTTGATCGTAAAGTAAAATATTTGCTATTAAATATTGCAAAACTCCCTAGGAACTTTCAGTAAAGCTTCTACCACTTTACTGACTCGACTGACATGACTCATGGACTGTACTGACTATTTATTTGGACTTTAACTAGACTTTAGACTTGACGATATAGGAATACGGTGTTGAAAATTGAAAAGAAAGTTCTATTTCCCGCCTTTTTAACTTAACACTGGCAAATGGTTATAAGCCGATGCCATATATAAATAATAATAAAAAAAAAAAACCGGCAAGCATTTTTAAACTTGCGACAAAACAATCTAATTTTGGGTGTGAAAAAAACGAACATGTTTATGAAAAATTTCAAATCTGATGATTAATTAATACCAGTTTTTTTCACTGAATATTCCAAACTGGCAGACAGATATTATTTTAGTGAACATATAACCATCTTGGCGACAATTTGAGAGTACACATTTAATTTAAGAATAGGCACATATATTCCCTAATTCAAAAAATAATATATATGCAGCCATAAATGCAGCAAAACGAACGGGAGTGTAGATATTGTGTAGATTCATTTTGAAATTTCAAAATGGTGAATATTTATTTTTCTGTAAAATTGACATGAGCTGGTGTCGTCTTCGAGGTTTTTATGGGTGCTGAATATAAAAATGATATCCATTTTGAATTTCAAAGAAAGCATGCATTTATTTTCAATAAAATGAATCTAGGTGTCCTTTTCGAGGTTTAGGGGATGTTAATTACAAAAAAATAATTATTTTGAAATTTCAAAATGGTGGATATATTTTAATTTCTGTACAATTCTTCTTTCTCAAAAATGGTGCGCCCTACTGAAAAAATAATGTATCTCCTCTCCCTTAGTAACCTCGCAACCACATATTTTCTTCATGATGGGAGAAAAAGAAATTTGAAAATCCAAAATTTTCCAACATTTCTATAGCTTTATACATCGCTCGTATCTCAAAATAGGCATTTCCATATCTTTTTTGAGAGATACAGAGCTTACATAGCTTGTACTACTTATACGTGTGTTAATAATCATCAATCCTAATCAGCATCCGCAACAACATTTAAATTAGTTCTCATGTCATTTTAACGACGAATTAAAATTGTCTATTTTAGAAATTGAAATTGGAAGACAATTTTATAATCAGCACCCCCAGAAACCTAGAAAAGGACACCCATATTAATTTTAATGAAAAAAATGTACGCCGTTTGGGAATTTCAAAATGGATTTAATTTTCATACTATTCTGCACCCCCAAAAATCTTGAAAACGACACCTATAACAAACTCCAACATAATCCAAAAATGCGATTTTCTGTAGCCTGCAAATTGAATTTTTAGGAGCCATTAATTTATCAACCCAATCTGGTTTTATAGCTGCTTACATCGTATAATAGTCACCAGCTCGGAAATTAAGTCGCCAACTTATTAATTTCGGTGCCAATTTGAATTAAATTTCGCCATTTTTTATCTGCTGATTTTGGTATTTTTGTCACCTGAGAGCTTTCGCCAGTTTAGTAATTTAGACGCCAACATATTAATTCGCTGCCAAATTCAGTAATACAGTGTGCTCATGTGCAGTCGCCAACTTATTTTTTGTTCGCAAGATTAATTATATCCCTAAGAACAATCAGCTAACAGTCACTTTGGCACTAACTACTTAATTCAACTTTTCAATCACTAGGATTTTCGATTACATGAATATTTCACATACATATAGTAAAACTACAACGTTCTCCATAACACAGCCACTAATTTCTCTCCTAATTTAATAAGTTCTCTCTCATGGTAATTTTCTAATTCAAATTTCTGTCTAATGTGTCTGCGACTTTTTCTTCCGTCTTTCATTTCTGATGTTAAAAGTAGTGTTGCCAACAGTGTTTTTGCGAAACTACTAAACTCGAAAATCCCTAAAAATACGATAAAACCATTGAATTTTCGATTTAATTATGTTGTAAAATGTAAACAAGGACGTAGCTACCGCTGTATCAGCCGTCAATCACTTTTATGGGGCAATCAAGTATATGTCAGAAAAAAATATCGTAAATAATATCTACATCCCTACTTACTTCCCGATAAAAAAATCGTTATATCATTAATTATAAAGCCCATGAACACAGAAACTTAAGAAACACGTAGAAAACTTATAAATTATCATGTGTGTCCAAGGTAAAAATTATCACGCCCGCTACACTCCTATCACTTATGTAAATTTATTACCACTCAGTGTTTTTAACGTACAAGTAATGATTTATAAGCAACTAAGTATTTTAGATACAGACAGAATCTTTTTTGTATTTATACCATATCTTATTATTTTTTATTTTCTCTCTCTCGCTTTAATCGGCTGTTGATTTTGTGACCAGTCGTTTTTTTTGTTCAAAATTTCGAGGTTTCCAGAACGAAAATATACGCAAATATTTCGGCTCGCTCGCTCGGTATTAATTATGTAAATACATAAATTTTATACCTTTAAACGAGCAATTCTTGTATATTTATATGTTTATGTATTCTCGGAAACGGCTCTTACGATTTCGCTGAAATTGAATTTGTTATATGGGAGTTTTCGGGGGTAAACAATCGATCTAGATTAGTCTTATGTTTGGGAAAACGCGTGTTTTCGAGTTTTCATGCGTTTTTCTGTCCACTCAGAATATGGTCGCTAATTTCGTCTTGCCGGCCACTGTCAGTCTGGTCCAGCGGGTTAAGACGCGGACGGCAAGAAAAAGAAGAAAATACGGTCAGCTATTTCAAAGTTTTGAGCCTTCCAGCAACAAAATATTCGGAAAAAAATTCGGCTCGCTCGCTTCGCTCGCTTGCTATGAGCTATTTCGCTAAAATGTGAGCTTTTCTCCAGATTCCAGGGGGGGTCAATTTTTTTCTATATGGCTCGATACGCCACATGGTTGTAAATATGATAATTGTACTGTTAAAACCAACACAATTTTGCAATTTGCTACAAATTATCATTTGTATTAAATATTACGTACCTAACGTAATTCACGTACCTTTATAGAAATTATGCGGCCAGTTTTACGCAACCGCTTGCTATGATTACGTGTTAACATCAGCTGCCTTAATAATAGGCATATAACCTATAACATTGCCGTTCTGCAGTACTGGCCATTTCAAATCAAAATAATTTTTGTTTGGCTAAGAATTCTAATTTCAAATTAATTTTATTTTAAAGACATGAAATTCTTTTTCCAAATGTAGTCATTTGTTTATTGATTAGTGTTACATTTTCATCGCATTTCAATCTTTTTCGTCATCATGGATACGTTAAAAATTCGAGTAATTATGGAATATGAGTACCGTCGTGACAGCAACGCGGCACAAGCGGCACGCAACATCAACGACGTTTACGGAGCTAACACTACAAACCAACGCACCACCTGTTATTGGTTTGCTCGCTTCCGTTCTGGAAATTTCGTCCTGAAAAATGAACCTCGCGGTCGTCCGAAGACTTTGGTCGACACTGACGAATTAAAGGTGATTGTGGAAGCTGATGATACAAAATCTACAGCTGAATTAGCAGCAGCTTTCGACGTTAGCGTCAAAACAATATTAGTCCATTTGCGTCAAATTGGCAAGGTAAAAAAGCTTGACAAATGGGTGCCCCACGAACTCAATGATCGCCATCGCGAAGTACGCGTCGAGACGTGCCTTGCACTGCTCAACAGACACAAATGAAGGAATTTTGAACCGCATTTTTACCTGCGATGAAAAATGGATTCTGTTTGATAACCGGAAGCGCTCAGCAAGTTGGTTGGATCCTGGTTCAGCACCTAAACAATGCCCTAAACAATGCCCTAAACCAAAACAATTACCCCTAGAAAAGTGATGGTCACTGTTTGGTGGTCTAGCGCCGGTGTGATTCATCACAGCTTCTAACCAAACGGGGTGAGCATTACTGCAGATGTGTACTATGAAGAACTGAACACAATGATGGAGAAGCTGGCACATCTCCAACCAGCATTGGTCAATCGCTCGTCTCCGCTGCTCCTGCACGACAACGCGCGACCTCATACACTTGCACGTGCACAGCAGACGGTCTCCAAGTTGCAAGAACTGGGGGAAAGAAGCTCTCCGTCATCCGCCCTACTCACCAGACCTTGCGCCTACAGACTACTACTTTTGGATAACTTCTTGGCGGGAAAAAAATTCAATACCCGAAAGGCAGTACAAAATGCCTTTGAAGAATTTGTTGCCTCCCGTACAGCTAATTTCTTTAAGAAGAGCATCAATAAACTGCCACTGCGTTGGCAAAGATGCATTGATTGCATGGGTGATTTCTTCGATTAATACAAATAAAAAATACATGAAAAAAATTCGTTTAAATTTTTTCATACAAAATGGAAATTTCAAGGTAAAGACCTAATATGAACTTCAATAGACAAGTGAAAATGAGCTTCATTTTGATAACTTTAAAAATTGTGTTTTAAAAAGTTCAAACGTCAAAATGAAGCCTATTCCCACTTGTCTGTTGAAGCTCATATTAGAGCCATGGAGAATAGAATTAAGGAGTACCATCTCCATACATGAAAAGTGTCCGTAAAATAGCGTTAAATAGGGGGCGCCACAGACGCAGACGGGAGTAAAGAGGCAAAATTTAAACGTATAATTAAATCTTAGCATCTTCTTCGGTTTTTTATATAAAAATATTTTTCGACTATACGAGTTATTAGAATTTTCATGATTTACTGAATTAACTACCTACTTTTAATCTACTAAAGTCGTCAAAAATTTTAAATAACAAAACTCAACTAACTTCACTCCATCTCTTATTGCTAACTTCATATCACACCCTTTTCTGACTCTAGCGCCATCATGGCCAGTTTTGGAACTATTATTTAATTACTTTTGTCAGACACTTTTTAGCTTTTCTGCCTTAGAGAGATGGTATTCCTTACCTCTATTCTCCATGATTAGAGCAGCTGGTGCCTGCTTATTCATTTTATGGTATTAAGTGCCTAACTTAGGCCCTTTTGCATAGGATTACTGTCTGGTGGCTATTTCCTTCGAAGAAACTACAGCTAACAACAAAATCCTAGCCTTAGGCTGGGACTATAATACACCGGAATCCGGCGGGCCCGGGAAAATTCAGAGCACTGAAAATAGAACTCTGTGCTAATCTAATTTTTATGTTTAAAAATTGAGGTATCAATCGAGTGTCGAGCTGAAATATATGACATTGACATTCGACTCGACACTTGTGTGTTCGATTTTCAGTTTTATTGTATTATCGCAGAGTTCCATTTTCAGTGCTCTCTATTGTATTATTTCAATGAGTTATATTTTCAATGCTCTAAATTTTCCCCGGCCTTACGGAATCCGGATCATATAGTCCCAGCCTTACTATCCGGAATTCGACGGACTTGTTGATCTCCCAATTATCTATTCATGTTAATTTCCTAATTTTCTATACCCACACATTGATATGATTTTTTATATTTTTTATTGAGTGTCCTTGCAAATATTACCCACTCCTTGAAACTTCAGAAACATTCAATGAAACAAATGTAAAAATTCGTGAAAATAATTTTATTTACAATTAGTTTTAAAAAGCTAGTTTTTAATACTCGAACAAATCCGAACTCCATTCCATAATTATCCAGATCATAACGAATTTATTTCACTCTAAAACTTCACACATTCACTTTTATTTCTTGCGTCTTGATATAATAATTAACAACACAAAATATTATACAGCTTACAGTGGAGTCATTTTATACTACGGCCGTTCAGAGAATGCGTTCCTGACACGTCGCGATTGAACTGACGACGTAACTTTGTAATGGCGTTGCAGATACGATAAAAATATTTTTGCTGGTTGTTTACCGTTTTAACAATTGATGAGCATTAAAACAACATTATTATATCAATAATCAATGAATGTTATAATTTTGTGCCTAACTGAGTGTCAAATAACTTGGTAAACAACATTTTTCTAAATCTATACTGCGCTATTACAAGGTTATGTCAGCGCTTTATATTTGTAAAATAGTGCTGTGCTAACAATAACAGGCAATAATAGTATCGTAATCTGTTCTTATACAGTTATATTTTATAAAATAATACGTTTTGTTTTTCTTTTTAAGAATTTGAAAATAATGGACTATAAGATAACTTTTATGAAATATAAAAATAAAACTACGACCATACATTTTTATATTTAGGTTGAAAATGGTAACCCCAAATGGCGTTACTAGCATTTTTATACTTAGATTAAAAGTGGTAACCCCAAATGGCGTTATGGGCCGCCATTTTGTGACGCTAAAACAGTCGTCTGTTGTCGTTTCGTACGCATAGATCACGTTCTTCAAGTGTTTTTGATCTGTTTTTATTTGATTACCCGGCTTTTGTTTAATGGACTGTTTCTGCTTTTCAAACTGACATCGGTGCTAAATCGGACTTCGATTGTGTTGTGTATTACGTTCTTTTTACTTTTGGTGCATAATAATGCCTAAACGTGGACAAACATTGAAAAGTGGAGCCCGTGAGTTAATCATCAAGCTGCAAGATTACTTTGAGAGGGAGCGGCAAAATTGCGGACCCCTGGTACCTGTCGAACAAGTACAAGAACGCGTCTCTAAGGCGCTTGGAGTTAGCAAACGAACGATAACAAATATTAATAAAGAAAAGTTCGGCTCTACTGGCACGGAAGATAATATTTTACGTACTCCGAAGAAGAAACGTAGAACTAAACCCGTGACAGATATTGACACCTTTGACGCCGATGCAATCAGAAATCATATATATGGTTACTATTCCAGAAATGAATATCTCAACAGGAAGAAGCTTTTGGCATCGTTAAGAGAAGCTGGACTGTTTAGCGGGGGTAAAACTGCTTTAACCAAAATCTTAAAAGATATTGGTTTTTCGTATAAAAAAACAGACAAAAGAAAAATTTTATTAGAACGATACGACATAATTTTAAAACGGATAAGTTTTTTGAGAGAAGCAAAAAAAATGATAACTGGGATAATGTCGTGTTCATTGACGAGACATGGCTAAACGCCAATCACACGGTTTCCCGTTCTTGGACGGATGATACACAAGCGTCGACGTCAAAAGTACTAATGGGTAAGGGGGCCCGTCTGATAATATGCCACGCAGGTTCTGCAAAATACGGCTTTGTGGAGAACGCGTTACTGGCATTTAAATCAAAAACCACAAATGACTACCACGAGGAAATGAATGCCACTACATTTAAAGAGTGGTTCCAGAACGTGCTTTTGCCCAGCCTACCAGAGCCTTCTGTAATATTCATGGATAATGCCTCCTTCCTATCACTCGGTTCAAATACAGAAACCACCTACGCAAGCTAATAAAAAAGAAGAAATGGTGGCTTGGTTACAAGCAAAAGGCATTGACGCAAATATGCAGATGCTAAAAGCAGAGCTAATTAAATTAGTTAAAGAAAATAAAGCGGCAAATGTGCGATACGAAATCGATGAACTGGCTCTGGAGTACGGTCATCGCGTTCTAAGAATTCCACCGTATCATTGCCAATATAACGCGATCGAGCTAATCTGGGCTCAAATAAAAGGTTACGCCGCCCGCCACAATACTTCCCCGCCATTCAGCACGAAAAAGATGATGACCCTATTAAAAGAAGCCTGCGGGGAAGTCACAAGAGATGACTGGGCAAAGGTTGTTGAGAAGACTAAAAACTTGATTTTGGAACATTTTGACCGAGATATCAGGATTTATTCTGTTATTGATAATAATATAATTATACATGTAGGCGAAGATGATGATGAAGACACCACCTCCTCAAGCGAATCGGAGTCTGATTAATATTCTGTACGCACATTCAATTCAATGTACTTTATTGCATAGAATACAGATTGTAACTTTGTAACAAAGAATAAATAAAACAATTTTATTATATGAATATTACCTTTTTTTGGTTTCCACTTAAATAACTAAAATATAAATTTTAAATGATTCCGCCAATTTAAAACGAAAATAATCTTAAAAATAATGCGGCGGTTCATTTTGGAGGAACGGTAACGAACTCAGTGTTATGTTGTGCCCATCACTAGTCGTGACTAACTGATAGGTGTCAGGAACGCATTCTCTGAACGGCCGAACTTTTTTTTTAATAGGTAACATTTGACGTCTGTCAGTTTTATCTTCATAGTGAGGTGACCTGCTTAAAACATCGATTAAAGAGAATAAATCGATACGGACTTGAAACATGTGAATTTTAAAAATCATTAGGCGAATCCCTGTCCCATTATTATTTTTTCTTTAAAATAAAATTTAGAACAAAATAAGACAAGTACATAATTTAACTTTTTTATTTTTTGTATTTTTTTGTTAGTTAAAAGAATAATAAATATAATAATTATGTTTTATTATAATAACAACGTGGTTATTAATTTATGGTGATATTTCTTCACTAGTAATCATTGCATTCGATTCTACTTATCAGCTTTCGATTTTTAGAGTAACATCCCTAGTGTTTAAAAAGTAAAAGGGTTAACTGACGCAACATTGTAACGACATTCGTTCTTTAGATCAGAATTATGTTTAGAATAGTTTATTAGTGAAAGCAAATCGTAAAATTACTCGTATCGGTCATTATGTGTGTAATGTGTCGAGCTAGCGAACGGTCGCGCTCCGCGTTATACACATGCAGAAAAATATATTAATAATTAGTTAATTAATATTTTTGTGAATCGCCCGGCTGATTGCCGCTGCACGTGTCCATGGCGCTCGTGGCCAATGAGTTGCTGGCGTTTATCCAGCATGCTATCGACACCATGGACGAGGTCAGCATAATGCAGATCTGCAAGTCTTCCTTCACCAGCGAGGAGATTAGCAAAGGCAAGCATTTGCTGTACGAGACGCTCGGCCAAAGCGCGAACATGCCATCGCGACGAAGAGATGGAACGGAAAGAAGCGTGCAGGACATCATCTCCCTGCTGAAGCAGACGGATCCGGATGAAATGCCAGCTTTTGTAGCGAAAGAACTGCATAAGCTGCCGCCAGTGACACTGGATCACGTCGACGTCGTCAGCCTACTGAAGGACATCAAGATTCTGAAGGAAGAACTGGCCGAAGGTCGATGTAGATTGCAGGCATCAGAGTCGACCATAAATGATTTATGTAGTGAATTATCACAGTTAACAAGTGTTAATTCAATATGTAGGTCACCTGATGCAGCAAACGTCACTCGTCGTCGAGGCGCGCAGGCGGTCACGTTTAGCCCGTCAGCGTTATCCGACGGGTCAACGATGAACGAACATCGCCGCTGCCGCCCTGCCGCCCGCTCACCGCCCGCGAAGGAGCCGGTGCTGAGTTACGCAAGTGTCGCCGCTTGCGTCCCCCCGCCACCTCCCCCGCTTTCAAAAAACAAAGGAAAGAAGGAGGCCACTACAAAAGAGCGTCCTCTTTCTAAAAAGGACCGAACGTGCGATGATGATGGGTTCATTAAAGTCGAGAGGAAGAAGAAGAAACCCGTCGTCCGCAACCATCGCGGCACCGCACCCGGAGGACCCGAGCAGCTGTTGCGGTGTGAGACTCCCGCGACACCGCTGTACGTGTCCAGGTTGCATTGGTCTACGACGGTCGAGCAGGTCGTGGACTACATCAGGAGCAGAACCAACTTCGCCTTGAGGGTCGAGCGTTTGGAATCTCGCCATAAAATGAATTTTAGTTCCTTTGTGGTAAGAGTTCTAACCCATCATTTACCGACCTTCGAGAAGGAGGAGTTCTGGCCGAGTGGAGTCGTCTACAGATGATTTAGAGGACGACTCCCGAACACTTCGCGCCCCACGTCGCAGACAATACGTGTTTAGTGTTAGTTTTAGTTTATGAAATATAGTAATATGTATATTAGTCTATAAGGTATTTATAATATGGGCCTATGCAGCCCGAAATAGACAGAATTTAATTTAATTATTACAATAAATATGTAATCGTAATTGAAAAAAGTTAAGCAATTGCGCAGTTCTAACAAAACAAAAAAATATATTTTATGCCCGCGGTTACAAGGTTATGTTGTTGAATTTTGATGAATTGTCAAATGTTACCTATTAAAATGACTCCACTTTAGTTTATTAGAGACCGTACATTTTACAAAAGTTATTGTGCATTTTGTCACTTCTTTCAAAGCTTTGTCACTTCACAACTTTAATTCTCTTGTCACTACGAAAAATGTAAATGTAGTACTATGTAGCAAATTTACTTGATTGTGGTCAAGTGGTACTTGACTGTGGTCAAGTGGTACTTGACTGTGATCATAGAAATTACTTGACAGTGATTAGGTTCACTGGACAGAGGTACAAATTCACTTGACGATGGTCAGATTCACTTGACGGTGACGGATATCACTCGCACGTCATCGTAAGGCTTGTCCGTCTTGGGGTTGGTTTTGACGCTGCCGATATTCTGCACCACTTCCATGCCGCGGACCACGCGACCGAACACTGTGTGCTTGTTGTCTAGCCACGGCTGAAACAAAGTACTCGTGTTTAATGACACGGCAAGGAATTTTCTGCATTATTTATTTTGTAATAGTCAATGTAACAGTTTACTCATGCTCATGAAATATAAGACTGATTATTATTAATAGTGTTCTTCGTGTTACGTTTTGACTTTTAGGGCCTGTTTCACAATCTTCTAATAAGTGTCAGATAGCTTATTCGCATGCTTTGTCTCTGTCGCTCTGATACAAAGTAAGCAGCATCAAAAATGCCAGATAAGCAATTCGATACTTAATAGGCGATTGTGAATCAGGCCCTAAAAATCTAAAATAAAATAAGTAAACATTTGATAGTGAAAGTTCTGGCCTTGCTACAGTCAGTTGCATTAGGATCGACCGCCAATCAGAAAAATAATTCTCGTAATTAAATATTTATATTCTAACTCAGCTCCATTATAGCTCCAGTCCCAGTGTTATGACTTATGATGGCTTGCACAGGCAAATAATAATTATTAAAATAGCCCTCTGGTGTAAATCAGTACATCATAAATTTTACATAGTGGAAACTATTGTTTTGGCGACCTCTGTGGCTCAGTGGTTAGCGCATTGGCGCTCAAGCCGGAGGTCGCGGGTTCGAATCCCACCAGGAAACAAAAATAAGTTTTATGTGTTCCTGATTCATGGATGTGTATTAAATGTGTTTCATAATAAAAAAATTAAATATAAGTATAGTATAAAAGTATTAAACATATTTCCGTTGTCTGGTACCCGTAGCACAAGTTCTCCGAGAACTTACCACGGGACCAGATTGACGTAGTGTGAAAGCGTCCGTAGATATTATTGTATACAGAACTAGCCTTTTCCCGCGGCTCCGCTCGCGTAAATAATGTACCCCGCGGAACACTGTACTTTTTCGGGATAAAAATTAGCCTATGGTTTAATCCAGAGTCACTACAAATAAACTTCTGCCATACCAAATTTCACCAAAATCGGTTCAAAAGTTTTTTCGTGAAAGAGTAACAAACATCTATCCATCCTCACAAGCTTTCACATTTATAACAGTAGTAGGAAGTTATCAGCGCTGACCGTGGGCGCGAGAGTGATGAAGAACTGGCTGCCGTTGGTGTCGGGGCCGGCGTTGGCCATGCTGACCGTGTAGGGGCGGTCGTGCTTGAGGTGCGCGCGGAACTCGTCCGCGAACTCGCCGCCCCAGACGCTCGCGCCGCCCGTGCCCGTGCCGGTCGGGTCGCCAGTCTGTGAATAAATAATGACACGAATGACCAACCTTTCTACGATTGCGTGCCATTTTTTATTATAGCAAAACCCTAGCGGGCCGCACGTCTATATAAATCCACAATTCATCCACAAAACCATAAAAATCTGTTTTTCAAACATTACCAAAACTGTAGCACGTTGGTCATACCTGGTCTATGTAATAAGACTATAAGTGTTTGCCCAATGTAAATATATTTAAATATATTATGAAATAGTTTAATTTGAAACATAGTTTTAAATTAAACTATTTCGACTTGACATTTATAAGTTAATGTCAAGGATATATTTCAATTTTTTAAGGAAATACGAGCATTAAAAAATACCCCACAAAAGTTGTACCGAGGTCGGCGGAGTTACAAAAATTCTGCCAAGTGTATCATCATGCGTACCTACAGCTTAGCAAATAGGTGTATGACGCACATTTTCGACTGCATCATCATTTATCCTTATTAATCTATCAAAGATAAAAGATGATACAATCTAAAATATTTTTAGTTCCTGCTGTCACCGCGTCACACTCTTTTTTGCCAAGCAGTATTTTCTACTTGCAAAGGAAGCACACGTCAAATCTGTGCGGATTTGATTATTCAGTCAGCCGGCCATCGACGTGTGGAGTATCGCCGACATGCATGTGCTGCTGTTCGACTGTGCCTGCACGGGGGTGAAACTCCCATACATGTACAACTTCACAGAGAATATATCAGAATCTATAGCCACAACAGATAACACTAAGCGGCTTCTACATCGCACTATCGAAAACGCCAGGAGTTTGTATAATAATATATTTATGAATATTTTACAATGCGGCGACTATAACCTATAAAGTATACAGGAATGTGGTCGTTCTAATGAATAATTAGGTAGAATTACATGACTTTTGTTATAAACTTTTGTTTAAAATTTATATTTCGGTTCAATAAAAACTATCAGGCAGAAGAACTGCCATCTAGCGGGTTTAATAGAAACTATAACGGTACAACGCCATCTATAAACGATTACCCAAGACTTAGTTGGAACTAATTTTAGAGTGGCGCATCTATACTAGTATGTATCTGTAAAATCTATGTTCTCCTTCATAGGGAAGCCCTAGCCTGTATGATAGGTAGGGATTTGGATGTGGGTCTTCAAAAGGTAAGTGGTAGCTCCATCTGGAAGCGTCCAGCGCCACTATGAATGGCATCTCATAATATCGATAAAGCAGTATTCCACCCCCGATTCCCCGCTTCCCCACCTCACCGCTCCCGCGCTATACGGAAGAAAGGCGAATAGGTGGACTTTACTGCAACAGAGTGCGTGTGCGCGACAGCGTGTGTATTATTTAGACTTTTTCGCTATTAATTACCGCCCACGAAAGTGAGATATATTCCAATAGAACGCGATAAGAATTCTGCAAAGACTAAAGTGTTGTGAACAGAAGGAAGACGAGAACTCCAGCTGCAGACGCCCGCACAGAAGCTGGTTCGGTAAGCGCCATCCTTTATACCTCTCCATTTCCATCTAATTAATACTGCATATTAACCTGGCGACGCCAGATACCTCATGAAATACAGTCCACAAAAATATCGAAGAGAAATTATTCGCTATCGCCAGACACAAGGTGGCCCGCGCGGCCAGTAAGTGAAGCCGATAGGAATGGAGTTTTAGGTACCCCACATCAGTAATGTGCACCTGTATCATGAACCCGCGGATGACGCGGTGGAACACGTGGCCGTTGTAGTAGCCGGCGCGCGCGAGCCCGCAGAAGTTCTCGGCGGCGCGCGGCACGTCCGCGCCGAACAGCCGGATGTGGATGTCGCCCATCGACGTGTGGAGTATCGCCGACTCGTACGTGCGAGATACACCTGATACAAGCAACAGTCAAATATTTGAGTTAATTTATATAATTACACTTTTCAAGTAATAACACGTCAATATTTCAGATTTTATAAGGTTGTTAAAAATCAACAACTGATATTTTGGGAATATGATCTACTGCTTATGTTAAGATGTTTAGGCTGGAAAATAATTAAAAATTTCGAAAAAATATACTAAACAAAATTAAAACATTGTGCTCTCTAAGGCTCTGAGGTCATTCCTCACACAAACAGGAGATTCAAAGAGTAATTTGCCTAAATAACATCAAGAAAATCAGCCGTGTGAGGTCAATGACCGTAACAGCACCGTAAAGTCATTTTATTTAGTATATTTATTTCGACATTTTTTATTATTTTTCAGCTTAAGCATCTTGACATAAGCAGTAGTCAGTAGATCTCATGCCCAAAATAACCGCACTTGTTTTTGAACAACATTATATAATCTGAAATATTGAGGTGTTATTACATAAATGTAAAAAAATGTGTAGTTTTGTAATAAGGTGCATTTTAATGTAACAAAAAAGTTGGAATATTTTTTACCTAATTAATGTGAAAAAAAAACCTACATAATTTGTTTACTTACATGAAATACAAAAACATTCATTATCGTTCCATATAACTTAAACGCAATAATTTCGGAAATATTAGCAAATATGTTCTTGCAACCTATACCACTGCAGGAACGCGTATCGTCAGACTTTTATACGATGTCGATTTTTAATATTCTGTTCCAGCTGTCTATATATTTAAGAGTACTATTCCTTTATGCAATAAAAAAATCTGTCAATAAGTCTATTTTACCATTTATAACTTTTTTGTGCGGAGTATTCAGCCATTTGGCTCATACAAATGTTATATTTGAATTTACAAACATAACATTTTTATGACACGCATGTGTGGTGTGCAGTCAACATTAGTAACATTTACAATTTAAATACATGGCAAATATATTTGTAAGTCATATAACCATTTGTTTTGTTCTCATTTCCTCAAAGTAAAAACATAGCCTGATGTTTTCACTCGTCACTTACCTTGTCCCTCGGTAGCCGATATGATATCCTCTTTAGACGGTTTCTCGTTGAATATATCTCTATCGGCGTCTGGACTCTTCACATCGTCCGGGCTGCGTCGGGAGAACACATAGAAGCGGTTCTTGCGGTAGGCGGTGCAGAATAGCGTCGGATCAGTTTTGACCAGCAGCAGCGATGGGTTTTCTGAGCCCTCCATTTCAAGGGTTGACGCTACTTTTGATTGGTTCGTTCGACCCTAGATAATACGATGAAGAAGTATAAAGCGGGTATTTCACTAAACGGTATTCAGGGTGGGCGTGACCCCTAGCAAGGGCGGCGATTATTATACTGCACTGAACACCGGCCTCCTCGCTCTCTGTGTACAGTCTGAATGTGAACGCGGATAGAGACGTATCATGCCACCTGTTTTATCTAAACCATTAAAAAAAGCAGCAATTGCTGTGGCTTTGGTTGCATCCATGGATATATTATAGAAGAAAAAAAGAGGAGAAGGATCTGGGCAAAACAATACTTGAAACGAAGAGAGAAGTACTCCAACTATTAATTACTATAACTATTCGTCTTCTATATATAGACGGGTAACAAAACTTCCTTTTCTTAATTTGAATACATACAGCAGGGCCGGATTTAAAATTAGTGCCGCCCTGGACACTGAAGAAAATGCCGCCCTGTCACAGAAATTTTACTTAAAATTATAGTTTTTATATCTTATTTTTTTTAAAAGAATAACTAATTGCTTGCTCATTGCATAAATTTTATTAAATATTATATACTTCAATAATATAAAAAAATATTTGTTTTTGTTCCAAGAATCCATAGACAAATCATTGATCGAGCGCCCAGCGAAGCCAATCATATATCTTTGTAAGAATCATGAATTTTGCACTAACGATGACTTAAGATTGTATTACATTTGTTTGTCAGGCAAACACACCTGACTTTGTAAATTGGTCGATTAAATCTTCACAATCTAAACGTTAAAGTAGACGTACACGTACATATTCTATGCATAGAATGCCAATCTTTTGAGACTATTTGCAGTCATTGTAAAACGTAAGTAGTTTTTAACTTGTTTCAAACAAGAAATAAAAAATGATTAGTTAATAGAGTTAATTAATTATTATAATGTGCAATTTTGATAATTGTAAAAAAATAATTCTAAAAATATTTTTTTTTTTAGTTTCCAATAGTATATTCGGTTCCAAGTATATTCGGTACTTACAATAAAATGTCAATTTTCTTAATTTTTGTCCGTCCGTCTGTATGTCTGTTTGTTCCGGCTAATCTCTGAAACGGCTGGACCTATTTTCACGGGACTTTCACTGGCAGGTGGCTGATGTTATAGGGTCTAACATAGGCTACTTTAATTTTAGGGTTTTGTTTAAAAAAATAGGGTTCCGTTTCCGTTCTATGCAAACGAAGTTGCAGGCATCAACTTGTCAATAATAAAAACTAATCAAAATGGCGGGCAGGTCGCTCGAGTCGAATTATTCCTGCGCAAGTGCTCTCCACGCTAGCCGCGTGACGACTGAGCCCCCTAACCGCCCTAAGTGTTATTACACTACTCGATCGTGAGGGCGATTATTATGTTCATTCGCAAGGCTAGTCGGGACCGGCCGGTCGCCCTAATTAGGGACCCTTACTCCAGGAGTTCTATTACACTGCCCTAAATAAGGGTAAGGCTGTTTGTCCACCGCCACCGTCAACGGGACGACAACGAGAACGAGATGACGCCGCCGATTTAGCGACACATATATTTATTATGGCCGTATGTCCTCCGCACGCCCGTCACCCGAGCGCCGCGCCGCGCCGTCATCCCGTCCGCCGAAATATCGCTTAGTTCGGCGCTACCGCTAGAAGTCGGCCCGAGATTGTGACGGGCCGAAGTGGCGGCAATACATAACACGTATAAACGTATCCACCGCCACCGTCAGCGGGACGTCACCGAGAACTTAAGAACAAGGTAAAAATGGCCAAGAAATTCAAATACGCCATTTATTGATTAATAGAACTCGTCGAAAGTTAATATAATATTTGTGGGATAAAACTAAGGATCCATCCAAATATAAAATTTTGGAAAGAAATGCATGACATAAATGTCTTTCTGGTGCCGAACACTAAGGATATGGACCAGGAAATTAAACACGTAATCAGTACAATGTACATATTAATGTAACACACAGTAAGAACAAACTGAACCGCCGAGATCGTCGCGGTGGACAAACGATCGCCGTCACGTCAACTTAATCTCGGCCTTAAAATAATCTCGTTCTCGGTGACGTCCCGGTGACGGTGGCGGTGGACAAACAGCGTAAGGGTCCCTGGATACCGTGTAGTGGAATATCCGCTTAAATCAATGAATAATTAATTAATTATTAGTTATTCACATAGTACAATAGTCAACATCTAAACTAGTTCTGATGACATCTTTTCAGGTCATATGGCTAATTTTGACGTCAATTAAAACAGTGTCAAAAGCTTACAATCTACTGAACTTTGATTGGCATATAATTCAACCAAAACTGCAGTGCTAGGTTTGGGGTGTTCGTTAAGTGTTTTGACACAACATTGATTATACACTTTGGCTATACGCCAGAAGAGTGGGTGCGCAAAAATGTGTCACTAAAATAAAAAGATAAGATATGTACATAAATTTTGATCTTGGTGAACTATATAACTTATGAATTGTACTATAAGAGAATCTAAGCTTTTAGTTAGCAGCTTGACCATTCTCGTAATTTGTTCCACATTTGACCGCGCCGAAATTCCCCAAGTAAATATAGTAGGATTTAGTAGTTAGACGACCTAGTGGACGGTGGGCATGAACTAAAGAATGTCAATATTGAAACTGATTAAATGAATGAACGACATGACGCTAGTGAGCTAGTCCAATTGAACGACTCATTCGCGATCTGCACACCTCTACAGAAGAGTTTTGTATATTGAATACCATACATGTGTCATACACTTACTTATCTAGGTATTAAACTATTTACTTTACTTTAAAAAACTTTAAGACTATATTGAAACTGATTAAATGAATGAACGACATGACGCTAGTGAGCTAGTCCAATTGAACGACTCATTCGCGATCTGCACACCTCTACAGAATAGTTTTGTATATTGAATACCATACATGTGTCATGCACTTACTTATCTAAGTAATAAAATATTTACTTTACTTTTAAAAAACTTTAAGAAGTATACCTGGAAAAGCGCTAACTGTAGTGGCCTCAAATTCTCCGGCTTGCCGAGTATGGCGACGCATTTGTTCGTGGTGATGTTCACCAGCTTCACGCCGAGCATCGTCGCGTACGCCACGAAGTGTCCGCTCGCGTCAAACACTATGTTTGCGAGCTGCGCCGCGTCTGACTTCTCCAGCTCCCGTTCCGCTGCCATTCTGCAAAATAACATTGTAATTTTACTATGAGGCTTGCGTAGATGCCAAGTGTATCTCATACCTCTAAAAATGTTTAGATGTTTAATATTGTTACTATAAAGGTAACGAAAAGGACCGCGATTAGACACTTTAGACACTTCCCTACTAATAATAACGCAGTGGAGTGCCGCGTCGCGTAGTTCCGCTGCCGCGTAGTGCGTTATATCTCATACAAAGAATATTTGGCCGTGTCGCGTCGCGTATTAGTGTGGTCCTACCCGGTCCCCGGTAATATACGGGCGTAAAAAGTTTGAGTATCTGTTTGTGTGTCAGTCCGTGGCATCGTAGCGCGAAAGGTTCGATTAACATGCGGTTTTTTTAATCTGACGTGATCAAGAGTGCTCTTAGCTATAATTCATCATCTTCAGCTCGCTCACTGCTTGACATTTCGTTGGTTACTTAAAATTTTTAATTTTGTTTATATTGATTATTGACTGAGATGTATTTACCGCATTTTCGTTCACTCGAGAACTTATTTTTAAGATGCAACAAGTAGCTTACGTGTAAATCAAATCAGCTTTGCAGTTTTTGGTTCGAAGAGTAACATAACCATGTTGCTACATAACATCACTATTTTATATTACATGTTTAATGATAACAATGATGATGATTAGTGCTCACCGGCGTCCAAACTCCATGTTGGGCAGCTGCTGCGTGTGCGCGTGCAGCTCGGTAAACCGCTTGAGGCTCTCGTCCAGCACCTTGTGCAGCTTCCCCGACAGGTAGTGGAACACTCGCACCTGGCACATACAAGTACTTATGTGGGAGTTTTGGCGGGGATGTGACAGGGTGACGTGGTTGTTTTTGTATTACCTCCCAGTATTAAGGCTACGTTTCCACGAGAGTTTATTGTGGTCACGACAGGAAAGGCAGCATTGTAACTATACACGAATTTCATTAGCTTCTCTGAGCTAATACAATAAAGCTGAAAACTATTTTCGATACGGGGCCAACCTAAGGCTCGCTACGCTACTGATTGTAGGTGTCTTTCATTATATATATACCATGTAAACAACTAATTACTGTAACACTTACCTGTCTATCCAAACCAATCGACGCCATTTTCTTGCCATCCGGCGAGAAATCGAGTGCAGTTGGATATGTCTTGTGCTTGACAAAATCAAACAAGTCCGTGTCCAGTTTTGATTCGAATTTAACATTTCTCGGAAACTGATATTCGTGTTTTGGTCCGGTCCAGTATTCTACAATTCCAGCTTTGTCAACGGACACTGCCGCTTCAAACACGGGATTGTATTTGATGGTCACCACCTCCTTGTGGTGCAGCTCTAGGGTATGTAACGGTGTACCAGATGCTTGTGTTCCATCAAATATGTGGATTTTGTTTGAGCTTTTCTCTGATCTGAAACAAGAATATTATTTTTAGACAGGTTTCAACTTTCAACAGACTTCGGGAAAATAAAAAACAAGATATACCTACACTGCAAAAAAAATATTAGCTATTACCCGGTTACATTATCTTTGCACGTCGCTGGAGCTACATCCGGCCAGCCCCGCACTCGCTCCAACTCGTTTTGGCTCGCGTCAAAATGACGTCACGCTGCCAGGTGCAGTGTCATTGTAACCGAGTAATACAATTCCTAACAATGTAACTAACTAACACTTATTAACTTGTTAAGTGCTACAATACCAAAAACATTAAATCTATGTACTGGATAAGTTAAGTAAATGTAAATGCCAATGCCTACTTACACAGCCAAAGCTGATATAGGATCTCCAGCCGAATGCACCCATTCTGTACAATACGGCTCAAATTCTATTGATATCATGTTTATCATGTCTGAAAAAAACAAATGATAAACTTTATCAAAATATTATTATGTAGTAGGATTGCCTACTAATTCAATGGAATGTACCTATAATCCGTGTCTGCTATTCATAATAATAAGACAGGTTCTAGGTAGATACATACATCTCAAAACAATATAAGTATACACAGTATATATAAATAACAATTTTCTAGTAAAAATTATTAAGTGACAGTTGCACTACATACATCAATTTCATTACTGCTTTTAATATAGAAACTACACTACTTCAAACCTCCAAAAAAGAGCCCTTTTTAAAAGATCAGCAACGCACTTGCGACTTCTCTGGTGATCCGTCTGCTTGTTTGCATTATTTCATGTACAGTATAACAGTGAATATTTTAAATATAAACACACCGGCATATTTAGCGGAACACAAAAAACAGGTCCGTAATTAAAAAAATATGGTTTTATTTTAAAATCTACTTACTACAATTCTTTTGTTATTTAAAGTTTCATTTGTTGTACTTAAAATAAGATCACATTAAGAAAAGATTTTGCGAGTAAAGGCTATTTGTGAAAAATGGTACATTTTTGGCTCTTATTAAAGTTTCTACCCGTCTAGGCATACTGAGAATGATGTTATCGATGGTCTCCTGGGATAGTCTCCGCCATTCCTCAACTACGGCGATTCGCAGTTCACCCACGTTGGCAGGAGCTGGAATTCTGGACTTTACTTTTCTTTTCAGCAAGTCCCAAACGTGCTCTATTGGGTTCATATCCGGTGATCTCGCCTGCTACTCCATAACAGTGATATTCATATCATTAAGATAAGCTTGAGTTACCCGAGCGGTATGCGGCCGAGCATTATCCTGCATAAAAACAAAGTCACCGATATATGGGGCAAACGGTACGACATTTTCTTCTAAAACTTCTCTGATATAGCGGTCTGCAGTCAGACTCCCTCTGTCAATCACTACCAAGTCTGTGCAAGCTCCCAAACAAATGCCCACCCAAGCCATTATTGATCCACCACCGTATGCAACTGTAGTTTCAAAATTTGTCTGAATGTATCATTCTCCTTTGCGTCTGTATATTCTTTGCCTGCCGTCAATTTGATTTAAGAGAATTCTGCACTCATCACTAAACAATACCTTACTCCATTGGTCCGCGTTCCAAAGTCGGATGTCCCTGAGCAAAAGTTAACCTGTTTCTACGATGATTTACCTCGAGCCTTGGCGCCTTGGCGGGCACAAATGAACCCAAACCAGCTTCTTCGAACCTTCTTCGTACCGTACGCTCACTTACGGTTACACCCCGCACTGCTTCTAACTCATGTCGGGCTTGGACGGCCGTCAAACGGGAGTTCCTACGTACACGAAGCCGAATGAAACGATCATCCCTACTCGAAGTACGTCTTTTTCTGCCTTGTCCTGCTCTTCTCACATAAGTACCGGTCTCCCTGAACCGTTGGATACTGCGATGGATCGTTGAAACTGGTCGACGAAGATCTCTGGATATCACTCTGTAGGTTTGACCATTTCTTCGCATTTTAAGTGCCCTGGCAATCTCCGTTGGGGCTAAGTCAGGCATAATTCAGTCCTCAACTCCAAAAAGATACGCGATTAAAAAAAAACTAACAAAAAACAGTATTTCAATGAAATTTTAAATCAAACTCCGAAGGAAGAAATACTCGAAGTTCGCTCCAGATAAGGTGTATTTGAATAAAATTAAAACAATTGCATAAAATGTGATGTTCAGTTGTTTTCTTAATTTGAAACTATTTCTTATTAAATTAAATGACGTATAAACCAGCCAGCAACCTTATATGATACTGATATCAAACCTTTATTTTATGTTCCGCTAAATATGTCGGTGTGTGTGTATTGCAGTGTTTGTGTCATACTTTAACTGAAGACTAGTTATATACATTGTTTCACAGTAATAACACACAGGACATCTTGCACATTTCTACTTTAATAAGTATTAAAGTGGAAATAGTTATAACACCTGATAATGACTTTGTCGAAACCGGTCGTGTAATATATTAAAATTAATGTAAAATACTTATTAAAGTGGAAATAGTGCAAGAAATCCTGTGTGTTATTACTGTGAAACATGAATTTCCACCAAGAACCTACAGTACAATCAATAACATATCTATATACATTGTCTCGTGCTCATGGTTGGGTTGGGATCATGGGATCACACATTTTCAATGACTTAATGACAACATCAGAATAGTGACAACCACGGTCATCAATGGACATGTTGCCTGCACATAATATAGGGAGTTGCCAAGCCAGTGAAAAGATACATCAGCATACAGTACAACAACGGCAAAGTTCATTTTCGACCAGTTGCTAAACATTTTCCTTGCACTAGAGAGTATGTGTGCCTGCGTACAATTCATTGGTGCTGTTAAGCAATTTTGATCTTTCTCATGGTCGAGCGGCAACATGTTTGACATTTACTACATTTGTGAATACGGTATTTTCTTGTATTTTTTTATTACATTAATGAATAGTGCTCTAAAAAATAAGACAGTTTACAAATGTAATAGTATACTAAAAATCAAAATTTTCTAAGATATTGCGGATTGTTTGAAGCACTTGGTGAGTCTCGCGAAAACGCCCCATATAAAAGTTGTACAAGTAGTGAGGTCACACGCTACTAATGTTGTTGCTACGAAATGTATGGCCATATGCACAAAATTTGATATATCGTAATTTTGCGCGTATATGTTGATACATACCATAGTAAATCTTTTTGCATTTCATGTAAGTAAACTAATTATGTAGGTTTTATACACTAATATTTAAAAAAAAAAAATCTATATTATGTGACTTCAAAATGCATATAATTACAAAACTACACATAAAATCCTTATTCTTTTTACTTTTATCAAGTTGTAATACCTAATTATTAATTAATTTAAAAAAAATACATATGGGAAAATACCCAATTATTACTTTGTTGATCCTTACCAAAATTTACAACATCAAATACTTTCACAGTTTTCTCTGTAGAAGCTGTACACAGTAAAGTGCCGGTACTGTTTGTAGCTATGTGACTGATTGGTGCGAGGTGACATCGAAAATGTTTCACAAACTCTATGCCTTCTTCCTGCAATAAATAAAATAAATAATTAAATAAAAATATCTTTATTCAGAATATAAAACAAAGTTTTGCTCTCTCAATGTTAAACATAGAAAAAAAAGGATTACAATTAGCACTAGTTCAGAACCCTGTGTTTTATTTTATTAACAAAAAATGACACTATTAGCAGAATGTAGCATAAAATTTTACTGGAAGTTTCTAGAAACCATAACCAGTTGTAGTAGTTAACCATAAAATAACACACCAGAGTTTTATTAAACACATATTTTAACAGTTAGGTTTCTGAAGATTTTACATAAACTCTAGATGAAGTAAGTTTATCTGGCATTTTATACTTATGGAAAGTCAGGGGGAAATATTTTGAAATAAGGTTCTTCTTTAGAATTGTCTAATAATCTGAAAGTGGGAGAGCCATGCCATGATCAAGTTACCTGTTTTTTCCAGAATTTCAAATGACCATCCTGACTTGCTGTTATGACAAAATCTGTTTTTGTAACAACTACATGTGTCACTACATCTCTATGCATATAACTACGTTCGTAAGTCTCAGAAAGTGGTAGATTCTCCAAGTATAAGGATTCAAACTCCAAAACTGAAAAAATATAATTGTCATACATCATACTTGTAATAAAGAAATAATAAAGAAATCATATTTTATAATTTGGTTCACTATTTTCAAAAGAGCAAGGAAATAATATTTCCTAGAAAATAAAAATACCTTTTCGTTTCTTAGGTTTTTCTGTACTAGCTTCGGAAGGCATAGGACCTATCCATCCTTCTGCGTCATCATCCCCTTCTTGTTTTTCTGGTTCTGGAGCATCTGGGGTTATCGGTCTTTTCTCTCCAGACATTTTCACTATAAAATATGTTACTTTTCCTTGGAAAATGTTCAATGTTTAAAATATAAATAACAGTGACAATAAAGCTGGACACATCGTACAACAATCACAGAACACAAATTACTCCTTGCACAACAATAGCAGCTCTTCTTCTTCTTCTTCTTTAAAATGGCCTCCCTAGAGGACAATTTTAGAGCGGCTCACTTCTCGATCATAGATGATATACTTATCATCACTCATAGATGATAAGTACTACTACTTAAATCATAGATGATGGTACTATTATTGACTATGGCAATGACTCAAGGGTACCTCATGCAGATACAAGTTATAATTACTAGTATAAAAACAGAATAATATCCAAAGCCAATGTTTCTTAGCCTTTTTTTTTAATTTTTTACTAAGCCCTACATAATATACAGTATATATAATAATAGTTAATTTAATATACATAATCAAAGTTTTATGTTATTTGAAGCTATAAATGAACATAGAGTGTCTACAAATGGAGTAAATACGTAGGATAAAATAGTCTTAAGATTAATGGGTCGAAGAATGTGTGTAGGAAGGAGGTCATATAAAGAAAGATTTATAGGACAGTTAAAAAAGATATGATCAGGGGAGCCCTCATCTAAGCCACACTCGCATAATCTTTGACTCTTATTTTGGTCAAAAATACATTATTATACGAATGTCCAAGGCGAAGTCGACAAATAGTAGAACAAACAGATTTGCTAGCTTTAGAGTACTTAAAAAACCAGGGCCTACTAGGTATACATCCTTGTATTTCAGCATAAAATCGTCCCTTAGTTCTACTCGAATCGGTCCAAATATTATTCCTCTCAGAGGTCATATGTGTCTTAGCCAGAGATAGAAAATCTTGGCAATAAACTTTAAAATTACATAAACCACCAGACTTAGAAGCCTCTTTAGCATAAAGGTCTACACATTCGTTTCCTGTAATGCCACTATGCCCGGGGATCCAGGCAAGTACAACCTGAATGTTACTGCAATAACATTTAAATAACAGCTCTCTAATTTTAATAATTAAGAGGGATTTAAATTTGCACCGAAACTGGTTTGACAAAATAGCTTCAAGAGAACTTTTAGAGTCTGAGATAATAATAGACTTATTCAGTCTATGAAATTCTATAAAGGATAGCGCTTCAAGGATAGCTAAAGATTCTCCAGAAAATACCGATGAGAAGGAAGGGAGATTATTGAGAATTACATTATATTTTGTTATCCAGACAGCATTACCAACGCAACTAGATTCCGATTTTGATGCATCAGAGTCCAATCAAAAATATAAGAGTCCAATCTTTAAATTGATTGCTTACTATTGAATTAAATTTAATATTAGCAAAAGGACAACCTTTTGTAATGGGAAAATTTAAAATAACATTTGGAGAAACTAAAGAGAGGAGAATGAAGAGTCGAACAGTGGATTAATGGGGAATTGATCTAGTGCACAAGGCAAGGATACGAGTTTTTGATAACTTTTCAAAAGACAAGGCAAACTTTTATGTGTCCAATACTTAATAGTAGATGAAAGTTGTAGTAGAGAAGAAAGTTTATAAATAAGAGGGTGAGATGTCCACTGATAGGCTTTAAACATAAACCTATCAGATAAATACTGTCGACGAAGAGCCAAAGGAGCCTCCACACACTCTACCTGAAGTGCATTAATTGGGACGATTTCATTGCACCTATAATTAACCGTAAACATTTTGCCTGAAGTTTATCAAACATTTTCAAATTTGTTTTATTACACGGTTCTAGTAGATAAGACCCGTAATCCAATTGACTACGAATCAATGCATTATACACAAGTCTCTGAACATATGGGTGTAAGCCCCACCAAATTCCCGATAAGGAGCGGAGTACATTTAAATTTATTTCTGCCTTTTTAAGACAATTATTAATGTGGTATGAACCAGACAATCTGGAATCCAAATATACGCCCAAATACTTAACACTATCCCTAACTGGAAAAAAAATATTGTTGTAAGTCATAGAAACATTAGAAAGATTTCTAATACGAGAGAAAACCACTACACAGCTCTTTTCAATAGAAATAGAGAGACCATGATCCTCCAGCCAGTCACTTAACTAGAGCACAGCAGAGCTAAGTCGATTGACACTTTGAATAATATCTTTACATGAAATATATAAAGTCAGATCATCCGCATAGTGCAGTTTACTACAATAGCAACCGACAGAGAGTTCAAGGTCACTGGTATAAATGTTGTATAAAATAGAACTGAGAACAGAACCTTGTGGATGTCCTTTCCAAACGGATCTAGGAGGTAGAGACAAATTTTGATGATTGATAATAACGGATCGAGATGATAAGAAGTTAGAAATGTAGTTGACCATCTTCTCTGGTACACCTAATCTAAATATTTTTTGTCTAAGCACTGGTAGAAGGACATTATCATATGCAGATGCTATGTCTACGAAAACACCTACCATCGACTCATTTTTGGAAAATGCTAAACGGACATCAGTCACAAAGATACCTAAAGAGTCCATAGTACTTACATTTTTACGAAAGCCAAACTGGGTATGAGGGAGAATATTTCTGCTTTCTATAAACCATTCCAGTCGATTTTTAAATAAGTGTTCCATAATTTTTGCCAGTGTTGAAGAGAGATCAATAGGACGATATGAAGATGGAACATCATCAGGTTTTCCTGGCTTTAATACAGGTATAATAATCTGAGTCTTCCATTCCGACGGAGGAAGACCTGACTGAAATATAGCGTTAAGAGCCTGAAGGATAATTTTTTGTGCGGTAATACTGCTTTTAACTATAAACGAGTAAGGTATCCCATCAATACCAGGGGCTGAATCCTTTAGGGCTCCCAACACCAACTGAAATTCCTCCCACGAGAATGGAGCCTCGATGTCACTTGTAACCGAACCAGAATTTTCATTAGTTGTTAATTCTTCTTGTGACGGGAATGAAGGTGGAGCCAGTCTTTCCGCAAACGAATCAATCCAACATGAGGGATTATTTGAAAGTCAGTTATCACTTGATAATGACCCACGAAATCTTTTAATATTCTGCCACACAAGAGAAGGATGAGAGCGAGGGAATAGACTCTCACAGAAAAGTTGCCACCAAAGTCTTTTTTTTTTTGAGAAAAGTTTCTTACCAGCAGTGTAAGTGCAGCACCTGTGCAGCAATTCACTTGTATGAAAGGAAATTTGTCATAGACATCGATGATGAATAAGCTCGTTCTGCTTCCTTTCGTCTATTACAAATCTCTGTACAGTCAGAATCCCACCACGGAGGGGACGACATGCTAAATGCACCGTGTTTTTTAATGGGCAAAGTTCTTTCAGCACTTCGTAATAGACCCGACTTTATGGAAGAATAAATGTTAAAGATGTTATCCGGAGTAATCAAAGGAAAAGATTGAAACTCCTCATTCGTTGCAGAAGAGTACAGATCCCAATCAGCTTTTGCCAGATTAAATTTTTGCCTAGGAGGGAAGTCAAAGGTAACGGGTCTATTGGAATTTTGGTAAAAAATAATAATTGGAAAATTATCACTTCCATACGAGTTAGGTAAAATGGACCAGGAGCACTGAGAGGAAAGGGTAGAAGAAACAAATGACAAATCTACGGCGCTTCTAGGATTCTGTAATGGCGAAACCCTACGGATTGGAGAGCCGTCATTAAGTATGACATAGTTACGGTCATCTTTAAAATCCAGTAAAGAACAAGATAAATTGTCATTATAATAAGAACCCCATGACATATTGTGAAGGTTGAAATCACCATCACAACAGAGGGAGGCATGGAGGATATAATCGAAGAAAATTCTAATAGTAAGGAAGGATTAGGATCCGGAATATACACTGAAACATATGTAGTATTAATTACACGGGCAATAGCAATGTTTAACCCTCCGCTATGAGAGGGGGTAGGGATATATGAATAATTACAATTATTGCGAACCAAAATTGCTGAGCCAGCCTTCCCATCACTCCGGTCATCCCGGAAACATGAAAAACCAGGAATTCTAAAGCGAAAACCAGGCCTCAGCCATGTTTCCTGGATGGCCAAAACAAGAGGATTAAAATTTTTAATTAGGAATCTAATTTCTTGATTTTTATTTTTTAAGCTACGACAATTCCATTGAATTATTTTGTGTGCCATTTTAAGGAATAAAAGAAGAAAGCTTAGGGCCAATACACACGTACCACAACCACACCACGTCGCAGCGACAAAATGTGGTCAAGCTGTGGTTACGTGTGAATAGTGTAGCAGCGGCTTTTTGCAGTTGCGTTGTGGTACCGACAAAATGTCGATGTGGTTGCATTGTCGCTGTCGTTGCTATGTGGTAACCACGTGGTCATATGCAGTTATACTCCGGCTTTCGTAGAGGAAACACGCCTTGACTGAACGTAGTCATGGAGGAAAGATTGTTGTTGCTATCCTTGTTACGGCTTTTATTAGTAAGAAGAAGACGACGACATCAGCGTGTTCGTCGAAATAGAATTTATTGGATACATCCTTTATTGGAAAACAAAAGTCAAAGTCAATTTTGTACTGATTATTCTAAACTTCGAAGGTTCAAGAAGAAATTTTATAAAAAATTTAGAATGAACAAGAATACATTTGACTACTAATTGTTAAACGAACTGAATAATGAGTTGCAAAAAAAAGACACGGCCATGAGAAAAAGCATACCATCTGTTGAACGCCTGGCAATGACATTGAGGTGAGTAAATTTTTTTAATAGTTAATTATTTTTAAGTACTTAGAAAATATAATTATTTCCATCTACCGGGACAGACTCACCGGGCAGATGGAACTAATTTAATAAATAAAATATAAAATACAGGTGCTAATTAAGAGGCCGTACCTGGTTTTGCTCGCGGCACTAGCGCCACTTTCATTAAAAAAATTATTATATCTTTTTATTTAAGGCATAGATAAAAAATCTGTCTCAGCCAATTTTTAAATTTAGCAATAATTAATCTAAAATATAGCTGAGACAGATTTTTTATCTATGCCTTAAATAAAAATATATTTTTCTTTTAATGAAAGTGGCGCTAGTGTTGCGAGCAAAACCAGATACAGCCTCTTAATTCATTAACAATAAAAAGTAAGATTATGATTGTGGGCACGTTTCATATAGTTTCCTATTATTACAACAGTATGCATGTACAGTCAGCGCCATATCGACCTACCCTTATCTGTCAAATTTCTGCAACTGACTTTCAACCTAATTCCAAACGCATAGAGATCAACATCAGTTGTGGTTTTTTTCACAGATTTGCGTAGGTCGATGTGTCGCTGACTGTACGTTACGCACACGCCACGCATCCGGTCTGCTCAGGCCTTTATTATTGCCAATGAGTTAATTTGCATCTGTGGTAGGGAGGATAGGAAGGCGAAAACAAAGAGCGTACCTATATATTTTTATTTATTTTGTCATTCAAAAATCAACAGAGTAGGTAATTAATCAGTTAATCTCCGAAAATATCCGATATAATCGGATCATTATAATTTGAAGCCTGAGAAGAAACGCTGAGTGGAGATTCTGGTACTGAAATATCTCTTGGTGTGGATGCAGTACGCAAATTGCGAAGCTGTGGAGAGCCTGTTTCCATATCCGGCCGATACCTAGACGTTAATGGTCGCTCGTACGGTTGGTACGCTGGTGTCGTATACATGGGGTATACGACACCTATCATAACATCTATCGTATAAAGATAGCAAAAAATGCATATCACTGTCACAGGACTTGTCAGGTTCCTGTGTACGAGTATGTGCAGTTACTTGATCGCTCAAATGACTTGTTATTTTCTTTATTAACCCATATTCTGCATCATCTTTTTTTCTTTGGATATTTTTTGGTCTCTTCCAAACTTCAGTCACTCGTTTCAGTAGTATTATCGTCTTCATTATCGATTTGTTCGACGTCATCGTCTTTGTTTTGTACTGGTAGAGACGATGTTGTATTTCGATTTTCAGACATTGGCTTTAAAAATAATAATTGACTAAAGTAGTAATATCTCTTTGAACTACCTGCTGAACCGCTTCTCTGTGAATTTTGTTTTTTAAGGTCTCTGTTGAAAGAGTCTCTTAAGCTTTTCCATTTTCTTTGTAAGTTGGCAGCTGAAAAATTAATTGTTAAATTGAAATGTGTAGAAAAGTAAGTTGGTAGTTAAATTTAAAAATAACATATGAAATAATAATAATAATAATATTTTACAATATCGAAATTACAGTGATCAGATCATATAACGAACTCAGTATTGAAGATAATTTCTGTATATTTAAATATCCATGTTAATAGTTTCAAGTTAGTCTTAAATTTATGACAGCCAAGCATCTTTATATGGCTTGATAAATTATTAGTTTTTCTTATACCGGTGGCATAAGCGCTTTTTGAAAGCGTAATATAATTATTTAATGTACTAGCTTTCTACCCGCGTGGACTACACGTTATGTAATATATAAATAAGTACCTAGTATTTAATATTTTACATTTTTTTTAATTTTACCATATTAAAATTAACTGGATTTATTTTATATTAGTCCAGTATAATGTAAGATCGATCATTTCCCAAAATGTCATCAGCCTATTGAATGGTGTTAAAAAAGGTTGAAATACCTAATACTTTATTAAGGGGTCGTTGTACTCTTCAACACGAGCAACTTTTACTATGGGGACACATACGAAATCGCGAAAGAAAAAACAGCTGTTTCATACAAAATGTTTATGACATTAAATATACATTACATGACATTACATGACCTACATGTATGAAACAGCTGGTTTTTTACGATTTCGTATGTGTCCCCATAGTAAAAGTTGTTCATATTGATGAGTACAGTACAATGACCTCAGTATTATTTATTTCAACCTTTTGTAACATCCTGTTAGTTCCATTTCATTATTATTTGTTTTTAATATAATTTTTTTGTTACAGATATTTGGCAACGGGGTGTTCGTTTGAAGATCTCGCTGATTTTTTTAAATGTGGTACTTCAACTGCTAGCAAAATTGTCCACGACGTGTACCGCCTGATTTGGGATAAATTACAGCCTATTCATTTACCAACATGTAATAAAGCAATGTGGCTTGATATTGCGAACAAAAAGAAAGCAAATTTTCCAAACTGCTTAGGGGCTGTAGATGGGAAACATATTATTCATCCACCACGCAGTGGTTCATTATTCTTTAATTATAAACATTTCTTTTCTATTGTTTTAATGGCCGTATGTGACGTCGATTATTTATTCGTGTATCTTGATATAGGAGCCTACGGTAAAACTTCCTACGGTAAAACTTGGAGGGACTGCAGTTTATATGATGCAATGGAAAGAAATTATTTAGATCTACCTGGACCGCAAGCAATTACCCCTATAGGTAGGCCCTTGCCTATGGTATTCATTGGCGATGAAGCCTTTGGATAATACAAACATTTGCTGCGACCATACAGCGGCAAGCAATTAACAATGAAAAAACGTGTTTTTAACTATAGATTATCACGAGCACGAAGATATGTGGAATGTTCCTTTGGAATTTTGACTAACAAATGGCGAATATTGCATAGGCCAATTAACGTGTCAGTTGAATTTGCAACAGACATAGTGAAAGCATGTGTCGTATTACATAATATAGTACGCAAGCGAGATGGCTATAAATTCGAAGACACTTCATCGATAACTTCAAATTTGTTACGAATGCATTCCTTTGATCAAAGTCACGACGGGATTCGAGCAGATTTTGTTAGAAATTAATTTGCCGACTATTTTGCGAGCCCTGAAGGTGAATTATCGTGGCAGTACAATAAATTTTTTTTTATTAATTTATTCATGACCATGGATACAAAGTCCTTCAGTCGGTCAGTACAATAAAGCGTGAATGGTGTTGTTAGGTATACTCGGTTTAATAAATAGTAATTAATAAACTCACCACACTGGTTTTTTTTTTTTTCTTTTGCTTCTCCGACTGAAGGACTTTGTATCCATGGTCATGAATAAATTAATAAAATAAAAAAAAAAAATATTTTGCTTCCTTATTATCAAAATCTTCATAAAACTTCATGCAAAGGTTTTCCCATGCTTTGTTTTCATAAAACTTCATGCAAAGGTTTTCCCATGCTTTGTTTTTTAATATGCGATTGGAATACTCCTCTGTCATTTGATCCCAAATGCATGGCAAATTGCGAATCTCCTCAATAAACATATCCGTGTCAAAAGTCTCGGAGCCGGAAATTTTAATTTTTCGCACAACCACGCGGCAACTCAGTACAACGCAGAATGAAGGGGGGAACGCAGGCGCCAGCCAGGCGCACGCTGTTGATGACGTCATATCGTTGCGATGTGGCCGCGGTGCCGCCGCCGGTGGTGGCGTTGCCGTCGCGATGTGGTTGCGATGTGGTCGATAATGACGGCAGAATGTGGTACGTGTAAATTGTATTAATTTTCAATACAAAATATGCACCCGACCACGTGGTGTCGTTGTGGTGTGGTTGTGGTTGTCGTGTGGTTGTGGTACGTGTGAATTGGCCCTTAGTTAAAGTTAGCTTAGCATAAACTGAACTTCGCGATCTCGTTACTGATAACTGTCAGTTGTCAGGGTCAACTGACAGTGATAGCTGACAGTTAACCATTAACAAACATAATAATTTTTTTTATTTATATAACTTACCATAAGAATTTGAAATGACGCCAGGGTTTTAGAAAATGTATGAGATGCTGGGTTTTGTCAACATTGTAATATATTGGTTTAATGGCTAATACATACGGAAATTTTTAAAATTATTTTTTAACATCAGATTTTTTAAGTGCGCTTCAATGTGTGTGTGTAAATCGAGTTTTGTTTCATAACCAAGGCCAATGACCAACCAAAGACACAATCGAGTTTTTTTTAAATTAATATCTATGATCAAAATGTCTTTTACGAATCCGTAGTGATGGTGGCTGGCTTCCTTGCAAACATAGCGTCATAAATTACATTTATTCGTAAATTTACAACGTTTAAAAACTGTTCAATAATATTTTTATAGTGTTTTAAGTGCTCACGAAGTTACACAATCAATCGGTAAGTGTAATTTTTAAGGAAAGTTACAAAACTTAACGCTACCGGTACTCACTACACGTGGTCGTATATTAGCGCGTTTATCTGACGATTGTGTCGTTAATTCATACGTATTCAATAAATCGTCTGTATTTGGATATAGTTTCGTCATGAAAATGTGTTCAATTTGATGAGGTCTTCACTTGGACATGAAAGTGAATATTGAACGTGGTTAGTTTGACAGCATCCAGTGGAACGGTACAGGTGTTCAATGAATATGTGCTTATAATACTTTATCCGCATGTTCATTTACCTCAACTAGGACGATATTGAAGTGTTACACAAGTGAGAATACTGCTCGATTCGTACTTAGTACAGCAGGAGTCAGTGTTTGCCAAGTAATCAACTTTTCTATATGACGCATCTGCTTACTGTCAAAGTGTGGGAAAAATGTATAATTGCTATGCAATTTTTGCAACGGCGAACGGGTGCTTTCTTTTTATGAAAACATTCAAATTATGAATTGGAATTGCATTAAAAGTTGGAATATTATGACGCCACAATTAGTTAACCTCAAATGTTTTATGACTTGTATTATTTTAACAATCAATTTATTACCTTTTCTTATCTAATAAAATAACACCTTACTCATAGGTAATTTAAAAGTTTTACAAAGGTAAACATTAAGCTTTAATAAGAAGATCCTATTTATAATGCAATGTAAAAAAATAACTTTTTTGACAAAGAATGAAGTACATGTAGTAATTATTATTTTCTATCCATTTGTTTTAGTTATGGTTACATTGCTTGATGAATGGTTCTTCTCAGTAGAAAACATTTATAGTACTCATAGTTCAACAAGGTGTCTATTACAATTAATCAAATGCTTAGGTAGAAATAAAAAGTACATAATTCGCCAACTAAACATTTACTTATTAATGGGCACAATAGCCATGAGTATTTGAAAAACCTTTGTTTAAATGACTATGTAATTTTTAAACTTTGTTTAAATGTACTACACTAGTAAAGATTCCCAAAGTGGGTTTGGCGGAACTTAGGGGTTCCAAAGAACAGTTATCTGGGTCCTGCCAGAATTTATTATTAGCTGCTAAATTGTAACTCCATTACAATATATAATTTTTATTCTTCATATTAAAACCTTAATTTAAGAACTATCTTGAAAAATCATAAATAAATTTGTGTTGATTTGTAATCATTTGATATCAAGGGGTTCCATAAAATAAAAGGTATTTGGTTGGTGTTCTGTTATCTTACAAGTTTAGGAACCCCTGTTTATAAAGCTTAAATTCAGCTGTATGACATATTATCCAGATTGAATTAGGTGTACAAAAGTTTTCTCGAGGTCATGAAATAAATAAAAAAAAAACAAGTTTTTAAGTAATAACTAGGCTATGTTTTCATATTAAATAGGTAAAAATAAAGTGATTGCTTTCAAATGAACATTGTAAAAGTGTAACCTACTGACACAATTTTGTCGATTACACTGCAATTTAGAAAGTTCATAGAGAAAATTATAAGCGAAATAGAGTTGAAACAAATATTGATATCTTATTTTTGTTGGTTTTAAAATTTTATTATCATGGCATTGTGAAAACCTGTGATTATGATAAGGTTTTATTTGACATTAATGTGTAATCAAAAATGAATTAATTTATTACAGTCTGTATTATGCATAACTTTTGTAAGGCTTGTGAAAGATAGTGATACTTACACTGTAAAATTATGTTAGGGTAAATATTGACAAAATAAAAAGTAAAGTGGAAAAAGGACTGATAATATAGAAAATACTCCATTGACAGCAGACTGGCTCTTAAGATTTGAATTGGTAAAATTATTAATACGTAACAAAAAATGAAAGACCAAATCTCTTGTAACTTTAAGATAATGACTCGAATCTTTAGCATCTTTTCGAAAACCAAAATTGTATTTTAAAATAAAATAGGTATTTACAGTCAAACCATGTCTCTATTGTATTTCGGGTATCATCGTTTTTCATACATTGTCTGTGAGTTCATAGAAAAACGACTGTCAAGTGCCATCAGTAATGTGGTTATATTGTACTTGACCTATTTTTATCTAAAAATGTGTTTTTTGCATTTCTAGAAATAGTAATTTTTTAGTTCAATTATTATCAAATATTCATGGCTAGGTCAGAGTAAATTATTGATATTTATTGATTGTTGCTACAGTTACATATTGAACTAGTTTTGTTTGCCAGCATTATATGAGCTAATCATAACCTAATATGACGTGAAGCCACTGGTGTTCGTATCACAGGTAAAGGACTGATGTTGAAATGAATGTAAGAAAAGATAAAAAAGTCATTGATTTACAAATAGGGGTATAATAAATTTGTACTTTTGTCTTGTTGCTATTAAGACTACTAAGGGTGGTATTACACTTATCAAATATATTGATCCCAATCTTGCTTTTAAATGTCTTTAATATTTGATCATATCTCTTTTCTTTCTCTTTCGTCTGTATCTCCTTTCCCTGTACAATTTATTTCATCAAATGTACATTGGACCAAGATATTTGATAAGTGTAATACCACCAACTCATGACTAAAACTTAGGCATTTTCATTCGTTATTGGGTGATTTATACAGTATTCTCCGAGCAACGTAACCACTCTTGAAATACAGTTAGTTTTCAAATGCTGTATGGTTGCCCAAGCACATACGGCAGTCTCACAACATAGTCAGCCTAGTCCAGAGGAATGACTGGTCAATATGTCTGGGGCCAAACATGTGCGGGTTTCCTCGCTATGTTTTCCTTCACAATTACAGTGTCCGTATAATGTACTTGAGATCTGAAAAAGTCTCATTGGTACACGCCACAACCTGGGAATCGAACCTGCACTCTCTTGGTCTACCCACTAGGATCTCATGATTATTATTATAAATAGGCTATATGAGTAATTTCTCAGAAGAAAAATATAAGTGGGCTCGACTTACGTATGGAGCGTTTTTACGATTGTATGAAGTCCAAGGCCACAGGAACATATTTGTAAATATCTATTAATAAATATCCAATATTTGTGTGTTCATACTTACCACAATGAATGTGGTATATGATGTAAGTAAATTAATGATGTAGGTTTTGTTTACTAATTTAGCAAAAATAAAATTTTAGATGTATCTAATTATTAAACTGCACAATATAAAATATTATATTTTTTATATTTACCAAGTAGTAATGCCTCAATATTTTTGAGTATATTAATGAAGCTAAATACATATTTTAGTTGTAGTCATCTCCTCTATTGTTAAATCGCAGTTTCAAATATTTAATTTGAAATTTAAATCATAGTGATTCACCTTAGACTTTTTTCATGATTAAAATCTTAATTCTCAAATTTCGAATTGCGATGACGTAAAACGAGATCGCGAAACGCGGCTCGCGGAGACAGTGGATTTATCGGCACGTGAAGATTCGAAAGTAGTTTCTAATTGCACTCCCAACGAGATATTCATAACATTTATTCATTTATTTATTCATATTGCTAACCAGAGTAGACATACCACATAGTAATAAGGGTTATCTAGCAGACAGAAAATTGTACAAGTTTAGCCTGTTGATTCACAGGCATTACTGGGGTAAATAAATAAATATTATATAATTTTTTAGATTGCTGTGTTGTTTTTTAAGAGTTCTGGTAATGCCTGCATTATATTACATTGGAGGTGACTGGTGATTACACTTACCATGAGACAATTGGTATCACATTAGGTGTTTTTCTTAAAAAAATTAAAATCAAGTGGTTCATAGTCAGTAGCCAAGAAATTGTAGTGAAATGCAAAAAAACAAAATTAGGATAGTATATGTGATGCGTACATAATAGCCCATTAAAAATATAAATATAATGATTACGTGGCTCTTATCAGTCAGGGTCATGGCTCATTTGAGGCAATTGACACTTGGCATCTCGCTCGTTTACGTTGTTATCTCCAAACCTCATCCTGTTGTAAAAGTCATTGCCGCGAAAGTTTAAAGATTACATAATATGCCTTACCAAAGTCTTTGTGTCCCAAAGTCATGATATATGATAATACTAAGGTCCCCATAGATGAGGCACTGGTATTATTCCAGTATGATTAAGATTAAGCCGTAGTCTACGACGCTAACTTACTGCGGATTGACAGAACCCTAATCATTAAATACACTCACTATATGATTAAAGTAATGTAATGAAGTTCTCTAGCCTTTTATAATGCGCCAGGTGATAGAACTTAATACGTGTTGACGTACACCAAACAGCCTAGTCTATGACACAGAATTCTATTTTAGCACGTTGTTGACACCGCCGTTGTCTGTTACAGAAAATGAGTTCAAGTGTGTGCTACAAATGCAACCGGACCGGTCACTTCGCCCGCGAGTGCACGCAGGGCGGTGTCAACACACGCGACTCCGGTTTCAACCGCCAGCGCGAGAAGTGCTTCAAGTGCAACCGCACCGGACACTTCGCGCGCGACTGCAAGGAGGAGGCCGACCGTTGCTACAGGTGAGATCAGCCGTTGCTGTAGGTATAACTAAACATTCGCTGCGGGTGAGTCAAAACTTTAACTGTGGGAGAGCCAGGCTTCGGCACGAATGGGCCGGCTCAATAAATACTCGACCGGATAAATACCACGACCTCACAGAAAACCGGCGTGAAATAACACTGCGTTGTGTTTCGGCCGATTGAGTGAGGTTACCGGAGGCCCAAGGGGGGGATTGGGCATTTTGAGGACCAGGAACGCAAGTCGCAACACCAGAGTAGTTACATGTGTAACTCCTCTGGTATAGCGAGTGTCCATGGGCGGCGGTAATCGCTTACCATCAGGCGATCCGTCTGCTCGTTTCCTGGTTCATTTCATTTAAAAAAAACCGTTGCTGCATATATGTATAATGTACCGATGCGACGGGCTACGGCTATGACTAACCGTTGCTACAGGTATGAATAACTTTACCGACTTCTACGAACATGGATTTAAGTCATTAATCATTATAATCACCAACCAACTAACATTCCCACTGCTGGGACTTGTGTCTATAAAGATCAAACTAGTTGATCCGAAGTCGAACTGGCAATAAATTTTAAAAAAAATGTCCTTCTGTTACTGAACAGACTAGTGCTACGACTGTACCCGAATTTAAGCAAAATATTATGGTGACGAAAATCTGCTACATACGATATCAATAAGTTACTGGGCCCAGCGAAATAGGCACGTGTACTGTTCAAGTCAGTGTGAACTGTAATAGAACTAATGTAATTGGGCCAGAAGGTTGTGTGGTCATTTCGTTTCGGAAATACCGCTGTTGATAACCAGATTTCCGATGCGGGAAAAATTGACAAACAAGTAAATGAATGATCTTACTTGTTTGGCTACATAATAATTTGTAACAGGATTATCTCTTCTATTATTGAGTCTCTAGTTCAGTATAGTTTAGATTAGGTTAGGATTTTTTATAGAATACGACCGGAAAACGAGCAAAGGGATCGCCTATGTGTAAGTAATTACCGCCGCGCATTATTACGGCATGCCGCCTGCCGGTCGTTTAAATCCCCATTTACTTCACATCAGTTTTACGTAGGACCGTGCTATCTCTATGGTAAAAGTTTACGTCTTATTCAGACATAATGTTCACGTAAAAGTTGGATGTAAATGATTGTCTCGTATGAGTCGACGGCTTGAAGTGACCTCGACAGGGCGTTGTGCCGGTTTTAACGTATTGGGACATAGTATAATTATGATAAGTTGATAACATTAAAAAAATGTTTGCCACGTGTTTGGAAGCGCGTCATGATTTATGTATAAATGAAACGTGAAGGTGGCTACAGAAACGTTTTTCATTATTACAAAGATTGCCTTGTAGAACCTTTGAAAGTTATATTTAAATATTTTATTGGAATATCCCCTGTGTAGGCATGGCAAGGCCTTTGATGCTTGTTTGATGCTGACATTAAAACCCTTTAGTCTTGACATTAAAAAAAGATATAAAAAACGAATAATGTGTATTTCCAGATGTAACGGGACGGGGCACATAGCGCGCGAGTGCGCGCAGAGCCCCGATGAGCCGTCGTGCTACAACTGCAACAAGACGGGCCACATCGCGCGCAACTGCCCCGAGCGCGGCGCCGACAGCTCCGTCCAGACCTGCTACAACTGCAACAAGGCCGGACACATCAGCCGCAACTGCCCCGATGGCACCAAGACCTGCTACGTGTGCGGCAAGCCCGGCCACATCTCCCGCGACTGCGAGGACTCCGAGCGGAACTAACACGAGCCCCGTCCGTCATCACCGATCAACTATGTATATGCCACGCACGGACTGTAAGCAAAGGACGATAGGACAACACAGACTGTACGAAAACTATGAAAACGACAGGAGTAGACGGTATTCTCGATAGACTGAGAAGTATGATTTAAAATGTTGACTTGTATATAGTCACCCGCCGCGAGCCGCGCTCGATAGGTTAATGTTTGTTCTTGCACGTGAAGAGTTGTGTTTTTAAATCATTTAATTGTGGGAGAAGAAACTATTTGATGTGGTAAGGTAGCGTTACAGATTATATATTTAATATATTTTGTACAGATTTATTTGTCAAAAGATAAATTGGGATACTGGTGTAACGTGAGTTTTCAATGAAGAATGTTGGGAGGCCCCAGAGCAATCTGAACCCCTGACGTTTGTCCGGTAGTTACAATATGAAATATAGATGTCGCTCATCCTGGTAGTACTGCGGTCCGAGTCTCACTATATCCTGAACTGTTGTGATAATTTGATTTGTTTTATTTATCAGTTCCTTTGTTTATGAGGTCCTGCTGACTTGTGGAGAATTCAGTGTTTAATTAGAAAATAATCAATCAGTATATTTTTTATTTGGTTATCCCTGTTAATGTGCGTATGTACTTGTAAAGATATCAGCTTTCAGTGGGAGATGAAAATAATAAAATCTTGCCTTATTTCTATACGGTTTCCCTCATTCCTCACATGTAGTTAGATATTGCACACATTACCTTTTGTTTACATAACATAATTTATTTTAGTATGCACACAGGATACAATTTTTCAAACAAAATTAATAAAAATTATCATTGCATAGGAGTGAGTTTTACATTCATTGAATTTGGGTTTGTAACTGAAGGGAGATTACCTACAGAACTTGTATCGCCTTGCTGACTACAAAATTATTCAATGTTAATTCAATACAAGACAGTAGAAATTATGCCATAGGAGGATGCAGAGATCATCTGGAATACAATATCCCACAGGAAGTGGATATTGTCATATCGTATATCAGCCACCTAGCGAGGGTTTAGATTTAGGTCTCAAAAAGCTACTCTCGACAAACTCGCGCTCCGACGCCTCTCCCGCTTATCGCGGAAAACTATGCTTGGGGGGCTCAGGCAATAATCTTTTTTTTTCTTTTAATTAGCATGTCTTATGACCTGAGGATGATGGGGGATGGGCTTTTAGGGCAGAATAGCAGCAGAGTGATGCTGGTACCAGTAGTATATGATAGGGAGGTGCTCAAGAATCTTATTTTGACATCTGTATGTTTACTGTGTAACTCGATTAATGCAAATATCGATATTATTAAGTAAAATCTCAAATGTAACGCTTGTCTTTACAAATAGGCTTGACCCTTTTTTTAACCGACTTCAAAAAAAGGAGGCGGTTATACGTTCGGCTAATTGACATCACAACTACTTAATAGATGTCGCTTTTCGCAAACCGCCACAATGGCAATTTGTTGAACAATAGGTTAGGTTATATTTAATTATTCATTATCTTTTATTCCCCGAGCTTGATGTGTAATATAATTGCTTATTTTTGTTCCTATGTTCATAAAGTACAACTTACATTAAATACTTTTTGTGGCTACGTATTTTACCAGGCAGTAAATTTATGCCGACCTGCCGGTCTTTAAACGTGAGTTTTATAAAATACTGTGGGATATTTTTTTAGCTGGTACCTACTTCAAAATCGAGAAGATTGAGTAGAGAAATAGTTAAAAAATCGAATTTAAAAGAAATTATTTAGAAAATAAGTTTTATTTCATACTTTTTGTGCATTTTTATTATCCTAAACGATTAATAATTGTTCAGTTACCCCAAAAAAATAGAATATTATTTTAAAGCCAAAAAAACCCACAAAACCTTAATTTAAAAATACGTTTTTAAAAACCAGCCGAAAACGCCTCCCGCAGGCTGATTATGTATCTTTAGCAGATGATTAGCAGACAGCAACCGGTCACGCAGTGATCGCGCGATCGGTTACTCGGTCGTATTAGGTACGCCTGTTGCTCTGATGTTGTCCGCTAGCTATCAAATGCATTTTTAGCAAATCTTGTAGCAACGTGTGGAACTAATAATTATAAAATGTACATGACATTTTATAATTATTAGTTCCACACGTCGCTACAAGATTGCTAGTGGCGCTTTTTTTATCGCTTAAAATGCATTTGTTAAGAAAACGTAGAAGTGGATTCATAACTATTTATTACAAAAAATGGGCCAGAGTGGTGAGAAGTGTATTAAGTGGGTCTGGAAAAGCACTCGAAGCAAACTTTCAAGAACTTATACCTACGTATGCAAAGGTAACAAGTGAGTATTATAAGATTTGTTTTCATCGAGGTCGTCTCTTTTAGGTATAGTCACGTACAATTTAATATAATTGCAATACCATTGCAGTACACATTGCAGTACCGTCTATTATTAATATAATGATGGTACTGCAAGACCTGTCTTCAACCTAAGACCAAACCTAAAACTCTAAATCGTTATATCAAGACAGAGGAGTTCAAACTTGTGAACATGTTTCGGGTGCCAGATTTCCTACAACCAGAAGATTGGCTTTGCAAAGTGGACCTGTCACAGGCATACTTTCACATTCGTGTCGCACAAAGTTATCGAAGGTTCCTACGCCTGATATACCAAAAACAACTCTTGTAAATGACGTGTTTACCATTTGGGCTAAGTACTGCGCCAAAAGCTTTTGCGACGGTAACCAACTGGTTGGCTCAAATTCTTCGCAAAAAAAGATATTCGTATATTAGTTTATTTAGATGATTTAATAGCACACCAGTCGACAAAGGAGTTGCAAAAACATGTTCAGGTTGTCGTACAAACTCTAAAATTGTTAGGATGGATTATGAACGAAGAGACATCTATTCTTGTTCCATCTAAGTCAATAATTTATTTAGGCATCAAGTGGAACCCTTCTACTAATGTAAAGCAACTTCCTACAGAAAAAGTAAATTGTATACTTAATAGCAAAAATTTCTACAGTTCGAAATAAGCAACGTACAACTCTGAAAGAGATACAAAGCTTAGTAGGTCTTCTAAACTTTGCGAGTTTTAACTGTCCCAACAGGTCGGCTCAACTTCCGCGCGCTGCAACTGCTGCTCAACAAAATGTTAAAATCAGACACCAGGTGGCATACGATCCCAGAAAATGCCAAGGACAATCTGGATTGGTGATGCAGAAACTGCCGTAAGCCTTCAGCTATTCATTTGCCTCCATCAACTCATTATCTGACAACTGATGCTTCCGATATTGCATGGGGTGCTCGTCTTAACAATATGAGTCTGTCAGGTTTTTGGTCACAAGACCTAGAAGTTGCATTCCAATTAAAAGGAAATAATAGCCTTATTAAAAGTATTTCAAATGTATTATAAAATGTTGAGTAGAAGCACAGTTCTAGTTCAATGCGACAACAAAACAGTAATCGCATACCTTCGTCACGAAGGCGGCACTAAATCACAAAAACTTCTTAATCTGACATTTGAAATTTGCCAAATATTAGAACGATATCAGATACACCTAAAATTCTTTCACATTCCAGGGATGTACAACAGCCACGCCGACCATTTGTCAAGGCTTCGTCGGAGAACAGGGAAGTATTCGATCAGCAGTTGTGCAATACAATTTAATATAATGCAAATGCTGCTAATGCACCGCGCTGCAATGCGCATGTACAGTTTATGACTGATGTTATATGAAACATGTATCTTTTTGTGTAGTGAATAGAGTTCAATTTTGAATAGGTATCGTAAAAATACAGCACCGCTTGTCGTTGCGATGTGAACTGATACTGATATATAACCCTAAAGATAAGGGCAGTTCCATTCGACGTTAATTTCTCCTAAAACGCTACGATTTTACCACAAAATATTGTTTCTTTCGCGAGTTATAAGAAAATAAAATTTCGTTTTTAGCAATTGAATCGGTAATATCAAAAACATTCAATTAAAATTTTTCTGCGGGCTTAGCATGGCGATCCGAAGAAATAAATTTAAATAAGTATATTTTGTTCGTTTTTGACAGAAGATTTCCCGGCAGCCATTTTAAAAATATGGCTATTTAGAAATGTTGACTTCTATTGACGACTTCGGACTTTGTTACGATTAAATAAGAACTATTTTACAACGAACTATTTGGATAAAATATTTCTTCTTTAAGTAAATGACAAACCGTAAAGGAACTATTTGTCTAAGACCGCCATGATGTGAGCTCATGCTCGGGAAGAAAAGAAATGTTGTTTCTCATAACGACGATGCGTCAACCTCCGAATAGTATTAATGTTTCTTCAATCTGTCATTTTGTCGATTCTTCGGTGTTTCTAGTATGTTGTTATAAAATGGCATTATATGCTCTTCCAGAATGCTATCCTGAACTTGTTTTAAATCGTCTATTTTTTTATTGATGACCTTGGGATTCATGATTGATGAATTAAATCAATTGGGATTATGTCATAGGCTTTAGCTGACAGCAATGAAACAGAAGTTGAACACCATTTATTAAATTCTAAAACATCTTCAAGTTTTAGCTGTATGACTGTAAATGTTGAGCTGAAGTTCAAAACCAAATCAATGTATTACATTCTCCTGGAACGTAGATACGATCGTGCTTTTAAGTTAAAAAAATTGATGACTCAAAAATCAATATCATTTGATATAAACGAATGACCACGTATGAGAAAATACTAATAAACTTAAAATCGAAATAAAAAAATCAAAGAAATCAAATCAAAAAAAGCAACGCCTAAGGAATTGTCCCTACGTGATGCCTACCACCGGTTCGGGAACTAACCCGGCAAAAGAAACTCGCACGGGGCCATCTTTTATCAAAAAGATGAAAATAAATCTCAATAATGTACATTTTTTATTTTGACTGGGGCAGCCGTCCGAAAAAAAGTGAATACTTAATATGTGGCCTGCCATCTAGTAGTGCATGCAAAAACCTCATAAGTCACTGACTAATATTGTTTATGTAAAGACGTAATTGCATATAATTTTAAATATATATATAAACACACCGGCATATTTTGCGGAACACAAGAAAAAGGTCCATAATTAAAAAAATATGGTTATTTTAAAATCTACTTACTACACTTCTTTTCTTATTTAAAGTTTCATTTGTTTTACTTAAAATGAGATCACATTTAGAACAGATTTTGCGAGTAAAGGCTATTAATGTGAAAAATGGTACATTTTTGAACTTTTCATGTAACCGGGAAAAGTGAAAATTAATATTAAAATAACAATTAATTAAATTACAAAAATGGTGATTAATATCGCGTATTTCCTCCATGTGCTCTTATTCAAGTTTTTACCCGTCTAGGCATACTGAGAATGATGTTATCGATGGTCTCCTGGGATAGTCTCTGCCATTCCTCAACTACGGCGATTCGCAGTTCACCCACGTTGGCAGGAGCTGGAATTCTGGACTTAACTTTTCTTTTCAGCAAGTCCCAAACGTGCTCTATTGGGTTCATATCCGGTGATCTCGCCGGACACAACATAACAGTGATATTCATATCATTAAGATAAGCTTAAGTTACCCGAGCGGTATGCGGCCGAGCATTATCCTGCATACAAACAAAATCGTCACCGATATATGGGGCAAACGGTACGACATTTTCTTCTAAAACTTCTCTGATATAGCGGTCTGCAGTCAGACTCCCTCTGTCAATCACTACCAAGTCTGTGCGAGCTCCCAAACAAATGCCCGCCCAAACCATTATAGATCCACCACCGTATGCAACTGTAGTTTCAAAATTTGTCTGAATGTATCGTTCTCCTTTGCGTCTGTATATTCTTTGCCTGCCGTCAATTTGATTTAAGAGAATTCTGCACTCATCACTAAACAATACCTTACTCCATTGGTCCGCGTTCCAAAGTCGATGTTCCTGAGCAAAAGTTAACCTGTTTCTACGATGATTTACCTCGAGCCTTGGAGCCTTGGCGGGCACAAATGAACCCAAACCAGCTTCTTCGAACCTTCTTCGTACCGTACGCATACGTACGTACACTTACACACCGCACTGCTTCTAACTCATGTCGGGCTTGGACGGCCGTCAAACGGGGGTTCCTACGTACACGAAGCCGAATGAAACGATCATCCCTACTCGAAGTGCGTCTTTTTCTGCCTTGTCCTGGTTTTCTCACATAAGTACCGGTCTCCCTGAACCGTTGGATACTGCGATGGATCGTTGAAACTGGTCGACGAAGATCTCTGGATATCACTCTGTAGGTTTGACTATTTCTTCGCATTTCGAGTGCCCTGGCAATCTCCGTTGGGGCTAAGTCAGGCATAATTCAGTCCTCAACTCCAAAAAGATACGCGATTAAAAAAAAAACTAACAAAAAACAGTATTTCAATGAAATTTTAAATCAAACTCAGAAGGAAGAAATACTCGAAGTTTGCTCCAGATAGAAGGTGTATTTGAATAAAATGTGATGTTCAGTTGTTTTCTTAATTTGAAAATATTTCTTTTTAAATTAAATGACGTATAAACCAGCCAGCAACCTTATATGATACTGATATCAAACCTTTATTTTATGTTCCGCTAAACAAATATGCCGGTGTATATATATATATATTATATACTAATATATGCAATTAACGTCTTTCACTCAGCATTATTAGAAGGGTAAGGGTTGTATAGACTTACGTGGTTTTTACCAAGAATACGCATCTCCCTTTTCAGCGAAAAAGCATTTTGGAAAAAATTGTGACTTAAGAGGTTTTTGTAATGACCGACTCAATTACAGTTCCATTTTTACGGGCAGTTGGTCCACTGGCCACCAAATATTCCCACCACTGCAACTCTTGTGAGCCAGGATCCAGCCCCGGATCTTCAATTTTTTTAGGCAGGGCAAAATCTTAAAAATGCCGCCCCCGTCCACATAATTTTTTTTTACCTTTACCATCTTTATAATTTCAGCTATCAAATGTCCACTAATTCATTGACATTTGGACTTCGGCTTTCCGGAAATAATACATCCAGTGGATTGAGCCAGCGTGGGGACCGTAGCAAATTCTGCTACGGGGCCCCCGAGCGAAAAGCGGGCGAGCGGAGAGAGCGAGCATAGTATGCTCGTTATATAAAACGCGAGCGAGTGTAGCGAAGGAGTAAATTTTTTATTCTATTTTACTACTTGAGTTAATTTTTACACCCTGAAAGACTGTGTACTTTAGAAAACACAATTAAATGAATATTCTAAAACCGACCGACGGTACTAAATAACATAATATTATGTGTTCTGTATCTTAAACGCGAGCAAGCGTAGCAACGAGCAAAAATTTTTTAAATTAAAATCTGTTCATCTTTAAAAACTGAAATACTATTCTCATCCACACGAAATGAGAAACTGTTACGTTTTTTATCATTAAAAAGGGAACTGTTAAGTTTTTTGAAAATAAGTTAACAAATGAAAAAACATTCTTCCACTATATGTAGGTGTTAAACGATTCAGAATAATTTCATGAATCGGATAACTACACTGTCGTGTGCAGTTTTTTTTTTAAAAGATTTTAATTTTCATATAGGTACAATAAACAATAAGTTTATCCTGCGGGCGAGCGGTCGCGTATTTTGAACTATGCCTACGCGCTTCGCGAATAATGTTCGTGCAGCGTATCTCACTCCGCGCGCTGCGCCCGGTCTCGTGGTCCGTGTTCTGTAACTCTGGGTATCGATTGAGTTGATATTATGGTCACAGTATAACGAGGGTTTCTGTACCTGCTTGTACTATTATTTTTTCTGTGGTCATACTTAAGTAAATTTTGAGTTGTTCATTCGTCTGTAAAGTGTGAATGTGGCCGCCCTACATAGTATTATCAAAGAGTACTATATTTTGTAGTTAGCTAAAGCCGGCATTGTTTCACCGAATATCAAGTCGATATAATTTGTAAAATATGTACTAATAAGTAATAAATTATTTATTAATCGTACAGCAACAAAAAGTATTTATCATTGTTAAAAAAAACGATTACAAAGTTCAACGGAATCGATATTATTTTGTCTTCGATGGTGAAGATACACCACTAATGTCGCCGGGCGTGGTGCGATTGCGCGAACGGCGATTTGGCTTTGGTTGGTTGAGCCGGATGCGATTTGTGTATGAAGTGAGTAATGGAACGCTGTAACGGATTTGTTTATATCAAAAATAACATTTATTTTAGCATCCAATAGGTAGGTTATGTTCAAGACAATTTGTGTGAAATTTGTGAAATTTTATCAAATCAAAGTGAATTCTATAGTTTACATGTTTTTGTGCGAAGGAACACGGTTGGAAACAATCAGTCTTCATGGGCGTTAACTTCAGGTTATGTATCAAAGCTTAATATTAAATTAAAATATAGGTTAATCCTGTCCAGGATAGTATTTCTCGGTTCTCTTATGAATATTAAAATATAACTTAGCGTCCTATAAGTTAGCTTTAATAATCGAAAAGATATTACTTAGAATTTTGATTCCTTTCCTCGGTTGAAAAACCAGTCGTATTTACTTGAAATTCCTTTGTTATTACCCTGCCAAAAGTGTCTTTTAGCTCAACAAAAGTATATAATTGCAGGCTCCTTCTATGAAAAGACTTAATTATGAAGTATAAGGTTATTTTAACGATATCAATAGCTGCAATCTTTCGAACATGTTATGCACAAGAGTATGCGGTTCCTACATACAATACCGACACAAGTCTACCAAATGAGTACACTGGGACCAATGATCCCAAATACGACAATCCGTACGATCCCAATCGCCGGTACCAAAATCAGTATGACTCGAATCAGTACGACCGAAACCGAACCCCGTACACCGATCAGCGGAAAGACTACGACGCTCGCAATGACCCGGTGTACAATCCGAATCCATACAACCCCGATACAGCCGCAAATGGGGCAAACCCCTGGGATGTGAACAGATCCTACAACACGGCTTTCAGAGGGGAGCTGGAACATGACAGCATTATCATCAATGAAGCGTAAGTTAGCTAAATGTATGACTATATATTATTAATATTTAAAGTTCGTGGTTGTAGTGTGTAATCTCTGGATCTACTGAACCAATTTTGAAAATTCTTTTACCAATAGAAAGCTATATTATTTGTGAGTGTCGTAAGGCCCTTCATGTTGGCAATAATTGTGGCGGATATTGTGGCTGAGGTGTTGGCCAACAGTTTGTAAAGGCATCCACACATTGCAAGGTCAGTATGCTTCACTTCAGGCCAAGGTGGAGATGTATTTATTCCCTAGGTTAATTTTTATCGTGGGAAAATGGAATTTTCTGTTTGATATAATTCTATAAATCTGAACGCTTCCTCATTCGTCATTGTTAAACTAGACATTTTTATTACTAAAGATTATATAACGCAATGTTCGACGATGAAAACAAAAGGTATATGTGTGTGCTCACTGTCGGAGCTTGTGACAAACTATGCATGTCAAAAAACCAAAACCGCACGGATCTAGGTCAAGTTGCGATCCAAGTTGTGGGCCCTCGTTCCAACACACACCAATCCCTAATCTACACAATGGCCAATAGTGTTATGGCCATCATGATAGCCAACATGAAGAAGGGCCAATAGGCTATCTTTACATAGTTTAAAATAGAGTTGCTTCATTCTCTTTTTCTGATTCAAGAGGAAGGTTTGTATGTATAATACATTGCACCCATGCAAAGCTGAGGTGCGTGTCTAGTAAATTATAAAAATATCTTGTAAAACCCAATTCACTGCAAGCAAATCAGTAGTATAAAAATATGATTTATTAAACAGAAATTATTAAAATTTGTGCAGTCTAAGCTGTGATGTGATGTTCCACATTGGGTTTTTAAAATGTGCAACATCAAATCACCTTATAGCTTATTTGGCATTTGCCCTTATGGATGTCCTGTGGCTGAGTCAACAATAGCTGTAACTGTACATAAATAATAACTAACTTGATTACAATATTAATTTTACCCCCTTACTAATAAAAATATTTACACAACAGATAAGATATTCAATGTTGCTGTCTTTGTCTGTCAAGTGACTTTTCCAAGGTACCAGATAGAAACGGCAACAACGAATTCCCTATCCGTTGTGTAAACATTTTTATTAGTATGGGGGATAATGTACAGCATGTTGATATTATATTTGTTTTTAGGACATACTTTATAGTAGCGTCACGGATGATCAGACCTGGCCAAGTATACAAAATATCCACAAATATCTTGCGCGCGAGACTGCAGACTACTATCAGGGCTTCAATATCATGTAATGGTGTGGAGATCGCAGATGTCAGTGGGAGAGTCAAGGAAGGAGTGCCAGAAGTGTTGAATATGAAGGTATGAATTGTACTATACTTAAAATACTTAACATGTACCTTTAATACCAAACTAAAAAGTTTATGAATAAATGTAATAATTGTACTAAGTAGTAAATATATATTCTGATACAGTAGAGCTTCGCTAATATGGGCCTCCATTATCTCATTGCACACTAATCTGGACAGGTGAGAGGATCAGCAGGGGAATGTTCGCTGGGAAATTGATAGGTGCAGGATACAACATGTCAATATTCAATAATTTTGCAGTCACTCAACATTATTTTATACTCATAGTTAATTTAATAAGCAATGCAGACCAAATGGCACCACCTCGTAAACATTCTATTTTGTAAATGATGACAAAACCCAAGTTAAAAATGTGTTTCATTCCTCCTAAAACATTGCATATTGAACAGCCTCTGTGTTCCAGTGATTAAGAGCTTGGGTCTCGACTCTGAGCTCGTGGGTTCGATTCCCGCATTGGAACATCAAAAAATGTTGTTTCCAAGTTTGGTTAGGACAATGCAGGCCGATTGCCAGATTGTCTGAAAAGAAAATTGATCCATGCGTCGGATGGGTATGTAAAAAGTCGGACCTGCGCCTGATCTCTCGCCAGTCGTGTTGGTCTGTCCGTCCCAATGGATTTCGAGAGTAAAGGAAGAGAGACTGCTCTTGTGTACTGCGCACACACTTGGGCACTATACAATAACTCCGTAGCTGGCCTGGTTTAAATCAAACCGGCCACTGTCACCGAAATCGGTGTGGTGAGCTATATTATAATCTGGACACATTGATGATTAGGAAGGGTCTTGTTTTTCTGTGTTCTAAAACAAGCAGATACCTACATATTAGATGATATTAAGACTGTTCAACTATCTTTGTACACATAGCTATTAGCTGGCTAAGAATTTGGCAATAAAAAAATTGAATAAAATTGTAGCACCTACAATGTTACTTGTTAAATATATTATGTTTGTTTTTACAAATGCTTATTTCAGTCACTGATAGCTTTTGTGTTGTTTTGTAACTGTTAAAAATATGAACTAACTAGCAATATGTGTATCGAAAAAATGTAATTTGTGATCTATTATAATGTTGCTACTTTTACATAACCATTTCTTTCACTATATATAACAGGTATCTTTTATGTATTTGGTACCTGCCTAATAAGTGAATAGTACTCAAAACACTCAAATCACAATGCATACATGTAGGCATATGCATACAATTATTACTTGTAATCTGAAAGACAATGCTTAAGTTTGCATGTCTTATGAATACAGATGAACTCATACTTAATAGCATTGATATTATTATTTCAACATTATCCTGTTTTCATAAGGTCCCTGAGACGTCAGTACCTGGGGACTACAAGTTGCGCGTCGAGGGACTGTATCTGGACGATCCTTTCGGAGGCCATGCATTCGTCAACGAGACCCAGCTCATTTTCTCGAGACGATTCATGACGATATTCATACAGATGGACAAGCCGGTTTATATGCAGAGTCAGACAGGTGAGACATCATGAAATTTAATTCATAAGCAGGTAGAGTCTTCTCATAATTTATTTTATTATAATGACGACATGCAATCACAATACAATTTGGGATACGATATGGAGAATATGTTATAATAATGTTATCTATATAAGGATGTACAAAATCAATTATGCATATTTTGAGCATTTTACAGGTGATTTAAAGAGGAAGCAAAGACTTAGCCTAAACAACATCGATACAATGTGCTGTGCGAGATCAATAACATTAATAGCGCCGTAAAGAGCGTACTGCGTAATGTAATATTGTTTATTTAGTATATATTTTTTTCGAAATTTTATTTTTCAGCCTAAACGTCTTGACATAAGCAGCAGACCATAAGCCCAAAACAGCCGTAATTGATTTTGTATATCCCTATATACACAGAAATATTGATATAACTTGACGAGAATAAAAAAAAATATTATGTGTAGTTTTGCGTACTTATATCTAAAAATACAAAAGTATGTCCCCCTTCTGGCATCACTAAACTATAAGAGATAGAAACATGTAAGTTTCCAAGCTGATATATCATGCTAAAAACTCTTTAGGAAAATTATTTTCAGCGAAATCGGACAATAACTTTTAGAGGTAATTTAATGAAAACCTATAATTGCGTGTTTATAGTCCTTAGACATGTCCTGACTTAGACTGCTCTTGACTAAGTTATTAGGATAGAATTAATGAATGAATCGCTTTTGCGCAACATTCGTAATTTGTTATTTGTTAGTACAGTTTTGAAAGGGAACTTTTGCAATATACATAACATGGTAGCCTGCAGTCTGAAAATAGGGCCATTGATTGATGTTCTCAAGATGGTTATTTATATACCGCGTATGTTGTAACTTCGCCCGGAACATCTCCGTGTTGGAGGCGATGATTGATAACTATATTATTATGTAGTATACTGCAATGCACAGTCACGAGCAGTATGTGAAATTCACGCAAAATTGTCAAAAAAATATTAAGAACTAGCTTATGCTCGCGGCTTCGCCGGCGTAAATACAGTATCCCACGGGAACTCGGTACTTTTTCAGGATAAAAAGTAGCTTATATGTTAATCCAGAGTTCAAACTACTACCATACCAAATTGTATCAAAATCCGTTCAGTCGTTTTTGCGTGGAAGAGTAACAAATATCCATCCATCCATCCATTCATCTATCCGTCCTCACAAACTTTCACATTTATAATAGTAATAGGATATATCCTAGTAATATATTATCATATTAGTATAAACACTAGATCTTTACAAGTTATTAAGGTACTTTGAATGAGCTTTAAATGAATTATTGAAACAAGGGTGAAACAGTTTAAAAGTTTTTATGACCTGTTATAATTATGTATTTTTTAAATCTTATCAATGAATAAGTATACTCAAATTATATGCGTGTGAAGATTCGTAGTGTTACAACAATCGGTGCGGGCATCGCCAATGGTTGTGGCAGACCGGCTGCAGCGCCAAATGTGTCACAAAAGTATTTAACCTAGATCTCTATGGCTCAGTGGTCAGCGCGTCGGCGCGCGGCGCTCAAGCCGGAGGTCGCGGGTTCGAGCTGAAGGAGGAAAAAGTTTTCTGTGTCCCTGGGTCAAGGATGTGTACTAAAAATGTATATAATATTATAGTAAAAATCTTAAATATAGTGTTAAATATATTTCCGATGTCTGGTACCTACCCGTAACACAAACAAGTTCTTCGAGAACTTTCCACGGGACCAGATTGACGTGGTGTGAAAGCGTCCATGGATATTATTATTATTAATAGTGATGCATCAATTTAAGTCGGAACTTCCTTGGGCCCTACTAAGTCCCAATTTGCGTCTACTACACGGACAAGACAAGCCGTTGACAGTTGATATCGGATATAATGGCTTATGGCTATCTGTTATTCTGACAGAACAAAAGTCGATATATTATGTATGCATTTGTTTTAAATCAGTAATATTCGTATATTATCCGAAAGGCAACATCAATATGGACCGCAAAATGCAAAAAGTACAGTAATCAGTTGCTAAATGAAAAAGTTACATCCTACAGGACTAAAAGGACTAAAAAAAAATCGGACCAGTAGTTTAGACGCTACGATAATAATAATAATAATATATCTATGGACGCTTCACACCACGTCAATCTGGTCCTGCGCTAAGTATCCGAAGAACTTGTGGTACAGGTACCAGACAACGGGAAGTACCTATATTTAATACTTTAATACTATACACATATTAAAAATTTTTATTATATAATAAGCATATTAAATACACATCCATGACCCAGGAACACAGAAAAACTTTTTGTTCCTTCGGCGGGATTCGAACCCGCGACCCCCGGAGACCCGCGACGCTCAACCACTGAGTCACAGAGGTCGTCACGATGGAACAAACATATATACATACATATATAGACGGCCAAAATCATTACCTTTTGGCTTCGCAGTATTCGAGTAAAAACGACGATTTTTTGCTATGATTTAAAAACGAAAGTTATTGTTCAAATCCAATTGTTATCTGCAACAGTTGTTAAAACAACGATATAAATAAACGCAGTATTTAAGTTAGTAAAATTAATTTTGTATTTATCTGCATTCCGCTGTGACGTCAATCGTGCAACATTTTTGTATAGAGCGTTTTTAACACTCCAACGATATTACTTTTGTGATGACTGTATTTCGGCAACGGTTGATCGTAGTTATTCCATTGCAAAGACTATTTCCTGGCTTATTGTGTACTTTTTGCAAAGCCAAAACAAAAAACCTATGTTTTTTCCACATTTTAAGGGATTTAAGAAGTGACATTATGAATTGTAGCCCCTAGTATGAAATAAATGGGGAACCAAATAAGGAGCCTGAAAGGATGTTTCATCTGCTTGTTTTCGCAGTACATTTTCGCGTTATCCCCATCAACACGGGGCTGAAGGCGTTCGGGCGCGCCATCGACGTGTACATCCTCGACCCGAACCGCCGCATCATGAAGCGCTGGCTGTCCAGACAGGTGAGATATACATACTACACTATTTCTACATAACAGCTCCCCACACCGATTTCGGTGACGGTGCCCAGTTACATTGAAACGAAAAAAAGGAGTTATTTTATAGTGCCCAAGTGTGTGCGCAGTACACAAGAGCACTCTCTCTTCCTTTGCTCTCGTAACCCAGTGGGACGGACGGACCGACACGACTGGCGAGAGATCTGGCGCAGGACCGACTTTTTACATGCTCATCCGACGCATGGATCATCTCTTTTATTAGATACAATATTATTTTATATTCTAAATTATTAAACATGCTGCAATCGGTAAGCCTGATTTTCAAGCGAGCGTAGATTAGCTATGAGTTGGGACTAGGGCGCCCAATCCATCGCGGGGACCTAAGCATGTACCCTGTGTGCCCAGTGGTAAAGAGGGGCCTGGAAATACGGAAAACGTCCCGGGTCGCATACCTAGTAGGCACAGACGACCCCGTCTCTAAATCTCACTTCTTGTCTACGAAGATAACCCCGTCCATGTACCTTCAAGTAGAAGAGGTCTGTCTGTACATTTTATACCCCTTACTAATAAAAATATGCACACCCCGGATAAGATATTCAATGATGCTGTCTTTGTCTGTGACTTTACCAACGTATTATACATTGACAGCAACATTGAATAGCTTTAGAAAGGGTGTTTATAAACATATTTTACTTAAATTGTGAATATTTGTTAGCATTCACCGAAAAACGCCTACTGTCTCTTCTAGCACCATGGTTCACCCAATAATACATTATGCTTTTTCATTTAATATGAACGTGGGCAAAAGCTTGTTGCAAATTAGCAGTTTACGACAGATACTTCCGATTCAACCGCACTTACAACGCGTGAATCCATAATAGGATGAACACGACCTAAGATGGACAGAACCTAATGCGACTATTGTGACCATATTGCCACAATACGGCGCTCACCGTGTTATTATGATCCATTGTAGCGACCGATCGACATAGGAGCGAGATGTCGTGTTAAATTGTCGCAATTTGACCATCATTGCTCAAGTATTGAGCTATTGAGTGGTATATTGTTATGCAAATAATGCTCACATTTACACTAATTTGTGTTAAGTTTATATTTGTCCACAGACATATTTTGTCTCTTTTACTTGACATAAAGTAAGAGAGTGGCAAAACAGGGATCCCTTTTTTTCACATAATTCTTTTGGTTCCCTATTTTTTCGTATAAAATCATGTGTGTCTTAATTTTACTTGGCATAATTTCATTTGACCTAATAGTAGTTTATTCATTTGGCATAAATTTTTTAACATAATTTTTTACGCATCATTACTAAAAGCATAATAACAGCTGTTAAGCATACTTATTGTAAAGCATACATTTTTTACGCATAATATTAATTAAGAGGCATATTACATCTTGACCGTGATTTTTGCGTAAAATGGCCAATTATGGCGTTCTTGATCTTAGAAACAAAGATACATTAACAATTTCGACATATTGAATAGTTATAGGCCTAGTTTGTTTTGCTCAACTTTTTAAATAAACCCAAAATTGCAGAGAAAGATTTTCATAAAATGCGCGAAGGTACTTTTGAGCTCCTGGATTGAACTTCTGTTCTAAGCAAATGAAATAATAAAATGAGAATGTTATCTCCTATATAGTCGTATAGTTCGTAGCGGCCTTAGAATTTTGAAATATCTTTGATTTAATATAGAAAAAAATCTTATTCTAAGCCAAAAAACTTCGAAAATAGCTTTAAGTTAACTGTGAATTACTCCTATCTACGTATTATTAAGCAAAATTTATACCAGAAAATTTTTTTTTTGCATACTAATGTAAAAATATAATATTTATACGCCGCATAATTAAAATCTTATAAACATTATTACACAATTTTACTGCATTGCTCTAACGAAATATTATGTAGGCGCTTTACATATTGGGTAGAAGGACGTTGATTATTTTCTATTTTCCTACCGACATTTCACAAACCATCCTTTCACTAAGTGTTATCGTGTGTCGCTAAGTAGGATTTGATTAGTTTGTCTTGTAAATAAGTGAATTTGTACTTTCAAATGGATAATACATTGAAACCTTTTATTACTAAAAAAGCGGAAATAAATCTAAATATGAACGGATTCATTTACGAGAAAAAAAGGTAAAGTAATGATAAATTCTACTGGGTGTGCGAGTTAAGACGAATTATTATTTTAAACATGTTAGCGGCTTACTGTTGGCCCTAGGGCCACCCCGCCGCAACTTAACCTACTGCTAAGGCCTCCACAGACGAGAGGCCGATCGTTTCAGTTAGAACTGACGTCAGTTTGGCCTGAACGGATTCGAGCACATACACGGAGAAAATCGAATCCGACCGAACTGACGTCAGTTCGGCCCTTAGAATGGCACGTTCAGTCCATCCGTACAGGTCAGAATTAATGTTGCCAACTTAGTTGTTTTACAAAGTTTTAGTACTAAATTTTGTATTTTATTCTCTCCTTAGTAGGAATTTAGTTGTTAGTAGTGGTTATGTAGAAAATAGCTAGACAGTAATCATAATATGCAAAGTATATATATATATATATATATATATATATATATATATATATATATATATATATATATATTTAAAATATCCTTTAAAGGACAGTGCGACAGTCCGAATTGACGCGGAAATTATTGACAAATAAAGTTAATTTTCTTGAACATGTGCCACACGTTTTAATACAAAAGCCTATTTTGACCCAGGAAGGGTTATATCTTTATAGGCCGATTCACAATATGTTTTGTCGATTCCCGATTTTTTCGCATAAAATCATATGTCATAATTTAACTTGGCATAATTTATTTTGTCCTAATAATATAGTTACGCATAATATTGATTTGGAATAACTGTTTCGGCATAATTTTTTTGACATAATCACTTTAAGCATAATAATCATTAAGCATTCATATTGTTAAGCATACATTTATTTAAGCATAATGATATTTAACTATAATTTTACAAAGCTTAAACATATTTAACCATAATGATATAAAATATTAAAACACGTTTTGATCGCTATAAAAAGTTGTAACCTTACCAAAACTACACAAACGTTATTAAACGCTGAGTTTTTTTAGCTATGTTATTACTTTGAACACGTTTTGAACGAGATAAAAAGTTCTAATCTAACCCAAAACTACATAAACGTTATTTCACAATGGATTAACCTATTCTATATTACACTATGGTACCCAAGTTTACCAAGAAACAATTAGGTATGCCGAAGTATTGTTATGACAAAAAAAATATGCCTAACAAGTTATGCCAAAGAACAATTATGCCAAAGTATTGTTATGACAAAAAAATGCCTAACGTGTTATGCCACATTAAATTAGGACAATAACATTAGTCTAAAATCTAAATAATATTTTTGCCTAATGATATAATATGCCAAAGTATTATTATGACAAACAAAATTATGCCTAATGAGTTATACCAAAAAGAATTGGGATCGTCTTTTTTGTCATAATTTAATTTGCCATAACTTATTTGGCATAATTTTATTACGCATAATAATACTTTGGCATAATTGTTTCTTGGCATACTTCACCATTAGGCATAAATATCATTTAGACTAATATTTTTTGTCCTAATTTAATGAGGCATAACTCGTAATGCATATTTTTTTTGTCATAATAAATGGATAAAATGGAAGGACAGAATGAAAACACGGTTAAGGTAATTAAGCTCATATTTATGAAACCGATAACTATAAAAAGCTACTAAACTTAGGAATCCCTAAAAGTTTTTTTACGTGCTACTATGTGCTATTATGATAAGGTGTCATAATAGCACATAGAAGCAGGCCACTTTGCATATTATGATTACTGTCTAGCTATTTTCTACATAACCACTACTAACAACTAAATTCCTACTAAGGAGAGAATAAAATACAAAATTTAGTACTAAAACTTTGTAAAACAACTAAGTTGGCAACATTAATTCTGACCTGTACGGATGGACTGAACGGCAATAAAATTGGACTGAACGGTAATAAAATTCGAGTGTAAAATAAAACCAGTCAAGTGCGACTAGCACAAGATGAAGAAGGCAACATGAGTTCCGTACAAAACGGAAAAAATCACGTTTGTTGTATGTGAGCCTCAAATTTTTATTTTATTCTGTTTTTAGTATTTGTTGTTATAACGGCAATAGAAATACCTACATCATACATTTGTAAACATTTTAACTGTCGAGCTATCACGGTATAAGAAGATTAAGATACAGCCTGGCGACAGACGGAAGAACAGCAAAGTCTCAGTAATAGGGTCCCGTTTTTACCCCTTGGGTACGGAACCCTAAAAATGGCACGTGGTCTAAAGAAATCTATTAAAGTTCATTGAAGTATTTAAAACTTTAGAGCCACTATGGTTGATAAAATCTAAAGACTATTACTATAAAACAAAGAGAAATGATTTCTATGACATATTACTGGAAAAATGTATGACACAATAATACGGTTTCGTCGATAGCGTGATTACAATTGCAGCAAAATACAATTAATAAATAATATAATAGCCTAAACTGACCAAGAGCATGTCACGACATGTCTAAGGAGGGTTCCGTAACTATCAACGCGCAATAGATTTTCTTTGAATTACTACAAAAGTTATTGTCATAAAGTTATTACAGAACCTAGGAGAGCGGCGGACAGACAGACAGACGGACCGGCAGAGTGAAATTATAAGGATTCCTTAAGTATTACGGAACCCTAAAAACCCGACCGAAGCTCGCGGCAATTTTCCGTGTATGAGCTCGAATTCGTTCAGGCCGAAGCTTAGATTATGAATTATTAAGAATGAAGTAAATCATACTGAGCCATATCGGCTCAGTTTGTTCGAACGACTCGTCAGTTGTCAAGATCAAGCGCTAGTGCATACATCTCCGACTATTAAAAACATTATGACGGTTTGTGTCGTTATTGGGTGTCACAATGCATCGGAAAAGAATTAAAAAAGCTTCGGACATAACATTTCATATGTAAGTATGAAATGTTATGTCCGAACAATTTGACTTGTATTAAGTCAAATATTTAAAACATTTTAAAATAAAATCATATTATGTCGCATCTTGCTGCCCTATTGTGAATTGTGAGTGTTACTGATAAAAATAAATTTATTTCATAATTTTCATGGCTAACTAATAGTTGCAACTACGACAAAGTTTTATAATATTTTCTGATTTTTTTAACTATCAATTTAAAGTATTGCCAGTATTAAGATAACCCTTAATATATTACTTAATACCAGTTTAATATAAATAAAGTTCACAAATTAAATAAATAATAATAAAGTTGTTTATTACCCTTAAAGTCTTTTACAAATTTTAATTTGTGTTTAGATGGTTTAAAATGAAATATAAGTTACTTATATTTTTACATCTCACGATATTAAGAAAAACAAATACAATAATTCCAATTTTAAGAGTACTCCACAACTTTAAAGTTTTGTTTGTGTGCGTATCGGTATGTAATGCTTACGCCTACATCTATCTGTTGCTAGCTTCACTCTGTACGATGCGTTTGTTTGAAGACAATCTAGGCGTTATCAATCTAAGGGCCGAACTGACGTCAGTTCGGTCGGATTCGATTTTCTCCGTGTATGTGCTCGAATCTGTTCAGGCCAAACTGACGTCAGTTCTAACTGAAACGATCGGCCTCTCGTCTGTGGAGGCCTTAGCAGTAGGTTAAGTTGCGGCGGGGTGGCCCTAGGGCCAACAGTAAGCCGCTAACATGTTTAAAATAATAATTCGTCTTAACTCGCACACCCAGTAGAATTTATCATTACTTTACCTTTTTTTCTATATTAATCAATATTATGCGTAACTATATTATTAGGACAAAATAAATTATGCCAAGTTAAATTATGACATATGATTTTATGCGAAAAAATCGGGAATCGACAAAACATATTGTGAATCGGCCTATAAAGATATAACCCTTCCTGGGTCATAATAGGCTTTTGTATTAAAACGTGTGGCACATGTTCAAGAAAATTAACTTTATTTGTCAATAATTTCCGCGTCAATTCGGACTGTCGCACTGTCCTTTAAATATATATATATATATATATATATATATATATATATATATATATATATATATATATATATATATATATATATATATAGACAAAACATATTGTGAATCGGCCTATAAAGATATAACCCTTCCTGGGTCATAATAGGCTTTTGTATTAATACGTGTGGCACATGTTCAAGAAAATTAACTTTATTTGTCAATAATTTCCGCGTCAATTCGGACTGTCGCACTGTCCTTTAAATATATATATATATATATATATATATATATATATATATATATATATCGTGTTAACTAACTAGGCTTCTATGTACAAAAAGAAAATTTTACAGTTCCCTTTGACTGACATTCTCCGTATGTGTATACAGAGTAACTTCGGCACGGTGAGCCTGCAGTACCAGCTCTCCGATCAGCCGGTATTCGGTGAATGGCTCGTGCGAGTGGAAGCGCTGGGACAGGTGGAGGAGGCGCAGTTCCTGGTGGAGGAGTACTACCAGACGCGGTTCGAGGTGGGTGTCGTAGTTTATAAAAAAAAGACTTGACATACGTGTACAGAGTACACGTTGCAGAAATAAAACTGCATTCGTAATTTATAGTTTAAAAATACCCTCAATGCGCCTAGAAAAGTTTCGCTTAAAAATATTAATGCAGAATAATCCAGCCAAACTGATGAGACCTATCCGGAGTCACAGTCGAGTTTATTTTTTCACTTGTGTCTGTCATATGCCACAACCTACGCACGGTTTGTACGCTGCGCGGTACCTATTGCAATGTATAAAGGTGGGACTGCACTAGGCGGCAGCGGAGCAACGCGACACGTCCTTACTAGTAATGCCGCAATGAAGTGCCGCATGGCGTAGTTCCGCTGACGCGTAGTGCGTTATGTCTCATACAATTTCATACAATTGAAGAATATTGGCTGTGTTGTGCTGTGGCTATCACAGTCCACAAAGTGTTTTGTATGTCGTCGCACGGTTACATGTGACAGACATGCGCGCTTGAGGAGAAAGAATAAACTTTGAAGCTTGAGTATTTAAAACATCGTATGTTTCAAACTTTAAATAAATAGACGCATTTCTTTCCCAGGTGAACGTTACGATGCCGGCGTTCCTATTCAACAGCGACGCGTTTATCAGCGGCCGCATTATGGCCAACTACACCTCCGGCGCGCCCGTGCGCGGCAACCTCACGCTCAAGGCCACCGTGCGTCCCGTGCCCACACGACGGCACCGTATAGACAGACCGGACTATAGAAGTTAGTTGACAGTCCTGTCTAGAATGTTTCCAAAAATTAGTAACAGATGCTTCACATAATTCGCTGTAAAGACGTTTAGGCAGAAAAATAATAGTTATACTACGTTTAACAGATAGCTATCAGTCAGACATACATGATAAAATGATTTTTCTGATATCTAGTAGGTATAATTCATACTATATAAGGTTTAGTAAAATCAATTACGGATATTTTGGGCATATGATCTACTGCTTATGTAAAACGTTTAGGCTGAAAATTAATTTAAATTAAAAATAAAAGTTTCGAAAATAAAACAAGTAAAATTACATTACATTACATACACGTTCGTTGCAGCGCTACGGAGGTCATTGAACTCACCCAGCTGATTAAATTGATATTATTTAGGCAAAGACTTAAGCGAAATGCTTTCGCTTTAAAGTCAGCTGTTTCTGTGAGGTTAATAACCTCAGCTCCTTAGAGAGCGCAATGAAATTTTATACAGTAACAACTTATATTTTATTCGAAATTTATCACGTATAGATCATATACCCAAAATATCCGTAATTGATTTTACCAAACCTTATATACATATAATTCTCAGCACAATATAAATAATGTACATACTGACCATCTTCATACTGGATCGGCCTAATCGGCGCATGCACACATATACGCGTCATTTACAATGCCGCTAACGAAACCTCAAATAGCAGACTTTGACGAGCAGACGTGAGAATCACGCCGCGCGCCGCGAAGACTCGGTGCTGCATTGAATTACTAACGAGTTTTAGTTAGTTGTGCCGCAACGCTTGCGCACTGGAAACGCCTTCTTTGTAGACGTACCAGCCCTAGCGCTCCACTCGGTCACGCTCAATTGTAGGTAAAAATTTCAAGGACACGGCTGAGTTCCGCTACTGTACGTTATTTTTTATTGTGGTCTCATTCTGCCTACAATCTTTTCTATATGTTCTTGTTACTGCCATTGTAATATGTTTACAGTGCGACCGAACTTCAACCCGTATCTCTACAACGAGACGGCCCAGCCCTACGATCCGAACAATCCGTATCAGTACGGGTACGAGGACGGGCGGCCGCCGTACCGGCCCGGCCAGCCTAACCAACTCGATCATCCCGACTGGTGGTACGACCCGCAGAAAGTCTACACGAGAGTCTTCAACTTTGTACGTACATCTCTATAGCTTTATGTATCTTTATCCTGTGAAAATTAACTGTGTACAGCAGGGTTTCCTAACATTTTTTTCACTAAACCTTTGACATAATCCCAGGGTTATAAATAATACTTTCATGCACCCCTGCATACAAATCCCGTTAAGTGGTCATCAAAAATATTGTGACTAGTCGAAATTTGTCTAACGGCCGCACTCAGAAACATTTAATGCTTACTTAAGGAGTTACTTGTAGAGATATTGACAGAAACTGTATTAATGTACTTTATGTCAAGGTCTGTACTAAGTAGCTCCTTAAGTAAGCATTAAAAGTGCGGCCGTAATAGCGATTGCCTCGATTAATATTTGTAATAAAAATGCCTAGAAATGTATAATTTGTATATTGCCCCCTTGATATCTCTCTACGCCCCTCTATGGATGCGCGCCCCACTGGTTGGGAACTCCTGGTGTACAGTGTCCCTTATTTCTATAAAGAATATATAACGTGAAGTACATGTTTTTCATAATGTGGATTTTTAACTATGGAATTAAAGAATATTAAAACTAAAATTGAGTTTACAATTTAATTAATATTATATCTAGCAATATCCCACGAAAATTTACCCACAACCTACAAGCAAATGTGTGAGTGCACGCATAAGCATGCTTAAAGCACCTCCCTCCTCCCACACTGCTTATGCGTACACTCAGAAACAAGATCGTGCAAACACCACCACCACAACAAGCAACAATGTCAGCAAGATCGTGCAAGGAGCCGGAGCATCCCTAGGAAGTGTGTCCAAGTGCTTGTGGGTATTTTTTCGCGGGATATTGCTAGATATAATATTAATTACATTGTATGCTATGGATTTCCGCAAAGTAACGCCTGATTATATTAACTATTTAAAATTGAGTTTGTTACTACTTTGGGGATCAGCATTTTCAACACTGATGATCAACACCATAATTACATAAATGTCGTTTGTTTGTTGCAAAGATATATATAATTATATTTGACTTGATAACGTAAAATTATCATCCGTAAACTGACTTAACAGACAACTATTTTTATTCTAGGACGAGGAGTACCCGTTCTGGATGCCAAAGCCTGATCCGATACAGTTCGCTCTGCACAACCCGAATGATCCCAACTACAACCAGTACAGCACACCGTCCTCGTACAACTACTACACGAATACTCAGTACACCCAGCTGCCGTATTTGAGATTTGTGAGTTTTTAGAAAGGCTAAGAAATTACTTGTACACTTGTAAATAATAATAGTTTTAAGGGAGAGGAGGGGCTCCGGGGGCCGAACGTAGTACTTTAAAGACCCCCCCCCCCTTCCCTCCTCTAAACAGCAGGCTTAGCATGCGCACCCTAGAAACACCGAAGAATCGACAAAATGACAGATTGAAGAAACATTAATAATATTCGGAGCGAAATAGGTCTTATTATAAGGCAGCAAGGTCGATGCATCGTCGTTATGAGATACTACATTTCTTTTCTTCCCAAGGATTAGCTCACAAAATGGCCTCTTTTGACAGCTAAAGTTGAAACGTCAAATAGTGTTACAATAATGTCAACTACTCCACAACATGGAGGTCGAAGACAAATAGTTTCTATACATTCAGTCATTTACTTGAAAATTTGATAATTTCTGACAGAAGTATTTCCCGGCAGGTATTTTAAAAATATAGCTGTTTAGAAATGTTGACTTCTATTGACGACCTCGTTACCGTGTATTAAGAACTATTTTGCAACGAACTGTTTTGGATAGAATTTTTCATCTTTTAAATTATTTCTTCGGATCGCCATGCTAAGCCCGCATGTCACGTAGAATGCGTATGTCCCTAATACACTTTGAAAAATATAATCATTTATAATATTATGTTACATTGATGATCTACAAAAAAGTTTATTTACAGTGTATATTGAAAAATAATATTATACTCGTATTTCGTCCTCGAGATTAGTAATGTTATTTATTAAAAACACCATGTAGTATCGCGTAAGTGATACCACTTCAGCACTATAGTTGAAAGCTGGCAACACAAAGAAAAAACATTATCCCTACCACACCAAACTCTTCTCTACCGAGACCCTTGAGCCGGCTTCATTCGCAATTTAGTGCTCAACCACTGCACATCTCATTGGGTTTCGCATTCAGTATAAAATTAAAAAATATAAGAAATTAACTAAATTATCTAAAATTACTTAAAATTTAAAAATTTAATAAAATTTAATTAAAAAATGTCTAAAAGGCAAAGTGCCGATAACAATTTAGATTTCATAGTTAAAAAGTTAAGAAAATTAGAAAAAGAAATAAAACGCGATCGATACAATAGGCGATCAAATTTATCCAGATCTAGTTCTTCAAGTAGCCCCTCAAGTTCATCGATATCTTCGATCGAGAACGCACCTGAAGCTTATAACGGTAAGTTATTTAAAAAATATAATACCTACTTATTTTTAACCGATATCTTGCGTCAGAATAGTCACCAGGACTATATAGATGTAGTGGGTTAACGGTTATTGCCTTTGATCCCTAAACACTTTAATGGATAGTTTTTTGCATCAGAATAGCCGCATGGGCTATATAGATGTAGAATTTATACTAAAACGTTTTTTTTACTAAAACGTTTTTTTCCATGTATTCCAGAAATGGATGGTAATTTACAAAAGGAAATTAATGATTCTCTTCCTATTGAGAATGTACTTCCGGAACAAGTGTGTCCTGGAACATCCACAAATTTGCCACTCGTTTCCGTGGATCTAGCTTCCGAGGAAGGTAGATCAAAAAACGAGTTTATAGAGATTTTGGGGGAAGATCCGTCCGCTACTGTTACCTACGGACCGGAAATACATAAAGAGATAGCATCTAGATTTACACACGTTTGTGTATCCGGTTTAGACAAAGAGAATCGTAAAAAATTAATTGAAAATTGTTACCTTTTTGGCGACAATTTAGCAGAAACGTTAAAAACTGCAAAAGCAGTTTCAAAATCTAGCTCCGACTTAAAGGCCGAACAGCAAAAACAAGTAAAACCTGCGCCAGTAAACAAGAATTTAAACTGAAAGGCGAGGACCTCGGCTCGCAGGCAGCCGACGGGCCAAGCGCCGCGCCAACAACAGCCTGCGCCTTCGAGGGCTCCTGCACCCGCGAGACACGCTGCTCAAACCTACTCGCGGCACTCCAAACAGAGCCGCCGCCAGTAGACGAGGTTCGTTACGCGGGTAGATTAGCTCATTTTTATAAACAATGGACTCTTATTACACCGGATCTTTCCGTATTGTCCTGGATAAAAGGCTATAAAATTAAATTTAACAAACCCGTTCAGCAAAATAGCGTAGCACATTTACACGAATTTTCAAATTCTGTTACAACAGAATTACAAGAAGCCGTTGATAGTTTAATATTAATAGGCGCTGTTTCTCGTAGTGAACCTTGTCAAGAACAATATGTATCCCGTGTATTTTTAATACCTAAACCAAACGGAAAAATGAGATTTATTTTAAATTTAAAAAATTTGAATAATTTTATAAATACCCGACATTTTAAGTTGGAGGATATCCGTACAGTTTTAAATCTGGTATCGAAAAATTGTTATTTAGCAACGCTTGATTTAAAAGACGCTTATTTTTTTATTAATATACACTCAGATTCACGAAAATATCTTAGATTTTTTGTTGGATACAAATTATACGAATTTAATGTTTTACCGTTTGGCTTATGTACAGCTCCGTATATTTTTACTAAAATAATGAAACCGGTTCTAAAATTATTACGTTCACATGGCTTGTTATCATCTATGTATCTAGACGATTTGATTTTAGTTGGGGGTACATATGACGAATGTGTCAAAAATGTAGAAGTTACTCAAAAATTATTAAGGAATTTAGGTTTTATTATAAATAAAGAGAAAAGTGTGATACAGCCATCACAATCGGTAAAATACTTAGGTTATATTATTGATACTAGTAAATGGACGTTAAGTTTACCTATAGAAAAAAGAGTTCATATTAAATCTGAACTTATAAAATTAAAAAATTTAAATCGTTTTAGAATGAGAACGTTAGCTAAACTTATAGGCTTGTTAGTTTCTGCATGTCCGGCAATAGAATATGGCTGGTTATATACAAAGGAACTGGAAAGATGTAAGTACCTTAACCTAAAGAATGATGATGATTACGACAAATATATGTCCTTGCCAAATTCATTATTGCCGGACATAAATTAGTGGATTAATACTATCGATCACTCTTCTCATAAAATTAAAGATGACAAATATTGCTTAGAAATATTCTCTGACGCCTCAACAACGGGATGGGGCGGATGTTGCAATAACCAAACGGCATGTGGTCGATGGTCTAATAGTGAACATAAGCTACATATTAATCATCTCGAACTTTTAGCTGCTCTTTATGTCCTTAAAATATTTTCCAAGGATTACAGTAACTGTCAGATATTGTTGCGTATTGATAATACCACTGCGGTCAGCTATATAAACCGTATGGGCGGTATACAATACCCTCACCTCGCTAGGGTCGCTAAAGATATATGGCAGTGGTGCGAAATTAGAAAAATAATTGTTTTCGCTTCTTATATAAAATCTTCTGAAAATACTATAGCTGATAAAGAATCTAGACGAATCCATCCAGACGTAGAATGGGAGCTATCGGTAGATAGTTATAGGACCTTGATAAAAACCCTTTCATTATACCCGCAGATTGATTTATTTGCTACCAGAATAAACAAAAAATGTGACAAGTTTGTTTCTTGGCATATAGATCCAGACGCCTTTGCTATTGACGCCTTTACCTTGGACTGGTCCAAATTTCGATTTTACGCATTTCCCCCTGTAGCAATTGTTCTAAAAGTTTTAAGAAAAATTGTTACAGATAAGGCAAAAGGGATTGTAGTAGTACCAGATTGGCCTACACAACCCTGGTACCCCATGTTTACACAACTATTGACCTCAGAATTAGTAAAAATAGATTCTAATAATTTTATTATACCTAATTCCAGAAACATTCACAGCCACCTTACCCTGGTTGCAGGGATTTTATCAGGAAGGCGATACTGCAGAGAGGTATCCCACAATCTTCAATAGAGATAATGATTGCTTCCCTGTCGGACAATACACTCAAACAATATGATATTTGTTTAAAGAATTATCAACTCTGTTAACGTTTATCAACCATCTATTCCTATCATATTAAAATTCCTTGCGGAAATTTTCAATGATGGTGGGCAATATGGAACTATTAATAGTTATAGGTCCGCTTTGTCATTAATTATCCCAAACCTATCAGCCGATGATAGTATTTCTAGATTCTGTAAAGGTGTATATAAACTAAGACCACCGTTGCCACGTTACAGCTATACATGGGACGTAAGTGTAGTGATTAATCATTTAGCTTCATGGTTTCCTAATAAAAATTTATCTACTGATCAAATTTCAAAAAAGTGTGTCACATTACTAGCTCTCGTAACCGGTCACAGAGTACAAACTATTTCTAAAATAAAAATAGATGAAATTGTTATTTCTAGCAATCAAGTAATTATTAAAATATCTGATTTTATTAAGTCATCTCGAATAGGTACAAAGCAACCAATTCTATATTTGCCATTTTTTAATGAACGCCCCGAAATTTGTCCTGCTAATACTCTCATAGCATATATCGAAAAAACGAAAGAATTACGAAAGTCCAAAGAACTGTTTATTAGTACTCGCAAACCTTATAAAAGTGTATCCAGCCAAACAATTAGCCGTTGGATAAAATCAACTCTCAAGGATAGTGGAATTGACGTATCCGTCTTCTCATCCCATAGCACACGCCATGCTTCCACCTCAATGGCAAAAAAGTTAGGCGTTAGCCTCGATACTATTAGGCAGACTGCGGGATGGAGCGGCAATTCCACTACCTTTGCTAAATACTATGACAGACCAATAATTGAAAATGATAATCTAGCTCTTGCTAAGAATCTATGTTCGTTATAATGATTTAAGATGATTATAAACAACCAATAATTATTGTAAGTCTTTTGTATGAATTATAAAAGTTTTGTTATAAAGGTTTTATTTCTGTTTTGCGTGATATTTCTTACTCTAAACATCTACATGGTGTTTTTAATAAATAACATTACTAATCTCGAGGACGAAATACGAGTATAATTAATGATTAAACGAAATTACCTGTACGTGAAGTTCTATCATAATTATACGAAGTATTTCGTCCGAAGAGATTAGTAATACCCGCCCACCCAATACAACCCTAAAATGTGCTCTACAAGAAATATCACTATTATTTTTTATTTTTTATCTCAACTAAATGAAGCCGGCTCAAGGGTCTCGGTAGAGAAGAGTTTGGTGTGGTAGGGATAATGTTTTTTCTTTGTGTTGCCAGCTTTCAACTATAGTGCTGAAGTGGTATCACTTACGAGATACTACATGGTGTTTTTAATAAATAACATTACTAATCTCGAGGACGAAATACGAGTATAATTATGATAGAACTTCACGTACAGGTAAGTTCGTTTAATCATTAATTATGTAAGAAACTAGGAACATGTTTTTTTTCTTCAGTTCAACGGCACATACGAATTCAAGTATCCCATGGCGGAGCTCGCTCAACTCGTACCCGTGTTAGATGGGGTCGAAGTGATCTTCACCGCGTCAGTTGGCGACCCGTTCCTCGACGAAGTGATCGAGGGTTACAGCATCGCACGCATATACAACTCCTCGCTCGCTGTGAATATATTAGGCGGAGAGTTGCAAGTCTTCAAGCCGCATATGCCGTTTGATATCTATGTGAGTAATGTAACTTATTTACTTACTGTATTTTACCCTAGGTGTAGGGTTTTCACTACTGAGAATTAGGATGTTGTAAACCACGATGGCCGAGTTCACATGTCATCGAACAGTCCCGCTCCCGTTTTCCTTTTCATAACCCTCTCCTGTTCTGCAAATAAAACGAACCATATTGATCCCCGCTTGTGTTCACCAGATGGTGGTATCATACCACGACGGGTCGCCGCTGCCGGAGTGGCGCGCGCGTAGCATAGCGCTGTCGGTGTCGCTGCAGGTGCAGGGCCGCGGCTCCTCGCCCGAGCCACTGCGGCCCATGCTGCTGCCCGGCCACGACGCCGTGTGGCACCTCAAGGTGGACCTGTACAAGCTGCTGCGTGAGTATCTACCGTGGCGTGAACCTATGTAACACATTGTCGGCCCACGGAGGAACCCTAGCGCGTCAGTTGGAATTTAGTAAAAGAGGCTACTTGACCTTGTTTTTATTTATGTCTTAAACGCTTCATAATTGTTTCATTACACACAAAAAATAATACAACATTATTTTGAAACCTAAAGCTACAAAAAATATTTTAAAAATACACTTTTTAAAAACCGCCGATATTCGCAATGTTGGTTGATAGATTATCTGTGCTGTGACGTCATACTAGTACTGTTTGTAATCTGTGCTATAGTCCGTAGTAGTAAAAGAGCGGTGTTACGTTCCGTTTGACGTTTTGACATAAATAACTTTATAAGACGTCATTAACTATTTATTTACAGAAACACGGTCCGTTTCACTACTACATATGTGTTTAGTGTGTTTGTGTCGTCACATCCTTGCCGGAAGTTACTTCGAGGTGTTTCCATCAGTAGAAATTAAAAAACAAAAAATACATATTTTTAAAGCAACTTTATTTATCAATCTTAAGTCTTTAATTTATGATATCGCTAGATATCGCTCGCTTGGTTTTCCTAAGCCAAGTACTAAAGGAAATACTCCTTCAATGTATGTAATTAAATATGAGTCAAGTAGCCTTTTTAATGTAAATCGAACTTAACAGGCTTATTTGAGTGAGTACTGTAAAGGTAGCCTTCCGACTTCTGTGGCTCAGTAGTGAGCGCGTCGGCGCGACTTCGAATCCCGCCGAAGGGACAAAAAGTTTACTATGTTCCTGGATCTTGGATGTGTATTTAATATATGTATATGTATATAAAAGTCTTAAATATGTGTATGGTATAAAAGTATTAAATATATTTCCGTTGTCTGGTACCTGTGATTCAAGTTCTTTGAATACTTAGTTCAGGACCAGATTGACGTGGTGTGGAAGCGTCCATGGATATTATATCTATGCGACCGCGACGCGAGACCGCGACTCCGTCCAGCAAACCAGCGAATCAGGTTCTCTGGCCACGCTCACAGGTCTCGCGTCGCGGGTCGCGAGGATTGTTTAGTGCTCCATATAATTTCATACTAAGCACTGGCTCCGCGACCGCATTTTGGTATCGCGTCGCGTGCATCGGAAGGCTACCTTAATACGTACGATACAAGTGACTTATATACATTTTTGTTGGTATGCTAATAAATTGGCGGGAGATGTTGTACTTTCAAACTCTTTCAAGACCGTCATGTATTTTGTGGCACATTTCTTGCAAATAAATACATCTATATAATATCTGAGTGTTACTGTGTGTAAATGAGTAAATCTATTTATACATATGTTCGCTAGTTGTTGCAAATTAATAATCTATGGCTTAGGTCTGGAGAAGGAGCTGAACTACCGCGAGATCTTGAGCGGCGTGACGGGTGTGCGTGTGTCTGTGACGCTGACGGACGGAGTGGGCGGACGCGCGACCGCCGACGCCGCGTTCGTGCCGCACTACAGCCCCGGACACAGGCACCTGCGCGTGTCCACTACCACTACGGATGCTAGGGTAAGAGACTCTTTATCATAGAGCGAATCCAGCTAGCAGGAAAACCCGACTCACACAAAGTGCCATCTGGTGGCGGAAGTGATATCTAAAACTGTGAATAAAAATTTTCGACACCTAGTCGTGTCAAACAGCTATCAGATGACACGAACTTAGAAAACGCTCATTGACAACCGCACACGTATACAAATGTATAGCTGTCGCGCTGCTGTCGCGATCAGAAATAAATGTATTAGAGTGTGTGCGGAAAGAGAACAGTCGTAAGATTTGAGGTTGCAGATGTGCATATTTAACAAACAACACGACAACACAACGAAAGCAACACGACAAACAAAGCTGTCTTAACACGAAATGAAGTTTGACATTTGACAGATGTCTGGGTTGGGTTGCCATGTAAAAATCATAATGTTAGTTTCATTGTACGCCACGCCGGTACTCTTTCTGCACACACTATATTATACTTGACCAGATGTTGCCCGCGATTTCGTACGCGCAAATCTAGCAGGAACCGTACATTTTGCTGCCATAAAAAGTAGCCTATGTGTAAATCCAGAGTCTAAACCATACCAAATTACCATACCAAACATTCCCGTTTATAATATAATATTAGGATGACTTTAACTGACCCTTCAATGACTGAGTATGGTGTGCCTTACTTTGTCTATTGTCTATATAGAATGGGTGCTCAATCTTGTTTAGCTACTTAAAAATTAGCTCTTGTTTTTTGTTGTCAGGTGGGCGAGTACATAATATTCCACGTGCAGAGCAACTTCTACATGGAGTCGTTCAACTACGTCGTCATGTCCAAGGGCATTATACTCACCAGCGGACAGGAGAATATGCAGGTACATTTCATAACTTTCATTTTGAGTTTGGTAATTTTTTATTTTTTTATTGTTTGTGGTCACTCAATAAAATCCAACCCGAGATTCAACCCCTCTCAAACACAGCTAGAGCAATCAATCTTTATAATATCTAATATCTATATGGACGCTTCACACTATGTCTATTTGGCCCTGTGCTAGTACCTGAAGAACTTGTGTTACGGGGAAAGAATAAACGGGTAGTATATTTAATAATTTTTACCATACATGTATTTAAGATATATATTATATTATATAGTATACACATATTTAATACACATCCATGACTCAGGAACATAGAACTTTTCTGTTCCTTCGGCGGGATTCTAACTCGCGAATTCCGGCTTGAGCGCAAACTCGCTAAACCACTGAGCCACAGAAGTCTTCAATGAATAAATACGTTTGCCACTTACATAAAAAAATGGATTTTGCAGGAGGGCGTCCGCACGTTCTCAGTGGTGGTATCAGCGGAGATGTCGCCGGTCGCCACGCTGGTGCTGTGGACGCACTCGCGCCGCGCCACCGTGCTCGCCGACTCGCTCACATTCCCAGTTAATGGACTCACCAGGAATAACGTATGTACACGGTCATTAGGGAGTCCACATACTAGCAATTGTTGAGTTTTTAAAGCATACAGTGGTATTTTATTGTTTACATCATGTTTGTGTAATACCCCGTATTACACAGCATTCTGCTATATTTTCAGGTAATAAATAAATAAAGTGTTTAGAACGTAATATTGGTAGTCTAATAAACTCACTGTACCGTCAATGTATATGTACAGTTCACGGTGACGATCAACAACCACAAACACCGGTCCGGTGAGCGTGTCGAGGTGGCGGTGTACGGCGAGCCCGGCGCCTACGTCGGCCTGGCTGCCATCGACCACGCCTTCTACACCATGCAGGCCGGCAACGAGCTCACCTACGCCAAGGTATATTAGGAATAATAAATAAATGATATCACGCTTTCAGACTTCGTCAAGAGGATATTCGAATTTAGTTATCACTTTTGAAGATTAAAAAGATTTTATGTGTATGCATGCGTGTTGGATATATTATTTCACAGTACATTTTGTACAGCTCGTTAAAAAAAATCACTTTTAAATTCTTTACGTGTCTGTGCCCTGTATTTAAAAACTAAATGCGTGTGCGCAGGTGATATCCAAGATGGCGTCGTTTGACGAGTCGACGAACGGCACGTTCTCGTACACGTGGCGCTCCCACGCCGGCGACCCCGACGAGCTCGTCTATTTCCCCTCCTCCAGCTTTGGCATCGACGCTAATAGAACCTTCGAGTGAGTACTTTACAAAAATTTTTTAATCCTCGCCACATTGCGGAAATTTTACGAACTAAATTAATGTCTTCAATATCAAATCTTCAAGTTTTAACCAATTACAATCACATCTTGCTGCTGTAATAAATAATTAAGAGTCCTCTAACAGTTACGCGGGACTAGTAGTCTTCAGCGACGTGGCGGTAACGCGTCGCTACTCCGTCTGCAACGCGTCGCTGGGCCTGGCCGAGTGCCTCGACGGCAGCTGCTACCCCGCCGACAAGCGCTGCGACCTCGTTCCCGACTGCAGCGACCGCACCGACGAGGCCAACTGTGAGTACACAGCTGTGACGTCACTACATCTTAATAGATAAGGCTGATTAACGTCCGAAATTAATAATCAATTTTAATCTCATTTTAGCTATCTGAGATCAAATTTCAATACATTTCAAAGATCCTCGGATTAACTTCACGTCAATTTATGACATTTTTTGTTTGAGAATCTGGGATTGAAGTCAATCTAAGATTTTAGAATTTTGGACGTTTGTGGTTTTTTTCACAAAATTCTTGTAAGGTTTTCTTACAAAAATTTTATGAAAAAAAGTGAAAAGAGTACTGAATTCTGTGACACTTCCTTACGAGTTTAAGCTATTTGATACTTATCAGATGACTGTTAAGTAGGTCCTAATAATTACATTTAAAGACGTCACTCCGTCTGTACGTTTTCCATCAGGCGACCACTCTGACCCCGAAGCGCTGCGTCAGTTCCGCCGCTTCCGGTTCAGCCGCGTGCAGCGGCAGTACGACAACGTGTGGCTGTGGCGCGACGTGAACATCGGCCCGCACGGCCGCTACGTGTTCTCCGTGCCCGTGCCCTCTGCGCCCGCGCAGTGGACGCTGTCCGCGTTCAGCGTGTCGCCGAGCTACGGCCTGGCGCTGCTGCCCAAGCCAGTGCAGGTGAGTGCTATGCAGCGGTCGCATGTAAATATTATGACGACCTCTGTAGCTTAATAGTTGAGCTCATCGATGCTCAAGCCGGTCGATGCAGGTCGCGGGGTCGAATCCCGCTAAAGGAACAAAAAAAAATTTTGTGTTCCTCGGTCATGATATGGTTGAAGATAATATACGTGTATAATATTTTAAAAATCTTAAATATGTATATTATGTACAGTGTAAAAGTATTTAATATATTTCCGTTGTCTGGTACCCATAACACGGGTTCTTGAGAACGTACTACACGGCCAGATTGACGTGGTGAAAGCGTCATAAATAAATAAAAAATGTTGAGTGCTATGCTGTAACGAGTCGAAATTATATATAATACAGCCCAAAAAATATGTATGGCACAAGTCACTTTAGGATCTCACGAAATAGATTATAATATATAAATAGAAAATAGATAATGTTTATATTTTTTTTTGCACAATAGGATTGACATAGCCACGATGTGCGCTTAAATCCTTAAATTAAAACAATAAAAAAATGATTACGATATAATATAACATACCTACATGTGACATGTTACATAAATAATTACGCCATGACGTGATCGATATAGGTTAGGTTAGGTTAGTTAGCATGAGCGTACACGGTCACGTGACCATGCGCTTATGATAGCTGAATATAACTCGTTTGATTCGTTTAAACTAAGGCCCGTATTAATAAACCAAGACTCAAGTGTTAATAAGACTCAAGAAATTACTTAAGATGTTGTTTTAATTAATAGATCGTACTTAAGTACAGCTGTAGGTACGGCGTATCAAGTGAGTGCGAACGTATTAATAAACGACACTTGTTACTCAAGTAAGCTGTCAAACTGTTACTTTAGACGCTGTTTCGTGAGTACAGTCAAACCTTGACTTGAGTACGGCTTGGGATACAGTTAATACAGTACAATATTATTTGTTGTGTTTTAGGTTGTGTTACAATTTTGTAAAATTAAAAACGATACATACTTACGATTAGACAAACTCAGAATTTGCACTACATACTCAACAGAAAATAAAGTTATGAATAAAAAGACGCTTGTTGATACTTTTTGATACTTTCAATTTTTCTTTATCTGGAAATCGCAGTTGCAAACGCTTGCACCATTCTGCCAGTGTCGAGTATTTATAGAAATATTTTAAATTTTATTTATTTATTTACATTAAACGAAGTACCTATTCGATTTATAATGATAGCACTCAATACCAAAGATAAAAGTCCAAAAAACCAATCCTCATTATATGATTCCCTACAATTCCTCGCCCTATAAACCTTAAATCTGTTCTGTGTTTTGTAAATACTCCTTTTATTGAAACTTAGGCCCGTATTAATAAAGCGTTCGTATCTCTAAGACAATTCTCAAGAAAGTACTTAAGACGTTGTTTTAATTAATAGACCGTACTTAAGTACAGCTGTAGGTATGGAGTATCAAGTGAGTGCGAACGTATTAATAAACGAGACTCGTTAGGTACTCAAGTACGCTGTCATTGCTGTCAAACTGTTACTTGAGACGCGGTTTCGTGGGTACAATCAAACCTTGACTTTGAGAACGGCTTGCTTGGGAATTGGGATACAGTACATTATTATTTGTGGTGTTTTTGGGTGTGTTACAATTATGTAAATAAAAATCTAAATATCTATGATTAAACAAACTCAGAATTTACACTACATACTCAACACAAAATAAAGTTATAGTTCCGGCTACCACCCCCGACGACTCGACCTGGCAACGTACAACGCACGCACTTTGAGGGAAGGGAAGGGAACTCAAAATTACCAGTCGGTATTCGATCAAGGTTATACAGGTATACGCACCTACTTCGACACATCCTGACGATGAAGTTGAGATTATGTATGAGGACATTTCTAAAGCCATACATAACTCACCAACCCACTATATGGTTGTGATGGGAGACTTCAACGCGAAACTGGGCAAACGAAGCGATGAGTTGAGAATGGGACAATATGGAATTGGGCAGCGGAACCCAAGGGGGCAGCGACTGGCTGATTTCATGGAGAAGGAGGGACTCTTCATGATGAACTCCTTCTTCAAGAAGCAGCCTACCAGGAAGTGGACCTGGATCAGCCCGGACGGTTCCACAAAAAATGAGATCGACTTCATTATGACGACCAAGCGGCGTATATTTAATGATGTCTCTGTGATCAACAGGGTTAAGACTGGTAGCGATCACCGCATGGTAAGAGGCACATTAAATCTAAACGTTAAGCTGGAAAGGTCTAGTCTGATGAAGTCCACGATCAGACCCACCGCTGCCAATATCCAAAATCCCGAAAAATTCCAACTCGAGCTCTAAAATCGCTTCAAATGCCTAGGCGAGTGCGAATCTGTGGACGATATAAACAACAGGCTTGTGGAAGCTGTCCATGCGATTGGGTCGAAATTCTATAAGACCCGACGCCAAAGTAGAACTCAAAAGCTCTCCGATGGAACTCTGGAACTCATGGCGCAAAGGCGAGAAATGAGATTGCAGTCTTCAGCTGACATGTCACAATATAGACGGATTAATAGACAGATAACCAAGGCAATGCGACACGATATACGCTCCTTCAATACTAGATGTATTGAGGAAACGATTGAGCGAAACAAGGGCTCTAAAGTGTTCGCAAAGAAACTGTCTATCGGACAAAGCCAGATGACGAAGCTGAAGACCGATCAAGGCAAGATCATCTCGTCGAAGCCAGAGATTTTGGAGGAGATAGAAGAGTTCCACGGACAGTTGTACATATCGACACGGACACCTGTTAACAGCACGGCTAAAGATCCAAGAGCCAAGCTAACTCGACACTATACCGAGGATATCCCGGACGTCGGCCTGTACGAGATTAGGATGGCCCTCAAACAGCTTAAGAACAACAAGGCGCCAGGTGAAGACGGAATTACGACAGAACTTCTGAGAGCGGGTGGAAAACCGGTACTCAAAGTCCTCCGGAAACTGTTCAATTCCGTCATACATGTTGTGGTGGTGCTGTTCTTCAAAAAAGGAGACAATACCTTGTTGAAGAACTACAGACCGATCTCGCTCTTGAGCCATATCTACAAATTGTTCTCGAGGGTTATCACGAACCGTCTCGCGCGCAGGCTCGACGACTTCCAGCCACCCGAACAAGCCGGTTTCCGAAAAGGCTATAGTACCATAGACCACATCCTCACACTCCGCCAGATTATAGAGAAATCGGAGGAATATAATCGTCCGCTCTGTATGGCGTATGTGGACCATAGTCCACATACGCCATACAGAGCGGACGAATCGAAGGCTTTCTCATAAGAAAGCCTTCGATTCGATCGAAACCTGGGCGGTGCTTCAGTCTCTTCAGCGGTGCCACATTGACTATCGCTATATAGAAGTGTTGAAGTGTTTGTACAACAACGCCACCATGTCGGTACAGAATGGAAGTACGAAACCTATCCAATTACAGAGAGGTGTAAGGCAGGGAGATGTCATCTCTCCTAAACTCTTCACCACAGCATTGGAAGATGTTTTTAAACTCCTAGACTGGGAAGGATGCGGCATCAACATAAATGGCGAATACATCACTCACCTTCGGTTTGCTGACGATATAGTCATAATGGCAGAATCGCTGGAAGACCTTAGCGCCATGCTCGGTGATCTCGATAGAGCTTCCCAACGAGTGGGTCTAAAAATGAACATGGACAAGACGAAAATTATGTCTAATGCCCATGTTGTATCCGCTCCTGTATTTGTTGGGAACTCTAAAATCGAAGTTGTTGACGAATACGTCTACCTGGGACAGACAGTCCGATTAGGCAAGTCCAACTTCGATAGTGAGGTCCAACGACGAATCCAACTCGGATGGGCAGCGTTCGGGAAACTACGCAGCGTCTTCGAGTCCGAAATACCTCAGTGCCTAAAGACAAAGGTCTTTGAACAGTGCGTGTTGCCAGTGATGTCTTATGGATGTGAAACGTGGTCCCTCACTGTTGGCCTCTTAAATAAGCTCAAAGTCACTCAAAGAGCGATGGAGAGAGCTATGCTCGGGGTTTCTCTGCGTGACAGAATCCGCAACGAGGAGATTCGCAGACGAACTGGAGTACCCGACATAGCTCGCAGAATCAGCAAGTTGAAGTGGCAATGGGCAGGCCACATCGCTCGTAAAACTGATAACCGCTGGGGAGTAAAGGTTTTAGAGTGGAGAGACCACGAACTGGAAAGCGCAGCGTTGGACGGCCTCCCTCTAGGTGGACCGATGACCTTATGAAGGTCGCGGGCCGCCGTTGGTTGCGGGTGGCCCAGGACCGTTCGTTGTGGAAATCTTTGGGGGAGGCCTATGTCCAGCAGTGGACGTCCTATGGCTGTTAATGATGATATTGATACATGATTGATACTTATTCTTCTTTTTTTTGGTAATCGAGGTTGCAAAGGTTTTGCACCATTCTGCCAGTGTCGAGTATTTGTAGAAATATTTTCGATTTTATTTAAATATATTTATTTATATTAAACGAATTACCTATTTGATTTATATTAATTGACTTGATTTGACACTTGACAGCGAACTTTTTTTCGGTGCCCAAAAAACAATCCTCATGATCCCTCCCTCCTACAATTCCTCGCCCTATCAACCTTAAATCTGTTCTGTGTTTTGTAAATACTCATTTTACTGAAACTTTATGTACATACTTTAGTACTGGCCCTAAATTTGTCTGTTCTAGGATTTAGATTATTCAACAGACTTCCTCCTGTACACCGTGCGCTTGTTTATTCATAAAACCCACTCATAAGGCAGAGTTTTCGTCAACACAACACATTGGCGAATCACTAAGGAGCCATTTTAAAGAACAAGAAGAAGAAGAACTTTTTTCGAATGGCAATGATCCGCATTCCGTTTTACGTAGTTGTTATAAAAATATGGATATTAACATCTTAGAGAATAATAAATATTAATATCTACGTGAAAATTAATGAAAATATTTCACGTATTAATATTTTTCAATATAAAAAATGCAGACTAAACTTTTTTTTGGTATTTATATTATTAAATATCACATTTTTAAAAAGAAACATTCGAAGAATGTATATAATCAATAAAGTCGCTCTTTTTTAAAGTGTAAACAAAACGTTATTTCATTCGTTCTTTGTCGTGTAGATGACGCTTAAAAGTTGAGTACGTGATTTCAATCACGTTATCAACTGATACGGTCTTGAGATCATACTATTAATTAAAGACCACCTTGAAAAGCTAATCGTTACTTGAGACCGTCTCAACCAAGAAAGGTCTTGAGAACGAGTTTGAAAACGGTTTATTAATACGGGCCTAAGACAGGCTAGTACAGAGTTCTGAGTCAAATTAATAATTTATTAAAGAGTTTTACATAGAACCACATATACACATAAAGCAATATTCAGTTTACATCTATTTCTACATAAAATTTAAAGTAGTGCCTGAACTAGGTAATCATGTATCTCAGGCAAAATTAACGCTAAAACTATCCATAGTACAAGATTAATTTATATTGCAAACACATAAATTGTTTATAAAACTACACATGGAAAACATAGATAAGACTACACATGGTAATTTGAGACGTAACACACGATCGTCATTTCTCCCAGACCTCGTCTTTTTTAAACTACCCTTACGCTCCCTCGCTTTACGTATTTTACCAGTCCCCGTCTTTATTTAGACGAGCTAATACATGCGTCAAAACCCTCACTTAACGTATTTTACAGTACGTCGGCATCTTGCCGTTCTTCACCGTGGTGGAGGGGCCGACGCGCAGTCGCCAGGGCGAGCAGCTCGGCCTGCGCGTGGCGGTGTTCAACTACGAGCCGCGCGCCGTAGAGGCGGTGGTCGTGCTGGCCGCGTCCCCTGACTACAAGTTCGTGCACGTGGAGGAGAACGGCATCGTGAGTTTTCTTAACAATTGTGTTCAGATAAAGAAACATCATATAAGTGGTGACCGAAAGTCACGTCTGCTCGCTCTCATTATAGGTCAGCGTAAACGTGACGTCCGGCAATTGTTATTGTCTCAATGAGTTATACCACTCTATGATTCTGTAGTTTTCAAGTTTTGTGCAAAAATAACAGAATTCGTTTAAACTTTAATAGACCATTCTTCTTTTACTTATACTTATGCGAGATGCGAGCGAGATGGTATTCTCCGTCAGGCAGAAGCCCACTGTAATAGTTCGGAAGTTCTATATATAGCGCCGAACTGTGAAAACTTCGATAGCGCGATTCAGGATTGTGGCGCTAATTGGTCCGCCACAATATAAAATAGGATTAACAATTATGATTATTATCTTCTCCATGGGTATGAATAGTATGTAAAATAGTTACGGGATTGGTTTGTGGTCCTCACTATTTTAAACAGCAGGTAAAAAGCGCCCAATTCCAAGTGAAACTGCTATAGCGGCGTTTAGAGGGAGAAATTTCAAGGTAGTGTCACGTCACGACACCATTTTATGATATGACGCCATCGATATAACGCCATATGTCGGAAGCTACTTATACTTACATAACAACTTTACTTTCATAAGTACGGCTCAATATACAGATGGCGCTGGATGTACACATTTTAATTTTTCTATTTTTTATTTATTTTTACTTTTTGAAGTGATTTATTTTCGTAAGTTTTTATTACAAAAGCTGTCGGTTACCAGGTCCGATCTTACAACCCGCGCACGTCCTTCGGCGAGCACCAGTTCTTCGTGTACATACCGGCGGGCGACGCCAGCACCGTACACATACCCGTCGTGCCGGCGCGCCTCGGCGAGGTCACCGTCACCGTGCACGCCAGCACGCTGCAGGGCCGCCACACCGTCACACACACTGTCATGGTCGAGGTACTGATGCTTAACTCCTCTGGTGTTGCGCACTTACGTGCCTGGTCCTTAAAATTCCCAACTCCCTTGGGCCTCCGGCAACCTCACTCACTCGGCGAAACACAACGAAAGCGTTATTTCACGCCGATTTTCTCTGAGGCTGTGGTATTTATCCAGTTGAGCCGGTCCATTTGTGCCGAAGCATGGCTCTCCCGCGTAAAAAAAGTTTGTGAAGCTTAGAAGCCACTTAACGTTATAGTCCATTAAATACTTAAGTGTGCGGTAAGCACCAGCGCTTTATATAAATACCAGTAAACTAGCGTAATAGCTGAGAATTGACTTCCCCTATTGATACTTACGAATATTTTTTAAATACACTTACTTTTACGACCAACTATTTTACACCTTAATCTCTTCCATTCCAGTCGGATGGCCTCCCGCAATACCGCCATCAATCCGTCCTCCTCGACTTATCAACACGTGCCTACGTGTTCCAATACATGCACGTGAACGTGACCGAGACGCCCATCATACCGTACGGCGTGGACCGCTACTACGTGTTCGGATCGAACCGCGCGCGACTGTCCGTCGTGGGCGACGTGGTCGGACCCCTGTTTCCCGATATGCCAATTAACGCTACGAGTCTGCTCGATTTGCCTATGGTAAGTTGGATTAGTTGCTAGATTAGTATGGTAGGAGTCAGTGGCGCCATCTGTAGCGTATATTATGTCTGCTTGACTTAATATAAGCGCTACAGATGGTATACGACAGCGACAGCCTGTAAATAGGAGGGCTCTTAATTTAGATTAACGGCCAGTATTCGGCTGTTTGTTACCTACAGTAAGCAGCTAGATTTCCATCATGATTTGCAGTTGCTGGCAATAGACATCTGCCGTAATCGTCTGGCCAGATTTAAGAAAGCTGTAGTGAACGACACCGGCAATGTAGCGGGCTACGACCTCTTGATTTGTATGTCCTTCTTGTGCCTGAGTGGTGATGATAATAATACAGCAACAATTCTTATATTCTCCTTTATTGGTGCTTAACACTGATTACGTATTACATATGAGATATATGCCTAACACAATAATATACGTCTACACTATGTATAGCCTTTTGGCCAACTATACACTACAACAACAACAATACACAACAACAATAAACTAACTAAATAGGCTTTACTTCATGACATCTGTCAATGTAAAAAATGACATTGACATTTACTTTTGTCAATATGCAACAGGCACTAGTCCACCAAACGCTCACAAATAACTTTTTTTGAAGTCAATTTTCGCTCGATGATGATGGCGCATCCCCATTGCGATGAGCGTTTCCGATTATCGTTCAGGATCCACGATAATCAGGTCGGTAGCAGGTCGAAATTTGCAGAACGAAAACGTTGGAACCAAAAACGCACTGTGTTTTCTTTTGCGACACCGCCGCTATCATCGGCGCACATCATTAATCCTTCGAGCCGTTTCTGCAGCACTGGTGCCACGGTGGAACTCGTACTCGAAAATGATACGATATTTCAAGTTTTCCATTTTGTAAACAGAGTGACGCAAAGTAAATACCAAAAGAGGAAAAAACAAATGAATTACGGTTTTCGAAACACAAATGCATGAGTAAATAGCGTTATAAATTTGAAATTGGAATCCCTAACCACAGAAGATATATTTGAGATCAAAGTGGCCAGTACGACAAAACGCCAATTTCATACGTAAGGACCTAATATATACCACTGTTCTGTATTACTTATGGGGGATTTACACGGGTGTGACTAAACCCGAACGATTTGTGCCTCACGGCGAAAATCGACCGTCTAAATGCCAATTTGGCGAGGTCGCAAGTGACTAAAAGACTAAACTGCGATTTGCCGCACTTAGTCACTCGTGTAAATACCCCATTATGAAACGATTGCTACCTCGCTGAATTGCCACTTAGACGGTCGATTTGCCGCACTTAGTCACTCGTGTAAATACCCCATTATGAAACGACTGCTACCTCGCTGAATTGCCACTTAGACGGTCGATTTGCCGCACTTAGTCACTCGTGTAAATACCCCATTATGAAACGACTGCTACCTCGCTGAATTGCCACTTAGACGGTCGATTTGCCGCACTTAGTCACTCGTGTAAATACCCCATTATGAAACGACTGCTACCTCGCTGAATTGTCACTTAGACGGTCGATTTACAGCGGCTTTAGTCACTAATGTATAGCCCGCATTACCATCGTCACATTCACCTCTGTGTGCTGAGTTCGAGTTTTTGTCACTACTCGCCGTAAAGAAGTTAACAACTTTACAATTTGTATGGCACGGAATTAGTTACCATTGTTTGTCACTAGGGGCGTTGTTTCGATGCCATACAATTTGTAGTTAAGTTCTTCACGGCGAGTAGTGACAAAATCCGCACTAAGCACACTACAATTTCCAGTTACGCAAATAATAACCTTATTACAGGACTCGGCGGAACAGAACATGTTCAGTTTCGCCGCCAACATGTACATGACGTTGTACATGCGGCTGATTAACCAGCGCAACCGCACGCTGGAGCACGGCGCGTTCTACCACATGAACGTGCTGTACCAGCGGCAGCTGTCCTTCATGAAGCCAGATGGATCGTTCGGACTGTTCAGAAACGATTGGTCAGTAGAAGATAACAGTATATTCTTATATAGTGCATACAAAACATTGCGTGTAGCCTATGTAGGTACGCTAAAATCTTTAATGTACGCAACAGATTTTAATGCGATTTTTATCAATAGACAGCGTGTAAAATAAGATGTTTTGTGTAAGTGATTACAATAATTATGTTCTCAACTAGATGTTGCCCGCGACTTTGTGCGCGCAAAAGGAAATCCCGCGAAAACCGTACATTTGGCTGCGATAAAAAGTAGCCAAATGTCAAATTACATCAAAGTCCAGTAGTTTCGGAGCCTATTCAATGCAAACAAACAAACATACGAACTTTTCCTCTTTATAATATTAGTATATATTAATTGCGTGAGTCATGTAACATAAGATGTTGTATGTATCTTATTGATAATCTAATCTATAAATTAAATTAATTTTATATAATCTTAAATACTGATTGTTTGTCATCAGGAACCAATCGGCGTCCAGCGTGTGGCTGACGTCATTCTGTGCCAAAATATTCCAGGACGCATCCTTCAACGAGTGGGAAAACTTTATTTACATCGATCCAGAGGTAAATTATATATAAGAGCGATAAGTTGTACTAATTATGGTGGACACCAATACAAAATTCAGATTTAAAGTTAAAGATAGGACCACGGAAAATAAACGGCTTTGGAGCGCTGCGACATGCACGACACTGTCGCAGTGCTCGAAAGTAGGTCCCATACAATTCAGTACTACATTGATCTGTCGCGCTTATGACGCGGACGCGGCGCCGCTGTCGCTATAGACGCTCGCATCGAAAGTACCTTCAATAATAAACTTCTTTCAAAATGCGTAGCGCTTATCCGAACGTAGTATCCTATGTTCGATCAACTCGAAGTTACATAAGTGTCATTCGAAAGTAATAAGCAAATACGTTTGGTCGGATCATAATTAAGCGTTGGTCTCATATATCGAAAATATTTACATCCACCGCCCGGCCCGCGCAGTATAAAGAAAATTATGCATTTCAGTTTACCCTGTAACTGTCTTTAGGTGATATCGATGGCGGTGTCGTGGGTGCTGGAGCACCAGATGCCGGACGGCGCGTTCTACGAGGTCACGTGGCTGCCCAACCGCAACGACAACAGCACCATCCGCGTGCCCATGGACAGCCACCTGTACCGCGACGCCGCGCACCAGCTGCACGGACAACAGGTGAGCTGGCAACGCCGCATTCAGATGAGTGGAGGTGGCATCGATGCACTAAGCTGAGTACAGCTGGCAACACCGAACCGAGTTGAGTTGACAACGTCGCATCGATTTGCCTCAACGTGAATAGACCCGAAGGCATAGCCTATATATTATAGACGAGGCATATTGAGGCAAAAACTGTCTCCACTTGAATAGCCCCACTTTTGGAGTTTTTGGGGCCACTTTTGACATTTTAAGTATGGTGAATTCAAGATGGCTGACATATTTTGAGGTATGGTGAAACCAAGATGGTGTAACTTTTCCTTGTATGAAGATTTGCTCTCAAATGTCGTAACATAGCCTATCTTTAGATTTGAAATCTTTGCCCGCAGGTCTAAAATTCCCTCTTCGAGTTTTTCATTTATATTATCACGTTCATAATTTATTTCATTTCAGATATAGTAATATGGTTACATGTCAGATGAATCATCATAAATAGAGTAATAAAAACACAGTTTTCTATAGAAAGGCGTAAAATGCCGCACTTAATAGGAATTGCATAGCTGTCAAATAAGAGTATTGAAGAAGTTACTGTAAGCAACTTCTTCAATACATGTTACGTTTCACTTAATGTAGTCATTTTAGATCTCTCGGTCCCTTCATTAGTACCACAGACGAGCTGCTATAACTGGCAATTTTGCTAATGAGAGTTGGAAACAATGCTATGTAACCATTGTCTTATATGCACTAAGGAGATTTTTTTTTTAATATAAATGCTTTTTACAGGTCAACAATTCGATTCTACTCCAACGAAATATAACTCTGACGGCGCAGGTTGTCATAACTCTGGAAACTGTCAAGAATCTCAAGGATATTGGAAATAGAGAGGTAAAAATCGTATAAACGCAAAATAGCAACGTAATAAAATGTTGGCATTCCAAAGGTATTCTAATTTAATATGGCCATTTGAGATGTTTATTCAATTATTATTTTTTATTATTAAATTGTGTTGATGATGTCTATTAGCCGTACTCAGAGACATTTAATGCTTACTTAAGGAGTCATTTAGTAGAGATTTTGACATAAACTGTATGGACTTTGTGTCAAAGTCTGTATTAAGTAGCTAAGTAAGCATTAAATGTCTTTCAATACGTAACAAAAATGTCGTTTGTCAGGGTCTGAGCGCGCGCGTCTCCCACGCGCAGACGCGCGGCATATCCTGGCTGGAGCGGCACCTGCAGCTACTGCTGGAGTTCGGCGAGCCGTACGCGCTCGCGCTGGTCACGTACGCGCTGTCCTACAGCAAGGCGCCCTCCGCCGAGCACGCCTACCGCCTGCTCAAGCGCCGCCAGCGGTCCGAGGGTACGCACTCGCCGATATACACGCATACACTGTAGCCTGTTCCCTATCAGAAATGGCTTATTCATTTCAAAAGTATATATTATCTTATATATACTTATAATATTATATCTTATATAAGAAATTATGTTGATACGTACGAGTTGCGCGATATTTGACGAAAAGTTAATCATAAGAACTCTACGACGTCGTTTGTGCGATGCGTCGTCGCAACGCTGTGTTGGCCTAGCCCTAATGTTGGGTAAAATAAATCCTTAAGATAGAACATCCTGTAATAGAATCTCGTTACATCTTTGGGTTTCTTTTTTAAGAATTAAATATATGATGTGTTGTACAGGCGGTCTGGTGTACTGGGGCAAGGAGCCAGTGCCGCAGCCGCCGTACAAGATGGAGAATCAGAAACCGTTCCTGCTGCCCCGTCTGCCGTACGCGCACGATTCCAATAACATCGCCGCCACCGCGTACGCGCTGCTCGCCTGCATGGACCACCAGGTAATAACGTTGCCATTGCGCTAAGTGAGGACTGTGACGCATCGCCGAAGCGTATTCAAGCGTCGCAATAATGACTGTCCGCTGTGTTTTTTTTTTAAGTAATTGACCATGATACGAGCAGACGATCGCCTGATGGTGACACCTGAAGAGTTACACTTGTAGCTTGTAATTTGTGTTGCGCACTTGCGTTGCTGGTCCTTAAAATCTCCCACCTCTTAGGCCTACCGTAACCTTCACTCACTCAGCGAAACACAACAAGCATTATTTCTCGCTGGTTTTCTGTGAGGCCGTGGTGTTTATCAGGTCGAGCCGGTCCATACGTGCAGAAGCATGGTTCTTAAATGTATATTAATATAGATGGTAAATCATCTAACGGCTGTGTCTATCACACAGTTCATCCTATTTTTTTTAACTTTTTGTGGCCTTTTTTAGACATAAGAGTTATTACTTAGTAACTTTAAAATTATTTTTGTGAGCTAATTTTTCTAAACCGTAGTCAACCTTGAACAGGACAACAACGAGCCGATTGTGATGTGGCTGAACTCGCAGCGTCTACACGACGGTGGCTGGGCATCTACACAGGTATATCGCACTATTTCAGCTGTTCCTAACATAAAAGAGTACAAATCATTGAGGTCAACTGAGTTAGGCGTCATTATTAAAATGGTTTTTGTGTTTAACCGAATCTAAATCTAGTGAAATATTTATCTGAATTGATTTTACGTGGTAGAATTTAAGTGTTTAGTATTTACATATAACATTGTTATGATTCAGGATACTTACATATCTTTACGCGCGCTCATCGAGTACACGAACCGCAAGCGGCTGCGCGACGTGAGCGCGCTTACCGTGAGCGTGGACGCCGTCGCGCTGCGCGGCACGCACACGCTGCGTCTCGACAACAACAACTTCGCCCTTATGCGCACCATAAACGTGAGTACACAATCGCGCAACTTGGAGCGCGCTCACCATGTGCGTGGACGCCGTCGCGCTGCGCGGCACGCATACGCTGCGCTTCGACAGTAACAACCTCGCGCTCGTGCGCACCATAGACGTGAATACACAATCGCGAGCGGCCGCGCAACGTGAGCGCGCTCACCGTGAACGTGGACGCTGTCGCGCTGCGCGGCACGCACACGCTGCGTCTCGACACCAACAACCTCACCCTCAAGCGAATGATTTGTCTTCACTCTGACCATGACAAAAGTTGTAACAATAAGCTCAGAATAAAAATAATTTTCATTTCATTTTCATTTAGATCCCAGAAGCGTGTTTTGTTATGTTCATATGACCCTTGTTTATCTCCTACAGATCCCAGAAGCGTGGGGCACAGTGAAGGTGTCAGCGCGCGGCGCCGGCTACGCCATACTCCAGCTGTCGGTGCAGTACAACGTGGACGCGCCGCGCTTCCAGACGCCCCCGCCGGTGCCTGCGTTTGACCTGCGAGCCCGCGCACTGTACCACGGGAGAAATCAGTCACATATCAGCTATCAGACTTGCGCAAGGTTAGTTCAATGTTTGTCAACTGCCCTTTGTTAACTGACTTCCAAAAAGGAGGCGGTTATATCATGTTCGGCTGTGGATATTTTTAGGATTCCGTGCCCAAATGGTAAAAACAGGACTCTATTACTTCGCTGTCTGTCCGTCCGTCCATCTCAAAAACCGTGATAGCTCGGCAGTTCAATTTTTCATAGATGATGTATTTCTGTTGCCGCTGTAGTAGGTATAAAAAAAGTGAAATCAGAATAAAATAAATATTTAAGTGGGGCTTCCTTATAACAAACGTGATTTTGTTGCCGTTTGGTATGGAACCCCTCGTGATCGAGGTCAACTCGTACTTGGCCGGTATTAAACTTCAGCCCTTCTGGCTTATAAGCTTTATGTAGATCAATGCGTTCTACCTCCGCGCGCGCGCCTATCATCATATAAGGAATGAGTCGCATGTCAGCTATCTAGGCTTGCGCTAGGTGAGTCCGTCTGACAACCGTCATGTAGCGCAAAATATAATTCTAAATTGAATCAACGCAAAGTAACATCAGTGCTATCGAAACTTATAAGCGATGCCAGCAGTCGCACTATAATATAGCATATTTTGACACATGTGAAGAAAACACCAAGTGGACTTGTAAACATCTACATTCACCTCAATTCAATACAGAGCTCTACAGCTCTTCAAATCATTTCATTTAGTTATATGTGTCTTTGTGTATACATTGCCCTATCTCTTCTACCAGGGGCGTGCGCTCCATATAGGCAGAAATTCAGTGCTTTACTTGTCATTCACAGATATTTTAATAAAACGTTCGTACGTTTTAGATGACTTTAATTAGTAGTAAATAAATTAATTTAAAAAATATAATAACTTAAAAACGCCTAATATTTTATAAATAGCAACTCATCTCATGCCGTTGCGTTCTACAGGACATATCATCGCATGTATGTGTAATTTTCATACTTCGCAAACGCACACACCCATGAATATCGACATGATTATATAGCGAAAATCCCGCGGCAGGCGATGGCTCTCGGCTATCCGATCGCTTCCGAAAACCGCCGAACTGGCTTGTCGGAAATTATTCGTTGCCTATAATCCGAGTAAAAATAATAGACGGAAATCTAATAAATCACGTATGCACATTATGCATTTTTGCTTAGTAAGTTTTTATTTGTTTAAATAGAAGAAACGTTTTGTGTTTCGCGGGGGCCATATTGCATATTTCATGTGATAAGCATTGTTTACAATTTAATCGCTCCAGTTTATTTATAGTTTTCTTAAAAGATTTTTAATTTTAACATTTGAAAGTGTGTACATTTAACAGTTTATTACTGAGTTTCTATAATAATTGTAGTGATTTGCTTTTACTAGTGCGTTTGTTATTTTTTTTTAAATGTTATTTGATTGTGAGGTTTGTGTTGAAAATGTGTGTTTATTAAAAATTAAAAATAACAAGTTCTCACAATTGTCATTCAGTGAAAAGATTCAAATTCTGTCTAAAGGTAGGTGTGTACCCGAGTTACAACAATTAAACCAGCAAAAAATAATGTAACTCGAAAATTTCATGTTAAAAGTTATGAAATGTATAACTGGCTGTGTGGTTGTGTACACACGATTAAATTATATTGTTTTCCTTGCATATTATTTAGTAATTTACATCGAGATATAGTAATCTCAAGTAACCGGAACCTTGAATATGTGAAAATTGAAGCTGACTGACTGGTGAGTAGTTATAATATTTTAAAATATGCTTATTATTTTACTTATTAGAATTTCTTCCGCCGCGACGATCGATCGCTGTTTTGTCTGCGTTGCCGTAGAAGATGTACATGAATAGTAGTACATCTAAGACTTGCTCTGTTGGCATGGTTTCGACTTAGAGATCCGTCGCTTGGCTGTAGCTATGCTAAAAATCTATAAACGAAAAAGTTTTTGTGACCGAGTACTTCGCCGCATACCCAGTGTCATAATCCTGTGCACGCCACTGTCTTCTACTTGCATCCACAATAATTATTGGTTTGCTGGAAAAGATCTCTTATACATATAAGTGCGCCAATGCATTGTTTTAACTGTCAAATGTGTCTTTGTTAATGTGTACATAAAGAATAAATAAATAAAATGAGATACAATGCCTGTCATTGTCTTATAACTAGGGCCTTTAGTCAAGATGCATTCCATAATTTCGACAGCGAAGTACGAAAACAAAATTTATCGGATTTGACATAAGGCATCGCAAGCGATATGTCACTTAGCCATGACTTATGTCAAATCCCATACATTTTTGATTTCGAAGTTCGCTGTCGAAATTATCGAATGCATCTTGACTAAAGGCTTAAACTCGACAAGTCGTAAACATTTGAGTCTGCGCAATTTTAAAGTAAATTTGACAGTTTGTTAACCACTTTGCTCGTAACAGTTTTTATTTGTATTCGCCCATGGGGAGTACATAAGGGAACATAGCCATACTACTTGGCCACTTACCACTTTCAGCCCCCTCCCTCCCTCGGTGACCATCCGTAGTATATGCCGAGTACCCTTCTTTCCCCTTCACGTAGTACTTCATAACTACTTTCCGAATAAAATAATATAAATAACTACACAATTTAAAAATATTCTTGCAAGCAGAAAAAAAAGTTTAAATATATATTTAGTTCTTATCAAAAGCGCCATCAAGCGTGAGATAATTATTATTTTTCTAGAATATATTGCCGACGTGACAAAACCCTCCCCCCCTCGGTGGCAAAGCGTAGTACTTTGAAGGCTCCCCTCCCCCCTAAACAGGTCACGCAGTATGGGTAGGTTCCAGTGGCGTGGGGTTCCTATAATTCCACTCCTATCTGCTTCACTTTCCACTTACCCCATCCAAATCCCTACCTATTGTACAGCCTGGGGCTTCCCTATGAAGGAGAACCAGCCTTCGCATCTGGTAGGATCCCTAACATGTTATATTTCTGGATAGCTGGACGCTAGAGTCGGAGTCGCCGCGCTCCGGCCTGGCCGTGCTGGAGGTGGCGGTGCCCACGGGCTACATGCTGCAGCAGCAGCGCCTCGACAGCTATGTGCTCGCCCGCCGCGTCGCGCGCCTCCAGCGGGCCAAGTACACGCCCACCCGCCTGTACTTCTACTTCGACTACGTGAGTATGTTACGTGCAAGTCACAGAGTAGAAAATAAATATACAAACGTTTCAAAACTAAAGATAGGCTATGACGTACATTTGATAGAGCAATACTGTACAAAAATAGGAATGCACTGTAAATAGAACTCTGTGCTAATAAAATAGAGCTGAAAATCAAACACACGAGTATCATGCTGTCATAGTGGTATGCTCCAGATCAAATCGGTATGTGTGTACTGTGTAAGTATTCTCACCGTGCACATACTCAACTTGGTGAAATTTATATATTTTTGTTTACGCTTATACACGGTGTTTACCAGTCAGTGTCCAAACTTTCAGGAGTGAATATACTCTTGAATATAAGCAACAATGTTGTAGCCCTTTTGTAGGAAACAGCTGATTTTATTTTTCAATTTGTAAACTTAATCCCATAGTAAAAGTTGCTTATATTCAAGAGTATATTCACTCCTGAAAGTTTTGACACTGACTAAAAAACACCCTGTATTGAACTGGATCTCAACCGAGTATAAACACACGTTGCGGTTTTGCGGCGTTCAATCCCTGCATAAATATACGCTGAACTTCGATGTATTCGTATCAACTTCGTAATGATTCAAATCGAATATGAACATTTGGTGACTTCTCACCCCAGCTTGACCAGGAGCCGACGTGCGTAAACTTCACGCTGGAGCGGTGGTTCCCCGTCGCCAACATGTCGCGTTACCTGCCCATCAAGGTCTACGATTATTACGCACCAGGTATGAAACAGAATTGATTAAGGCTCTGCGCAAACGCAATACACAATTTTTAATACATTTCGCACTGCCGAGACCAGTTATACCGCGCTACCGGTAGCGATGACTCGTGAAAATGTATGATAATAAGTGCAAGCGCGCACTGGCAATACGATTGTCTCTGTCGCCCACCATTTGCATTCCGATTATGAACTTCAGTGCGCGCAAAATAGAGTAACTTTTCCGCAAAACATGCTTGTTTTCCAATACGGTCCTTTTTTTTTTTCATAAATGTTGACTCTATTTTGCGTGCGCTAAAGTCGATAATCGGAATGCAAATAGTGGAGGAGGGGGGCAATTTTGTTGCCAGTGTGTGCACCGCTTTACCTTGTAGCGGTGGCGACAATTTTTTACGCAATGATAACTTTTTAACCGGCTGCCGAAAACAGGGCAATGTTTTTTGAGCGTATTTTTGTAAAATTCTTTGATATTTTTTAAAGGTAAAGCTAAACAAGTTACCTCAAAATTATAATAAGCTGTCCCCATTGTTCACTTATAAGTGACTAGCATTTTTCCGCGGCTTCGCTCGCGTAAATACAGTATCTTACGGGAACACAAAAAAATTAGCCTATGTGTTGATCCAGAGTCTAAACTACAACCGTACCAAATTTCATAAAAATCCTTTCAGTAGTTTTTGCGTGAAAGAGTTACAAACATACAAACATACATCCATACATCCATCCAACCATCCTCACAAACTTTCACATTTAGGGTCAATTTACACCGAAACGAATCGATACGCAACATGGCGCTGCATTTGTAAGAAAGCTGTTCAACATTGAAATTTATTCATTACACAAGAAGATACACGCTTCATTGTAAGAGTTCGCATGTCATGTTGCACCGCGCTGCACAGTGCATGCGCAAATGTACGACTGATCTTCGCGCTGTACACTAACCCTTATAATAGTAGTAGGATCTTATGACGTCACATACATACCTACGACACGTTTTCAGAGCGCTTCAACGAGACGATGTTCGACGCGCTGCCCACGTACCTGCTCAACATCTGCGAAGTGTGCGGGTCGTCGCAGTGTCCCTACTGCGCGATCTACAACGCCGCGCCCGCGCCCGCCGCCACCTCCGCGGTGCTGCTGGCCGTAGCGCTGATGATCATTAACCACTGATACGACAACATGGGGTTCCAATCTGTTAAAACTAATCCAAAGATACAGCGCAAGCCTTTTTACGCCGACTACGGCGAAGCCGGAAGGAAGGGTGATGATTTTGGCAGTCTATATATATGTGTGTATGTTTGTTCCAACGTAGCGCCTAAACTACTGATCTGATTTTAATTAATTAGGTGTCAATAGATTCATTATAATGGCCCGGGTTACATAGGCTATATATATATATATATATATATATATATATATATATATATATATTTACGTAGTCGGGTTATAGATTTTAACTCCTGATTATTCTCTATGTCTTCATTGATATAATGAAATTAAAAAAATTAAGTAACCCTCGACATTGTCAAGCAGTAAGCTATCTGATGATGATCAGTTTTAGCTATGAGCACTGTCAAGTAAGTTAAATTTGAAACAAAAAATACTATATTGAAATCGGTTCATCCGTTTGGAAGCTACGATAACCCACATAGACATACCATAGATTAAAGAAAGAGGAACAGATAAACAGCTACTATTCTTACGTCTTTACTTGCAACTAACAGTTCAAGATCGGGCTTTAAAAATATACAAATTCAAGAGTAGATTTTTTCAAATGCGAATGTAGTGTCTTCATTTCCATATTGCATGTGTTCTTGTATATAAAGTAAGCTTAAACATACAAATCAAACAGAATTTTACACACAATACATTATGACATGTAAATAAAATTACAATATTCGCGTGTGTTGCCATTATCACAACTTTATTACATATAACCTTAAAACAACAGGACTCAAAAGTATATTGAAACAGAAAATAACATTCACTATTATGTGAAGTAAAGTTTTATTATAAATTAGATGAATAATTAAATACTTTTATTGATGTATCAAAAAAAGACAATTCAATTTTATACACAGTAAAACCACGTTGCTAATGACTCTCGGAAACCGTCGTTTTTCATACCCCGTCTGTCACTTCCATAGAAGAAAAAGAACGAAGATTGCCGTGAGACATTAACAAGATGGTCGTACTGTACTACGTATATTCTTAATAATTTTATGTATTTCTAAGCATTATCTTATACTTTAAACGAGACAATCTTGTATATATATATCATCAGTTTCTCGAAAATGGCTGTAAGTATTACCATCTCTCAAAACTGTGGAGTTTTGGGGGAGAAAAGAAAAAAGAAATTGATCTAGCTTGGTCTTATCCCTGGGAAACTGCGAATTTTAAAGCTACATATGTTTTTTCTTTCGTCGTGCAAGAATATATCAGTAATTTCGACTCTATAATGTCGGTCCGATTGGCAGTTCGGTATACTTATGTATAATTTTCGCTTTGTTCGTAATTTCTGAATGTAAATGTGTTCGAATCCTGGTCAGATAAATATTTTTGTGATTCTTTTTATTTTTTAAACTATCAGTACTCCGAGCAAAGCTTGGTTACCTAGGTACTTTTAGAAATATAAGATTTCTGCACACTTTTCTCCACACACACAATTACTGTGCCAAATTTCATACTCCTCTGTTCGCACAACTCTCGTAAAACTGCACTCGATTAGAAACGATGACAAAGCGTTTCTAATCAAATATCAGGACTGTATTGCCAATAGAATATGCGTGGATGATGACTCGTGCGGGTAAATTAGTTGTCAATTAAAGTTTAGTGCTATATATGGTCGTTCAAAATCAATTACGGATATTTTTGGCACGTGATCTACTGGTTATGTAAGCATGAGACGTTTAGGCAGAAAAATAAATACAAAATACCAAAATATATAATCACAGTACACTCTTTACTTTGTTAAGGTCACTGACATCAAACATCTGTATCAATGTTATTTGGGCAAATTCTTTGTTTCTAATTTAAATCAGAAGTTTTTGTCAGGTTAATGACCTCAACGCCTTAGAAAGAGCAATGTAATTTTACTTTTTTTTTGCCTTAACGTTTTTACGTGAGCTAAAGATTATAATATGCCCAAAATATCCGTATCTCATTTTGAACAACCTTATTATTATAATATAGTATTGTAGTATTACAGCCGAATACTCAAAAGCTACATTAGGAGGCATTCCATGTTGTCCTTGTTTAAGAATGAATATGAAAGCGTTTAAGAATTCGGCTGCTAGATGCTGAAAATAACTATAGGTAACCACCGTTTGGATATTGTTTACAGGTAGATTTAAATTCTGCTTTTGCTACATTACTTGATCTGAAACTTTTTGTTTCAAACATTTGGATGTTTGTGTAGAACAGTAATGTGTAGTATATAGAAATTTTACAAAGACATTAATCCTTATTATATAAATATTATGTAGGAAAAATTTATGATAAGTATTCCTTCTCTACATACATCAAACTTACAGACTGTTTAAAAATTATATCAACCGAACCTTAAATCTCATATTTCGACCTATGCATAGAAGAAAATCACATCTGCAAAATCCTTAGTTTACAGGAGAGAGAAAAGAAGGTTGACTTGGTCAATTCTTGATTTAACTTTTTTCCTGATTGGCCTAGCCGGATGAATATTTAAATAATCTTGTAAATAGGTTTATGTTTAGTTACTAATAAAATATATTTTAGATTAATATACATTGTTATTTAGGTGTGTCGGTTGTATGTCACCATATACGGCGGAAAACCATACGTCATATGTCTAGATGTAACTTTACTCTTGGGAAAAAGTGTCAGTCCCATATATAAATATAACTTTGTTTTACTTACTTAATTTATCAGTTTATTGATTTTTATTTTATTTAAAAGATATAATATTTGTTTCGAGCGTGTACTTTTCATGTTACTTATCTTTTAAACTAATATTTTAATTAAACTTGTCCAACATCTATCGTAATAGGAATTTCGCGCCCGTGAGTCGTTCCAGAGAACATAAACATGAGTGAATATATAACTCCCCGCGCGAAGAGCGCGCGCGCCGATTCCGATGCATAAGGCTTTGGTTTTTGGAGATAAAATTAGTATGTACCTATGTATGTAATTAATTAAAACGGATTTGACGAGTATATTGAATGAGTTAATTTAGTATTAAATATACAAAAAAATCAATATATAGCTTAATTGTCACACGTAACTTTGTTCTATGCATAGGTCGATTTGTTATTCTCATTTTTATTAAACGAAACATTTTTTTATATTATTAATACGTCTTACTACTGAAGTCTGCCTATATTTTCTGCACAAAACTTTATACTTATAATTGTTTTTAACTTCTTTTCCTATATGTTGTAAAAACAAGTCTTAATAAGTGTCTTTTTTAGTTTTATGTGCATGCATACGAGTATATTATAATTTTTGTAATACCTCAACTTGCAATAGCACATATATTTTTTATCTGCCAATTATTTACTGGTGCTGTAAGCATTTGTATCTCAATAACTAAGACCTACATAGCTTACTATAAACTGTAATGATATAAACATAGCATTCAATGCAGAATTGCCAAAATAAACTTCGATAATAAATTTCTGCAGCTAAGCTTATACAGTATTAAAATCATGACTACAACATTTTATAATTTTTTACTTCTCTATGTTGATTGTGTAAAGCAACAGAATACTTATAATGGTCAGCTCACACCGATACGCAACGCGGAGCGCACTTTTTAGGATAGCGATTCAAAATTGAACTTTATTAATTACACAAAAAGATTTCATTGCAAGAGCGGCGCCGCCTCGTGCAGCGCGGTGAAGTTCGCAATTCGAACGAAGTGCGCGCCGCGTCGCGTGTCCGTGTTTACTGACCCTATACGTATTCTGTGCTTTACAAAATAATTTTAACTTTATGCAGTAGTTCAACCACTTTTGTATTTCATGTAAATACTTAGATATTTTAGTATGTAGAATTAACAAGAATTAAGATATCGCTAATTATTAATAATATTCTTATCAATTTTGCCTTATTGTGACAATACATATTTCAATATATCAAATTATTTTATTTTATAACAAGATTATATTGGCCATAGTAAATTATTATATTATAAATAAAATTAAATATTTACTAATGCTATATTGTATGCAAAAATGGCATGTAAAATTGGAGCAAAATTGTACAAATTCGCCGTCCGGTGTGAAGCAGTATATTTTCATGACTAGTATATGAGTCTCATAGTAGTAGAAGCGAGATACTTAATAGTTTCCGTCCAAATTACCAAATGACTGATTTTTCATTTTTATATGTATTTGTGTGTAATTGTAATTTTATTTTAATTTTGTTACACAAATTAAACACTTTTGGTGTACAACCTTATAAACTCTTTATTTCATAATAAAAGTATTTAAAAAATATTATGTTGTTTTTTTTTCAATAAGGTTTGCCCCTTCAACTAAATAGTTGAAAATGTTTACTTAGTTATTTACCAATGTTTTCAGAGAGTTCTTCAGGGTTTCTGTAACACGTGTACAACCATCAAAACTATAACTTTTGTAGTCCACATTACATTGATGATAACTAAAAGTTTAATAAAACCTAGGAGTAGTGCCATATTGTTTTTATCTTGTATAGAACAAGTAGGTCTGATCACAGGTATTATGTGGGGTTCTGATACAACGATTATTTATATTTTTATTTAATGGATGGGGGGGTATTTATAAATGTTTCCCCCATATCTACCATTATCTTCCAAAGATCTACTTACATAATATAGTGTCAAGGAATATAATTAAAAAAAAAATTTACTTTAATCACACTTTTATTTACTAACTTGGTACCCATACTTAAATAAATACTGTACAATTAATTATTGAGTCTACTGCCTTTTTTTGATCTGCTTAGCTTTAGCACTCGTCTTAGGCGGGGTGCGTTTATTGAACCAGGATGTAAACATCTCAGACATTTCAGGTAATTCTGACATTTTAGCCATATTGGTGATTTGTTTTAAGTCTTCTTTAGCTTCTGGGTCGTTCATCATTTTTGGCAGCAACATGATAAACAGCAGCGGCAGCACCATCATTATGACCATTGGGTTGAACAGGAAGTCGGTCAGCCTCCATTGTTCACGAACTTGGAAATATCTGAACTTAGACAGGGCCTTAATTCTCAGAGGATAAGGCACCTGAATAACTTGAGATGTTAAAATGTAGTTAACTTTGCGGGCTCTAAACTTGCCTTTGGAGTTTATTTCGACGCGGATCGGCTCGTACATGTAGTCCGGGTTGATGACCTCGACGACGAACGATCCCGAAGGTACGTTATGTACGGCAAACGAACCATCGTCCTTTATGAAACCGATGTATTCACCACCGTTTACATGGATCTTTGTATCGATCTGCCAAGTCAAGGACTCTTGGTCTTCTGGGGGATACACCCGTCCTTCGATTACGTATCTTCCGCTCCCTGTTTCCTCTTCCCCAGAGATGACTGTGCACAGTGCCTGGCTAACAATGCAGAGGCACACACCAACCACTAACATGCGATACATTGTGGAATTTAATATGGTTTTGGAGAAAATTTATATTTCCATGTATGATATAGGCGTTTTAAGGAGACAAACGTGGAAACAAATAAAATTACGATTTTAAATGTCTAGATTTATAGCACAGCAACTTGCTATTTTAATTTTTAGTGTGAATTTGACAGCTAAATGATAGCAAATTATAAGTCAAAGTCAAAGCGACAGCATTAAATTTTAATTATTTATATTTTTTTTATTTAAATATGGCATCGGCTTAGAACCATTTGCCAGTGTCAAGTTAAAAAGGCGGGTAATAGAACTTTCGTTTAAATTTTCAACACCGTATTCCTATATCGTCAAGTCTAAAGTCTAGTCAAAGTCCAAATATATAGTCACTACAGTCCATGAGTCATGTCAGTCGATTCAGTAAAGTGGTAGAAGCTTTACTAAAAGTTCCTAGGTAGTTTTGGCGGGAAACACAAAATAGCACGTTTTTAGAAGTTGTACCACTTGTCCACACTTGTGCACGTTAACGAATATTTAATGGTTAATATTCTACCAATATTACACATTAAGAACCGAGATAACACAAATTTCTGAAATATTACAAATTCCACAACATCACCCATTGAACTCCCCGGTGAAACTGGATTAAATTTTAAATGACGTACTATTGCCAGTAACAAAGCGGAAAAAATATTTTTTGTTTTTCACCACCGTTTTTGTAAATCGTCAAGTTCAAAATCTAGTCAAAGTCCAAATAAATTGTCGATGCAATGTCGATGCAGTCAATAGGTCAAGTTAGGCAATTCAGTAAATTGATAGACGCTCTGGAACTTCTAGTGAGTTATAATAAAAACACAAAATTGCACGCTTTTTTAAATTTTACGTGAATTTTACCACTAGGCCACACTTTTCATTGAATATTTAATAGTAAGTTCCTCGTAGAAATCACTATATTATGCTTCTTTCGCGGTTATTTCTACCAATAATAAACATTATGAACCGAAATGATACAAATTTAATATGGAAGAAATCTTTGATTAATTATTAGATAGATACGATAAATATATACAAAACTGACAATATTTCTCATTTACAAAACTGATAATACACACGTTGACATTTTTCATTAATGTTACATTTCACTCACCCAGCAAAAATTCGTGAAAGAGATGTAATTCTTAATAATTCTTCTTTTTTTGGCATAGCCTCCCCTGTAATAGGAGTTGCCAACGTCAGAGTCACGAAGTATAGATTTATAGAGTCCGAACGTTTAAATGGTCTCAATTTAGGGGGCAGATTTTTTTGCCGGTAGAGCGCGCCACTTTTCAAGAAGTACTCGTTTAAATCCTCACGCGGGAAGTTACTATTGACACCTTTGGAAAAAAAAATTCTGAGAAACGTGTAACAAAATAAGTTCTAGAAAATTTCTACAACTTTTTGAAGTACATTAAACCTAATAATATAGAGAATTGAAATATTTTTAATAATTGCCAAATGCCTATTAATTTCAGTACCTATCACGAGAAATATACTTGGTGGAAAATAAATAATAGCAGAGTTTTACCTACCATTAAAACTCTTATTATGTCCGTTCGAGGCCTTTTAACAAAATTGAGATGGTAGTCTTTCGTTTCCTGCCGTAATATTTGTCGTTGCAGTTTCGTTTCCGGTCTTTTTGGCGGCAAGATGGCCGCTTCCGCTGTTCACCAGGTGTGGCGCACGCGCTTTTTTCCTCATTGCTGTCTCAATTATTTCACCAGGCAGACCTTACTGTGAGGCCTCGAATAAGGCTCCGGACATAATAAGAGTTTTAATGGTAGGTAAAACTCTGCTATTATGTCCTATTGCCGTTATTCGAGGCCTTTTAACAAAATTGAGACAATGTTTGTTGTCGCCTGGTGGACAAGACGCCAATGTGATTAATCAATATCATAAGGAAATTGTTAAAAGAATAAGTAAAACATTTTTCTAGCAATTTTATAATCAGGTTATAAATAAGTGTAATTTGTTCTATTATATTCTTAATCCTATTTCATCAAAGATATTCATAATATTATCAATTATTTTAAATTTTATCAAATAACATAATTAAAATTAATATTGTTTAAATTGACTAATTTATGATTTAAAACCTATTATAAAATAATCAAACTATTTATTTTTCGATATAAACTAATTAACCGGCTGAAAGAGATTTACTAAAGCGTTATTTGTAGAGTGTGTCGTAGGCTTAGAAATTATCTCCCTTTTATAGAAATTTTTAAAAGTACTTGCTGCCCTCCAATTTGCTCTTTCTAAAATGTTGTCTATTGGTTCTTTGTCAATCCAACTTCTAGAAGCAACGGCAGACCGTACACTTCCCGGAGTTTCCTTGATACCTGCTTCTTTTAGAACAGATTTTACCCATCCCGCGATTACTGTTCTAGAAGCAGCCTTCGGTACCCTTCGAGCAGTTACAAACAAATTTTCAACGCCGGCTTCTTTTCGCCTATCACTACCCAGAGCAGCTAACCTACGCACCCACAGTACTGGATCAACATTTGGTCTTTCACTATTCGAAAATAGTTTCCAACCTGATTGAGTGTATGATTAGGAATCAGTTTTAAAACCAAACATTGACCAGAAAGTGACTGTATTTAGTTCACCGTCATCTACAAGAGAACCCTGCGATACGCTCAATAACGTCAGGTCCGTGTACTCTGCTACCAGAGCACAATAATAATAAGTTAGCGCATCTCCTAGAAACTTCGAATAAGTTTTCATGAGTAATGTTACTTGTTGCTAATTACGATATTAAAGTACTAGTGTCCCAAACGGTATTTGGCTTATTACATTTTTGAGCATTTCTCGTTGAAATAGATTTTAAAATATTCTTAACCAATACATGCGAGCCTTGCCTTTGTTGTTCTGACCAGGATTCTAGCTCTTGTGACCACCCCCACATTTCCAAATCTCCAAGGTCAGGTCTTGTAACCGTGGCGGGGGAAGGCCGAGATCACGAGAGGGCGACAGATCGAGTAAGTTCGCTCGCTAAGTCTCGAACTGTGAATGGTGGTGCTATTGCACGTGCTTTTAGATCTGCTCTCCAGAAAGCCTGGGGCCACTTCGGAGCTGCAATCAGAAACATACCTTTCGCACGGTTGAGATGCATTAACACTCTGGGCATCAGATTCGGCGGTGGGAATACCCAAGCCAGGTTGAAGTCCCATTCCCATGAAAACGCATTGTGTCTCCACGCGGTTTGATCCCTCTGGTCTAAACTCACATATTTGGGTACTACATGAGCTCGAGCCGATGCAAATAGGTTGATCTCGGGAATGCCCCACTTCTGAAATATGATATTTGTCACCGCTAGATGCCATTCGGGAAGGTACGATTTTCTCGACAACCGATCTGTTACATTGTTGTAACGGCCTGGAATGTGATGCGGTAAAATAAAATATCAAAAATATCTAAAATTTGAAAAATCTTATAAGTAAGATTCATTAAAGAATTTAAATTATTCCCCCCTTCGTTTCTTAGGTATGCTACAACGGATTTGTTGTCACACTGCAGCAACAGAGATGATCGGTTTAGAGAGGGACCGTATTCACGTAAACATTTTAAAATAGTTAGTATTTCTTTTTGATTCGAGTGCAGAGTTCCTTCGTCCCCTATCCAATCTGTCAAAAATACACCATTCAATTCCGCTCCCAACCCGAGTCGGATGCGTCCGTCGTGAGAAAATTTACCAATTTTGGAGGGTGGAGCCGAGAAGATTTTTCGCAATTTAGAAACCACCATTCGAGCTCTTTGATCGCTTGAAAAGGAATGCGGTGTGATTTGTTCGGGCCGCTTCGAAGTAAACTATTGCAATGGGCCAAAAGATGTCGATAGTTTAAACGACCTTGAGGAACTGCAAGTCGAGAGAAATTTAAACGCCCATTAATGCTCTGAATTTCTCTAAGAGTTGCTTTTTTAGAATTTAGCACTTTGCGAATTATATGCCGAAGAGTTTGGATTTTCGTATCTGGAATCGACTTTTGATTGTTCCATGTGTCCCAAAAAAGACCTAAATACTCCAGAGCTTTTTGTGTATAAAGTATAGATTTTGTTTCATTAACAACCCAGCCTAACTCGAGCATTTATTTATTATTTTCGATCTGTCCTGGCATGCAATTAAAAAATCGTCTAAGAAAACTACAATACGTATACCTTGTTCCCGTAGTATTTCTGCTGTCCAATTTGTCAGGGACGCGAACACTTTGGGAGCAGTGTCTAGACCAAACGGCAAACAGGTCATTTGTAAGAGTTTGCCTCTGTACGTTAACCTCAGGAAACAACGATGGTGTAGAGATACCGGTGTGTGGTAATAAGCTTGTGTTAGGTCGATTTTTACTAACCAGTCGTTGGGCTGCAGAAATTCCGGTATTCGATGTGTAGCTATCAGTCGAAATTTGATTAGCTTTAGAAATTCGTTCAATCGTTTTAAATTGAAAATAGGGCGCATAGTCCCATCGCTTTTTGTAAAAACATTGTTGATAAAAAACTGGGGGTTTTGGGGGCATATTCTACAATATTGTCCTTTAACAACGTTTGAATAATCTGGTCCATTTCTGGGGATGGAGCTGTTTGGTAACGTGATTTTATGAGTCTAGGTAAAATCAGTGGTGGTTTTCGTAAAAAGGGAACCTGTAGCCTGTTTGTAACCTGTTATTATCTTTAAAATGGGGGTTGGGGCACCCCGCCTTTCCCAGACATCTACAAACATAGCTAGCCTTCCTCCCCGAAACGCCTGTTGAGAGTCAAAACTTTCTATCTCCTCTACCTCTGCCCTTTGAGGGATTGGTTTGATTAAAGGGCTTCCTAGCCACAGCTGGGGCCTGCTGTTTTGGAGGAAACGACGTTGCAGGTTTATAGGAGGTCGAAAAAACCGCTCATTATTAGCATAAGAGCCAAAATTAAAAGCATAGGGGTGGTGGGGTCGCACCGCCTGCGCTCGAGTATGTATAACCTTGATTATTATTAAAAGCAAACGGTGCTTGGAAGCGACCGGTTTGTTTGTAATTACTGAGGCCTGGTTGGACAGCCTGTACACCCAATGTAGGTCGACTTTCTTGTGCAGAGAAGGTACCTTTTTGATATATAAAAATTTTATTTACAACTCCATTATTTTTAATAACATCAGAAAACTGCTCTTTATTAAATAAGTATTCGCAAGAAGGAGGAATCTTTTTCAAAGTAGTTTTAAAAAAAAATTCTTTTACTAAATTTAAGAAAAAATCACGACGTTCTTCAATAATATCAGCACGCCTACCACAAAGTAATTGTAAACAGTCCAAATAAACTTTTTGAAAATCACCTGAAAAGCATTCTTTTATTTTTGTCAATAAAGATTCTTTATTAATATTATCGTTTTCTTGAGTCCATTGTAACAAATCAGAGACGCCCTTTTTTAACGCGTCACTGCATTATTACTGCACGCGTAATAGCACCCAAAGACTTATCACTTGCATCCAAATTAAAATTATTAGCTTTCTCGAACTGTTTTAATTCGTCGTTTACCTCCAATTCGACAAACCCCGGCCGGGCATTGTAGGTTTTTTGAATATCTGAGTAAGGGACATTTGACCAATTTTCAGAGTTGAAATGTTGTAACGAGCTGAGTGTCTGTAAATGCTCCGCAGAGGCATTTTGAATCGCCGGTTCTTTGAGATTTGTTGACAAATCAAAATTAAAATTTTGAGAAGTATCAGATGTAGCTTCATGTTCAAAATTATCGCTAGTTGTACCTATCACGTTAGCAGTAAAAATTTTATCTTGAGCACACGTTTCCCAAGGCGGATAGACACATGCTAATTTCGTCGTGTGAGCGGCTGCTCATCCGATGAAGACGATGTAGAAGAAAGACACTCGCGAACAATTTCGTCGCCACTACAGTCTGACATGATGATAAACTTTTGAAAATTTTTATTTTAATATATTTCGAAACCACAAACGATCTAAAATAATTATTTGCAAATAAACTATAAAATTTTATAAGACTTTTATAATTTAAACGAACGCTAACAGCGTTACAAGTCTTTACGGCACAAAACTTAAGACGCCAATGAGGAAAAAAGCGCGCGCGCCACACCTGGTGAACAACGGAAGCGGCCATCTTGCCGCCAAAAAGACTGCAACGAGAAATATTACGGCAGGAAATGAAAGACTACCATCTCAATTTTGTTAAAAGGCCTCGAATAACGGCGATAGGACATAATAAAGAAGTTTTTGTTAAACATATTATTTATTAAAATAGTATAAATTACAAATAAGTAAGCTTATAAGACAGTATAAATTACGTTTACGTGTAATAATCAGTAATAATAATAATAGTATCGGTACGTCCTGAAGTTGCGCAGCTAGTGGCAGAAATGAGAACTATGATCTGGGTTTATTATTGGGTACATAAATACTATGAAAAAGCCTATATACCGTTCGGACTCCTTATATATATACTTCGTGGTCAGAGTGATGGAGCAGATGTTCAGTGAAAAGCTATTGGCGTACAGTGCAGAGAATGACTCGTGCAATGACTTCATGCCTCAATACAAGTTATAATTACTAGTATAAAAACAGAATAATATCCAAAGCCAATGTTTCTTAGCATATTTTATATTTTATTAAGCCCTACATAATATACAGAACATATATAAATAAAATAAAAATTAATGAAAATTAGTTATAAGTACTTTAATTAAATATACATAATCAAAGTTTTATGTGATTTGATGAACATAGTGTCTACAAATGGAGTAAAGACGTAGGATAAAATAGTCTTAAGATTAATGGGTCGAGGAATGTGTGTAGGAAGGAAGTCGTATAGAGAAAGATTTATAGGACAGATAAAGAAGATATGATCAGGGGAGCCCTCATCGAAGCCACACTCGCACAATGAGCTATCTTTGACTCTTATTTTGGTCAAAAATACATTATTACACGAATGTCCAAGGCGAAGTCGACAAATAGTAGAACAAACAGATTTGCTAGCTTTAGAGTACTTAAAAAACCAGGGCCTACTAGGTATACATCCTTGTATTTCAGCATAAAATCGTCCCTTAGTTCTACTCGAATCGGTCCAAATATTATTCCTCTCAGAGGTCATATGTGTCTTAGCCAGAGATCTTGGCAATAAACTACAAAATTACTTAAACAACCATTCTTAATTCAATAGCAAATAAAAAGATGACTAGTGTTTGTCAATACCAATTACACACGCTTCCACATTAAAGTTAGAAATCTGTGCCGTAGAATATTTAACAAAATGCGTTTATGTTCTATTTCGTATAAAGTTTAAAGTACCTTTAACGACGTGCTTAGAATTTAAATTTTTTTGTGTCATCGGTAGTTTGACAACCATTTTATGAAGGAATAATCTAGATCAGGGGTCTCCAAACTACGGCCCGAGGGCCACATTCGGCCCGCGGACAGATTTTGTCCGGCCCGCGGAGAGCTAGCATACTTGAAAACTCCTTTTAGAGATCATATTTTTTATAGCAAATTAAATTTAGTTTACTGAAATATTCTAATTTTATGTTGAATAATTATTAATATGACATCTAGTTACATTGATATGGTCATGGGCTAACTACTCATAAAATTGTTGTAGGCTTATTGTTATTGTTTTTGTGATAAGTTGGATAAAGAAACACAGAATTGTAATGAGTAAAGACATGTATAATATGCAGAAAATTTAACTTCAGTATATAATAACTAACAAATTATTGAAATAAATCCAACTAACATTTTATACATTTTAAATAAAAACATAACTTATAACAAGCATAATGACATATGAAATACTAATGAGATTTATGTAATTGAGATTTTCCACTGACAATAGTTTGTAGTTGTGGACTAATTTTACTTGTACCAATTATTAAAAGAGATTTAAGATGCTCATCAGTTAATTTAGATCTGTAAACATTTTTTGTGTAGGACGTACTTCATTTTGGAGAAGGTCTTCTCACACAAATAAGTAGTACCAAAAACAGAAAACAGCCCACGAGCAAATTTATGCAAATTATCAAATTGTGTCAGTGGAAGACCCTTATAAAATTCCAACAAAGATGAGTTTTGATATTTGTTCTTAATTATATCACTGCACTGTAGATCAATCATTTCCATTTGATGTTCCGGGGCTAGAGTTTCAATGTCAGTATCAAAAGGATTCTGAAAAATCTTAATTTGATTCGCAATGGCATCAAAGTCCGAGAAACGAGTATCAAAATTTATTTTCAAAGCACTCAAAGTTTCCCTTGCAAAATCGATAGGAAACTCAGTCTCAGTGGTGTGGCTGAATATTTCACATGTTTTAAAATGTGAAAAACATTTACTTCGTAGTTGTGATTGAAACAGTATCAATTTCTTCCGGAATGATTTGATATTAGTGTATAAATCAGGAAGATGCTGGTTTTCTCCTTGCAATCTCAAATTCAGTTCGTTCACATGTTTTGTCAAATCAACATAGAATGCTAACTTCCACAGCCATGCGTTGTTTTGTAATTCAGTAAGAGGGCAATGCTTTTCACTCAAAAAAATTTCGATCACTGCTCGAAGTTCAAAAAAGCGCTGAAGGACTTTCCCACAGCTAAGCCAACGTACGGCAGTATGATAAGGTAAGTCATTTTCTCCAATCTCTTCAATAAATTGTCGGAATTGTCGGCGATTCAGCCCAAAAGATCTTATAAAATTAACAGTTGATATGACTGGTTTCAGAACTTCAGACATATCCAAACATTTTCCGCACAAAGACTGTTGATGAATGATACAATGTAAGACTAATGGTATTGAACCACCGTCATTTTCTACAGCCTTTGACACAAGAGCGACCACTCCTTTATCTTTCCCACTCATGTTTTTGCCTCCATCAGTTGTAATACATTTCAAGTTTTTCCATCGAAGGTTCTTTTGATTAATGGCCATTTCAACTCCTTTAAAAATATCTGTACCAGTAGTTGTGCCATGAATACTATACATATCAAGAAGTTCTTCATGCACTTCATAGCTTTTATCTACTACTCGAATATAAATCAACACCTGAGCAGTATCTGACACATCCGTTGACTCATCCAAGGCCAAAGAAAACCACTCAAGATGTCCATTTTTGTCGAACAGTTGAGAGGATATATTTTCAGCGATGTTTTCTACCCTTCGAGCCACAGTGTTTGCTGACATACTGACAGTTTTTAATAAATTTACCTTTTCAGGGCACATTTCTTCGGCTACTGCAATTATGCATTCTTTGATCATTTCTCCATCGGTGAATGGTTTTCCACGTTTTGCAATTTCAAGAGCCACACGAAAGCTGGCACGAGTTGCAGCCTCTTGTTCAGTTTTGAGTTTTGTAAATGAAGATTGCTGCGATTTCAATCCGCGCTTCATAGCTTCGAATTTTTCTGTCCGCAAACTTCCTGTATATTTTAAGTAATTTTGAAAATGTTTTGTTTCATAATGACGTTTAATGTTATATTCCTTAAGAACGGCTATGCTTTCATTGCAAATCAAACATAGCGCCTTGTTACTGGACTCAATTACGAAATACTGAATGTTCTACTGTTCTTTGAATTTTCTGCATTCACTATCAATTTTTCGCTTCTTTTCCATACTACTAAATCACACACAAAAGCAACAATTCAAATCAAAATATTGTTACAAAGATGTTTAAAACTTAAACACGCACAAACACGTTTTAAGGAGGTACGCACTATTTTATTTCACAACAGTGTCATAGGAACTGACTTGTGGTTGCGCCACTAGCCTTCTTATATATTCCAATTACTGCCATCTAGAAGTGAGTGGAAGACACCAGAACTTTCTCGAACCAACGAGATTATTCTGTACGTGCTATTAGCGCGATCTGTTAGCGATAGAATGTACTACCTGTTTCCGCTTGTGTCCACCAGATGTCGTGTCACGTTACTCCTCATGGCTCGTACTATACGACTAATCTAGAAATTACAGATAATGACAGGAAAATTAATAATATGCAGTGTTGCCGTTTTGCGGACTTTAGTTCGATTTGCAGCCTTTTTTAAACGTTGCGTACTTTTTCGGACTTTTTTTTCATCAGTGGACTATTTCACTTTTTACCACCGGCAACAATGACAATATGGTTTTGGCCCTGAACTTACTGGAGTAATCAGTATGGCCCTAAGGCTGGAAAGTTTGGAGACCCCTGATCTAGATAATAATGGCATGAATGCCTACTATTATTTAAATAAAACTACATATTTAGTTCTTTTTTTTTTAATTAATGTTCCAAACAGGAATCGAAACCTGATATTTAAAACCACATTTGTATTATGTATTGCGTATTGCTCTTTTTGATAGTATCAATGTTGTGGCACAAATTCCGCAAAGTAATAAAGGACGGCACACATGTAGAAAATAATTTTTAACAAAATACTCCATTTAAACCAAGCTTTGTGTAAATATAACGTCAAAAAAGTAGTTTGTTAAAAATTAGTTTATTTTCCAGAATTTGTTCCTCATTAGGAAAACTATCAATATATTTTTAACTGACATCCAAAAAAAGGAGGCGGTTGCCGGTTATACGTTGAAAATTTTACGTGGGACAGCCACGATTCGGCATAAATGGGCTGGCTCGAACAGATAAATACTACGGCCTCACAGAAAACCAGCGTGAAATAACGTGAGGACTTGCGTTTCCAGTGCTTAAAATCCCCAAGGGGGGCTGGAACGCTAGTCGCAACACCAGTGTGCTGTGTGCGAGTTTTTGTCACTACTCACCGTGAAGAAGTTAACTACAATTTGTATGGCATTGAATTATATATTTTTAGAGAAGGATTGAAAGTCTTGATTGGATAACAATCGGTATTTATTTGAGCAGTTTCACCTTACACGTCTCAAAGTTTATTACAGAATACCCCCATTAATCACTTATGCCAGGATTTTATACTATTTTTACTGAGACAGTCATTATCAAATATCTAACTTCCGGTTTACAATTCAACACTAGAAAAATGTACCACAATGTTTAAATACAATTAAAAATAAGGATGGATAAGAATTAATTATATATAACATTTACATATGTACTTCTCATATTTAAAATAAATTGTTTAGGTACTTAAATATGAGAAGTAGAATTTATACCGGATGTAAAGAATCCGTCCCCCATTTTATAAATTGGATTAACCATTTAAGTTTATTAATAATCATTAATGTTTCATAATTAATAATATTATATATAAATTATAACTAAATAGATTTATGTAGCATGCCCGTTGACGTCCGATAACAATATATTATGTAAAGGTAGGCTTGCAAATTTTGCTATTCGAATATTCGATTTTTTATGGGCACTATTCGAATAAAATAAAAAAAACTATATTTTTATTTAATCACTGTTTTTTGTTCACAAATTTAAAAATATAAGAAAATTCTATGCAAAGACATTGGTGATTTATACAAAAATCAACAAATTCTTAAATACAGGCTTTAAAATCTAGGTGCGTAGGAATTTTAACAATCAAAATATTTTAAAAAGTAAAATACATTATAAGATACTCTTTTTAAGAAGAGCGTAACCTTTATTAGAAGTATATTTGTCTGTAGATTTAAAATGTAGGTATACTACAAATTCTACTATTTTTGGGGGCACCCATCCGGCTTCACCTGTTTGTTTGCGGACTATAATTGCGATCCAGTCTTGTATTCGTACCTACTTCATTACTTGGAAACCTCAAATGTAAATCTTATCAAAATATCTTTAAAGCTAGATATCAATTATATGAACTGTCTGTATTTATGTACAACTTACGACGTTCGCTTTTGTACTATTTACATTATGTCAGAAATACATGCATCCATCATGGAGAATAGAGCAAATGAGTACCATCATAGATAATAAGTAGTACTACTGAAGAGTACCATCTCCATACATGAAAAGTGTCCGTAAAATACAGTTAAATAGGGGGCGCTACAGACGCAGATGGGAGTAAAGCGGCAAAATTTAAACGGATAATTAAATCTTAGCATCTTCTTCGGTTTTATATATAAAAATATTTTCGACTATACGAGTAATTAGAATTTTCATGATTTACTGAATTAACTACTTTTAATCTACTAAAGTCGTCAAAAATTTTAAATAACTAAACTCAACTCACTTTACTTCATCTCTTATTGCTAACTTCATATCACACACAAGAGCGTAACCTTTATTAGAAGTATATTTGTCTGTAGATTTAAAATGTAGGTATACTACAAATTCTACTATTTTTGGGGGCACCCATGCGGCTTCACCTATTTGTTTGCGGACTATAATTGCGATCCAGTCTTGTATTCGTACCTACTTCATTACTTGGAAACCTCAAAGAAAATGTTAAGATTGATAAATTCAAATCAAATAAAAGTAGCAGTTACTTTACTGTTACTGTTAGGCGCTCAGTTCATTCTCAGTCATTTTAAATCTCACAACACACTGTTTTGTAGTTTAACAATTTTTAAAAGGTATATATTTTAATTTTAATAATATTTATTTAACTGATTGAACGATATAATTGAATTATTTTCGTAAATCTTATCAAAATATGTTTAAAGCTAGATATAAATTATATGAACTGTCTGTATTTATGTACAACTTACGACGTTCGCTTTTGTACTATTTACATTATGTCAGAAATACATGCATCCATCATGGAGAATAGAGCAAATGAGTACCATCATAGATAATAAGTAGTACTACTGAAGAGTACCATCTCCATACATGAAAAGTGTCAGTAAAATACAGTTAAATAGGGGGCACTACAGACGCAGATGGGAGTAAAGCGGCAAAATTTAAACGGATAATTAAATCTTAGCATCTTCTTCGGTTTTATATATAAAAATATTTTCGACTATACGAGTAATTAGAATTTTCATGATTTACTGAATTAACTACTTTTAAACTACTAAAGTCGTCAAAAATTTTATTTAACTAAACTCAACTCACTTTACTTCATCTCATATTGCTAACTTCATATCACACACTCATGCCACTCTAGCGCCATTATGGCCAGTTTTAGAACTACACACACCGGCATATTTAGCGGAACATTTATAAAATAAAGGTTTGATATCAGTATCATATAAGGTTGCTGGCTGGTTTATACGTCATTTAATTTAAAAAGAAATATTTTCAAATTAAGAAAACAACTGAACATAACATTTTATGCAATTGTTTTATTTTTATTCAAATACACCTTATCTGGAGCGAACTTCGAGTATTTCTTCCTTCTGATTTTGATTTAAAATTTAATTGAAATACTGTTTTTTGTTAGTTTTTTTTTAATCGCGTATCTTTTTGGAGTTGAGGACTGAATTATGCCTGACTTAGCCCCAACGGAGATTGCCAGGGCACGAAATGCGAAGAAATGGTCAAACCTACAGAGTGATATCCAGAGATCTTCGTCGACCAGTTTCAACGATCCATCGCAGTATCCAACGGTTCAGGGAGACCGGTACTTATGTGAGAAGAGCAGGACAAGACAGAAAAAGACGCACTTCGAGTAGGGATGATCGTTTCATTCGGCTTCGTGTACGTAGGAACCCCCGTTTGACGGCCGTCCAAGCCCGACATGAGTTAGAAGCAGTGCGGGGTGTAACCGTAAGTGAGCGTACGGTACGAAGAAGGTTCGAAGAAGCTGGTTTGGGTTCATTTGTGCCCGCCAAGGCTCCAAGGCTCGAGGTAAATCATCGTAGAAACAGGTTAACTTTGCTCAGGAACATCGACTTTGGAACGCGGACCAATGGAGTAAGGTAATGCTTAGTGATGAGTGCATAATTCTCTTAAATGAAATTGACGGCAGGCAAAGAATATACTGACGCAAAGGAGAACGATACATTCAGACAAACTTTGAAACTACAGTTGCATACGGTGGTGGATCAATAATAGTTTGGGCGGGCATTTATTTGGGAGCTCGCACAGACTTGGTAGTGATTGACAGAGGGAGTCTGACTGCAGACAGCTATATCAAAGAAGTTTTAGAAGAAAATGTCGTACCGTTTGCCCCATATATCGGTGACGATTTTGTTTTTATGCAGGATAATGCTCGGCCGCATACCGCTCGGGTAACTCAAGCTTATCTTAATGATATGAATATCACTGTTATGGAGTGGCCGGCGAGATCACCGGATATGAACCCAATAGAGCACGTTTGGGACTTGCTGAAAAGAAGTTAAGTCCAGAATTCCAGCTCCTGCCAACCTGGGTGAACTGCGAATCGCCGTAGTTGAGGAATGGCGGAGACTATCCCAGGAGACCATCGATAACATCATTCTCAGTATGCCTAGACGGGTAGAAACTTGAATAAGAGCACGTGGAGGAAATACGCGATATTAATCACCATTTTTCTAATTTAATTAATTGTTATTTTAATATTAATTTTCACTTTTCCCGGTTACATGAAAAGTTCAAAAATGCACCATTTTTCACATTAATAGCCTTTACTCGCAAAATCTGTTCTTAATGTGATCTCATTTTAAGTAAAACAAATGAAACTTTAAATAAGAAAAGAAGTGTAGTAAGTAGATTTTAAAATAACCATATTTTTTTAATTATGGACCTTTTTCTTGTGTTCCGCTAAATATGCCGGTGTGTTTATTATTTAATTACTTTTGTCGGACACTTTTTAGCTTTTCTGCCTTAGAGAGATGGTACTCCTTTACTCTATTCTCCATGGCATCCGTTATTAGATTCACAAAAAAAGTATATTTAGTGACATTGCTTTAATTTTTTTTACGACAAAACTGTCAAGTGTTTTCTTACAAATAATAATGTTAAAAAAATAGTATTTTTAAGAAAATACTTGACTGATAGTAATAAATGTTGTAAAGTTACATGTGGAATGAAATTAAGTGACTTTTATTCACGTTTTTGTTATGGTTCTTGCAGCTTTTATTGACACACGTTTGCATTTTGTGCAAGGTGCACGGGACGCGTAGTACGTGCTACTCGTCGACCGGCTCGTCTCGTCGCATACTAACTCAGTAGTAATACTTATCATCTATGATACTAACCAAAACCTGCCCTCGGGCAGTTTCGAGTATTCACTTTTTGCGCGCTCATAGGCTCATACCATATGTACCTCTTTTTAATATAATACATCTATGGAAGAAATACAAACAACAACGTCACACATTGGAGTTTTGCCGGAGAATTCAATGGGTAACGTTGTGGATTTTGTAATACCTTCATAAAATTTGTGTTATTTCTGTTCTTAATGTGTAATATTGGTAGAATATTAACCATTAAATATTCGTTAACGTGCACAAGTGTGGGCAAGAGGTACAACTTCAAAAAACGTGCTATTTTGTGTTCCCTCCAAAACTCCCTAGAAACTTTCAGTAAAGCTTCTACCACTTTACTGAATCGACTGACTTGACTCATTAACTGCACTGACTATCTATTTGTACTTTGACTAGACTTTAGACTTGACGATTTAGGAATACGGTGTGAAAATAGAAACGAAAATTCTGTTTCTCGCCTTTTTAACTTGACACTGGCAAATGGTTTTAAGTTAAAGCGACAGCTTGACATTCGTGATATTTTAAAAATTATAGCGAAGCGTAGTACCCATTACCTACCTTGCCTTACTCTAACGAATTTAAACCCAAAAAATTCTTCTTTGCATTACTGTGTTATACTCTGTTCAGATCAAATTAACTAACTAAACGCAAAATAACTGAACGTAAACAAAAAGATTGAATACACCAAATTAACGTGTCATTGAATTTCTTTAATTCATTGTTAATTTAAATAATTAGCATAAATTGGATAGCGTAATGACGTGTTCTTTTGTTCTTTTTGTTTACGGTGTCCGCTTCAATTTTACACTTTTACAGGCTGCTGGATTTGAAGGCTGGATTCGGGTCTCTCAAGAAATCAAACAATCTAGGTTCTCGTCATCGTGTCGTCTTGAGAGCAACTTAAGTAGTCTCCCCATTAGGCCACTACCTGACTACCCTCTTTTTGGGTATTTTGAAGTATTTCACATAAAATGTTATTCGTTTGGGTCTTTCCTCTGTTTAAAAATAAATATTATCAATCAACATCAGCTATCTTCTCTATGTATCTTCTAGGTCAAAGTTGGAAGGTTATCTTGAATGACTATTATATAGTTAGGGCCAATGGAAATTTTGAGATTTCACGAAAGATAATACTGACTCCTCTTTTCAATATTATGTACGAGTGTCTCTTAGGTACAGTGTAAGTTGCGCGCGCTAACGTAGGTACTTATATTTAGTTGTATCGTAGAGTTGAGCAGACAAGCGTTCATTTTACCTATAAAATGTTTAGACGTATAATTTTATTTTCCTGTGGTGTATTTTTTGTTGCCGGCTACAAAGTAATAAATACAGGCCCAAAGTATACTCCAACGAAAGGGGAGGTGTGGCCGAAAGCACAACATGAAGTCAAGGAGAATACTTATTACTCCTTTCATCCCTCATATTTTAAAGTGGAGGTATGTTGTATGTTTATGCGCTATTTAAATTAGGTAGGTATGTCAGTTAATTAAGCTTTCATTATTTAACATGGTAACCTATTTCTATTGAAAGCAAAAGATCAGCTAATAATATTTTAGACACCTATTTATTTACGTCTTGTCGAAATTATCGATTTTTATTAACATGAAAAAAGAAATTGTTAACTTGAGATTGATTTTACTTTTTTTGAGAAAATATTATTAATATACCTAACTACGTATAATACGTATTAGATGGACATAGTAAAATACGTAATGTAAATATTTTACTATGTCCAACTTATTCCTTGGTGCTTTAAAATTTGTGACATTTTTGATACAACACCAGTAACAGTTTTAAGCTACTTCTGTAGACGCAGTGAAAAATTGCGTATCGTCTGAAAGTACCGACACCGACAACTTTAGAACCTTATTGCCTCTGTTAAGGTCGATAGGTGGTACGCGTCGAGCTACCATTGCTTCTCGTTAAAACATCTGCCAGGCGTATTACGACGGCTTATTGATTACAGGTGACACGGGAGACATGCGTGACCCTAACAAACGCAATCGACAGGTATTCGTACGTGCTGCGGACCCAGCACCGCCGCGCGGGGCTGACGCGCAGTCACCCGCATCACGATGACAAGTACCAGGGTCCTATACGTATCTTGGAGGTGAAACTAGCCGCGCCATGCGAGGAACGACCATACTTTGGAATGGACGAGAGTTGTGAGTAAAAAAAAATCCCGGCGAATAAACCTCCATTTGGAAGTGAAAATAGGGACAATCAGCAAACGGATCACCCGATTGAAAGTGTCGCCGGTGGACAGCCGCAACAGTATAGAAGCTACAAGTGCGTTGCCGACCTTAAATTAAAAAAAAAATACACGCACTATCATAATTTTGAGTCAGCTAGATTCGCGAAAACTAGAGTTTCATATTGTAGCTACAAGCGATTGCAAAATTAACTTGTAAAATGAACTGTAAAACGTGTCAAAGCGTAAAATACTTGAGATAAGGTGAAACTATTGCCCTGGATGAGTATATAAACAAACATTTAGTACAGCTACTAATGACCTGCGATAAAAACGATTGAGATATCGAGGGTAAAATACGTAGTGGGTACTGGGTAGGTACGTACTATCACTATATAGTACTATCACTATAGAGTACTATCACTATAGAGTATGGGGTCAATGATTTTATTGACGACTAGCTGGTGCCTTCATTTGCGGAGAAACGCTAAATGGAAACGGAACCCTTTTTACCCAACTACTGCGAAGCCAAAAGGAAAGATAATGATTTTGGCAGTCTATGAATGTATGTTTGTAGTGTAGATGTATGTTTATTTCGTAGTGTTAAACTACTGGTCTGATTTTAATAAATGAGGTGTCAATATTCGTACTGATGCCGCTGGTAACTCGGCTATATAATTTTTTTCAAAATATTATATTTCGAAGATTGAACCTCAGATTCTAAGATCTTAAAAAAATAAAAATATTCTAGCGTGTCTATATTGTATGTCCATTTTGTTTAACACGCTCTGCGGCCTAAACCGTTTGACGGATTTCAACATAATATGGGGTATCATTAGATTCGTCTCAGTTGTGCGAGTGACATAGGGTATTATAGTATTGCCCGACTGCGGAAGGTGTTTGGTATCAAACTAAAGAGCTAGAAGAGACCATACCAAAAATATACAACACATACTTGGTCAACTTACGTCTTACGTAAAATGGTCAAGCATGAGTCTGACTCTGAAAAAAATACTTAATTAGTTACTTTATATAATAGGTATATAATAAATTGGGAATAGGATGGCCACCTGCAAGGCTTTTCCATATACTATAATATATATTGTTAATATTTATATATGTATTAAATATGTTGTTATTTATTTTAAAAAGAACAATTTTCCATCTTTTTGCTAAAAGATGACCCGTGCGAGTTTCTTCCGCCGGTTCTTCTCGCCGGGTTAGTTCCCGAACCGGTAGTCGGCATCACGTAGCCTTGTAAGTGTCTACTTAAATGGAAATAAAACTTTGTTAATTTTTAATTTTTGAGTAAATTATTACGTTTTTAAGCGTTTTTTACCAGATTAAGCATACAAAACACATCAAAAAGTTAAAAAAGGAAACTGACCGTTCAATTTTGTGGCGGGTTTCACTATTTGAGATTTTACCACGATTTTACATTCAACATGCGTCCCGCAATGGATTTTTGATTCATCATTCGATATCCGGCCATACCATTCGAATACCTTGTACCCAGAGACTACAGCATGGTTAAATCATGACCCTATAGTACTGGGACTATAGTATGTAATATGATCCGGATTCCGGCGGGCCCAGGAAAATTCAGTGCACTGAAAATAGAACTCTGCGCTAATTCGATATTCAACTCCATAGTCTATTCACTATTGTATTAACTCAGAGTTCTATTTTTAGTTTTGGATTTTCCTGGCCTTACGGATTCCGGAGCATATAGCCCAGCCTTAAGGGCTATATACTCATGCGCACGGTCAGTACGTATGGCCCTTTAGTACGTACTACGTATAGATCTAAGGACATTTGGAGGCCGGTCCCCGCAGGTTTAGACTCTTTTAGATGTTATTATGAATTATGCTTTTAGGATTTTAACCCTTGAATGGGTTTTTTGCCGCGTGCCGATGGAGCGCGCCGATTGGCGCGGGTGGGCCGGAAAGCAATGTACCACGACTTGAAGAAGTATTTTATTCCACAAGCGGCACTAAATATTAAAAAAAATATCTTAAAAATATTGTCGTATTTTTCAGATAGATTGACTGTATCAAATAACTCGACACTGACTAGTCAATCACTGTGGGGTATCATCAGAGGTCTGGAGACTTTCTCGCAGCTGTTCTACGTGTCTGACGGTCGTGATGTAAGTGGTACTCACAGTGGATGGGAGTGCTGGGACTATATCAGGCATGACCAACCTTTTCAAGATTGCGTGCCATTTTTTATTTTAGTAAGACCCTAACGGGCCGCACATCTATAAAAATGCACAATTCGTCCACAAAACCCCAAAAATCAATGTTTTTTAACCATTACCAAATATTCGACACACGACGACTTATAAAGCCGACCGCTCGATTACCGAGTCGACGGCTAAATTAGCTCAGGGGCTGCATGGCAAAGGCCCACGGGCCGCACGTTGGTTATGCCTGGAGCATATTGTCGGGAATCCGGTTGGCCGGTGAAAATTTAGAACACTGAAAATAGAACTCTGCGAAAATTTTTTTAAGATCGAAAACGAAGTAGCAGATTTCTGCAGTTAACATACTATTGATTTACCAGTAACCGGTATTTAATCTTGGTTTTTTCAGGAGATCTTGATAAATAAAACTCAGATCAGCGATTCCCCCAGCTACCAACACCGAGGTCTGCTGTTGGATACTTCCCGCCACTACATCACCGTCAGAAACATCGCGCGCACCCTCGATGCCATGGTCGCCAACAAGATGAATGTGCTCCACTGGCACATTGTCGACGACCAGAGCTTCCCCTACCAGAGCGAGAAGTTTCCGGAGCTTAGGTGATGCTACGGAACAGTAAACAAGTGGAAGTGTTATGTTATGATCTTAAGACACTATTACTATGGAAGTCGTTGTCGCCGAACTCACACAGATACGCCGATAATCATATATCGCACTACACACAAATAATTCGTTTGATTGTTCTTATATATTTTAGTAGAAACTTGAATGTTGTATCAGATATCTATACTAATATTATAAAGAGGAATGGTTTGTTTGTTTTCATCAAATAGGCTCCGAAACTACTGGACCGATGTGATGAAATTTGGCATAGTTATAGAGTAGACCACGGGGAAGGACGTTGACTACTTGTTACAGCGGCAAAATCCCATGGGAACCGGGTCTCGTGGGATTTTCTTTTTTGTTTGTTGATTGATGTTTCCCGGTATTTCGAACGCGCGTACGAAGTCCCGGTAAACATCTAGTGTAATATAAATTTGAAAAATATGCCCCCTCAGTGGATAAGGTTTATTTTGCTAAAATACGAAAAGTACTTACAACGTATTGTAAGTGAAATTAAATTTGAATAATCATGAATGAAAATAAGTACCTACGCATAAGAACGCTTAGGGTCAGCGCAGACGTAGAGGAGCGCAGCAGAGAGGATATTATTAACGCAATCGAAGTTAACGTAACTTTTAACCCTGCAATTCCAGTGAGAATGGCGCCTACTCCTCGTCTATGGTGTACAGCAAGGAGGACATAGAGCGAATAGTGGAGTACGCGCGCGCCCGGGGGATACGCGTCGTGCCCGAGTTCGATGTGCCTGGTAAGGCTGAGACTATACAGGATGGCCAAAAAGTCGTGGATCAAACGAAACAGGGAGATAAAGGAGGTAATTTCCAACAAAAAATCTTTCTCCAGCATGGCTATAACTTCATTGCACGAAAAAATATGAACTATTTTTGTTTTTTCAATGAAAGTACCGAGTTTTTTTACAATTTAATCAGTAAAAAGTTAAAATGATTAAAAATAATTAAAAAAAAGCTGTTGTATTATGACTCGATTTTGTATCAATACTACAAAAAATGTATTGCAGCTCTTGGTATCAAACTTAACGAGCAATTAATGTTTTTCCGTAAATTTTGATGCGTTTCAAAAAATTACTTCTCACTTTAAGAGCACCATTTGAAAAAAAAACGTATTACGGAAAGGTGACCCTGTATTATAAAAACTTGCCGGTTTAATGCTGATTAAAATGAGGTACAACACTTTACTTTTTGATCTTTAGTTTTGGTTTTATGATCGTTTTTTCATACCAAGGTGCAAATTTCATTAAATGAGCCTTATTTTTAAATTTAACGGTCGACGGTGCAGCTTATCATTAAAAGAAATAAATTTCACGCTTACCACGTGCAAAGGGTGCAAGCTTTACTGCCAGCTGACTATGAACCTAGAGTGAGGTTTTGTAGAGAGATGCTTAGAAGACACAGAGAGGACCGCAGTTCTTCAACAAAGTGTTATGGACTGATGAGTCAAATTTTAGAAGAATGGGAGTTTTTAACATCCACAATTTACATTATTACTCCAGAGTGAACCCACATATCATCAGAAATGAGCGATTCCAGCATCTGTTTGGGATTTGGGATAAACATGTGGGGTGGAATAATTGACCAGCAGCTTGTGCTACATAAAATGCCACCAAGGCTGAAAGGTGCTATGTATTTGAATTTTTTACAAAATAATTTGAACCAAATACTGAACGAAGCTGAGATTCCTGAAGATAGAGTGGCAGAAATGTGGCTGCAACAAGACGGCGCCCCGCCTCATTACACTAGAGCAGTTCGAGAACATTTGAACGAGCGTTTCCCTAACCGGTGGATTGGTCGAGGTGGACCTATTGCATGGCCACCCCGTTCGCCCGACCTTAATCCCATGGACTTTTTTGTTTGGGGCTATTTTAAAGAAATAGTGTATCATGGAGAGAATAACACCGAACAAGAACTACGACAAAAGCTCGAGTTTCCTAAGTTACAAATTCAAAATAACAGAGGTGCATTCCGCCGATTACGAGCAAATTTTATTAGGCGGTGCAGATTGTGCGTTATGGTCAGAGGTAGGAACTTTGAACATTTAATGTAAAAATTTGTATTTAATAAAAGTACTAAGGCACAATCGTTGTTTTTATTTCATAATGGCTTCTGAAATTACTATGTAATGTATGAGAAAAAATCTAATTTTTCCTTTGAATTTATCACTTTATGAAATTTGCACCTTGATATGAAAAAAGATTATAAAACCAAAACTAAAGATCAAAAAGTAAAGTGTTGTACCTCATTTTAATCAGCATTAAACCGGCAAATTTTTATAATACAGGGTCACCTTTCCGTAATACGTTTTTTTTTCAAATGGTGCTCTTAAAGTGAGAAGTAATTTTTTGAAACGCATCAAAATTTACGAAAAAACATTAATTGCTCGTTAAGTTTGATACCAAGAGCTGCAATACATTTTTTGTAGTATTGATACAAAATCGAGTCATAATACAACAGCTTTTTTTTAATTATTTTTAATCATTTTAACTTTTTACTGATTAAATTGTAAAAAAACTCGGTACTTTCATAGAAAAAAACAAAAATAGTTCATATCTTTTCGTGCAATGAAGTTATAGCCATGCTGGAGAAAGATTTTTTGTTGGAAATTACCTCCTTTATCTCCCTGTTTCGTTTGATCCACGACTTTTTGGCCACCCTGTATAATGCTCCGTAATCCGGAAAGCCGGAGAAAATTCATAGCACTGAAAATAGAACTCTGCGCTAATACAGTGTCGACGCGATATATATTGCTGCAATAAGTTGCGTAGGCTGCTAATTGTGCCGTTGCAACATGTTGCTGCAGCTCACATTAAATTCGATGCAATATTATCTTGAAGCGACTATTAGGCTGCCTGGTACTATATGATCCAGAATCCGGAATTTTAGATCTATTAATCCCAGCCTTAGGCTACGTTCCCCACGAGCGTTTTTAGTGGTCACGACAGAAAAAACAGCACTGTAAATAGAACTCTGCGCTAATACAGTAGAGCTGAAAATCGTGTCGAGTTGCAAAATCTGACATTTGACACGCGACACTTCGATTTAAAATGCGCTAATAATCGCAGAGTTCTATTTACAGTGCAGTTTTTTCTGTCGCGACCACAAAAAACTCTCGTGGGTACAAGGGAAACTTGTTGAAATACTTACAATATGAGAAATCGCAATAATAATTGCCCCGTTTACTTCTGAATAAAATGGGAACTATATAACTATTAATATCAACGATATTTCAGGCCACACTCGTTCCTGGGGCAACGCGTACCCCAACGTGCTCACGGAGTGTTACGAGAACGGCCAACTGATAGGGCTGGGCCCGATGGACCCCACCAGGAATTTCACCTACAAATTGCTCCGGGATCTGTTCGAGGAGGCCCAGACCTGGTTCCCGGATCAATACTTCCACATTGGAGGCGATGAAGTCCTTTTGGAGTGCTGGTAATTTTATTTACAAACAAAAAATATATATACAGCCGGATGTATAACCCCTTTCGGCTTTATATATTTTATGGAAGTCGATTAAAAAATTAAACCGACTTCCAAAGTAAAAATACACAAAAAAGTAGTAGGGAATTACTTAGAAATCTTATTTTCTAAATAATTCCCATCTTAAATTCGGCTAAAATTTTAACTATTTCTCAACACAATTTTCATTATTTAGGCCTATATCGATTCTACCGACCTTTAGTAAAATATTTGAAAAAAATATTTTAAGACAGTTATTAAGAATGAATTAATGAATGAACAATTTATTGCGCACCAAAAAGTAAAATCAAATAATACAGTAACTAACACTAGACACAAAAGGCGGTGTTATCGCTACAAACGATTTTTACCAGACAACCTTGTTCAATTTGGAAAAAGATTACAAAGGTAGGTGACTTTAAATAAACGTTCACTGTTCAGTGATATTAGTGTACTTTAATCTAAACAAATTATTACATAATAATCAATACGGTTTTACTAAGGGTCGATCCACAACGGATGCTGGTGTGGGAAAAGTGGAAGCCCTAAAGGGAGATCTCCGACCGAGCGAGGTGGTATGCCCGGTCAGGCCGAAGCTCACATGTATGAATTTCAGATGTCATATATATATAGTGCCGATCTTAGAAAACTTCGATAGCGCGATTCAGGATTGTGGCGCCAATTGGTCCGCCACACTGGTATAGGTCTTCTTTGTAGTATCTTTGAAGCTTGGAAGGGGTTACAGGATGCATTAGGTGTGTTTTGCGACCTCTCCAAGTACTTTGATTGTGTTGAGCATGCTACATTGATCAGAAAATTGCACCACTATTAATGGTATTCGGGACTCTGCACTCAACCTTTTGAGTTCTTACCTTAAAAATAGAACTCAAAGGGTGGAGATAAATAGTTAAAGATCGACTAGGACCAAAATAGAATTAGATGTCCCACAGGGCCCCATTTTAGGCCCATTTCTTATTCTGATCTATATTAATGACTTATTTATTACATAAACGTTGCAGGGCGTCGAACCCCCCGCTGCGGCAGTACATGCGCGACCACAACCTGACGGTGACGGAGCTGCACGCGCTGTTCATGCGGGCCGCCATTCCGCTGCTAAAGGACGGTTCCAAGGTCATCGTGTGGCAGGTGATGATGACGACTTAATACCTGTGTAAAGGATATAGCGGCCATAAAGGACAATAAGGCTGGGACTATATTATCCAGAAACCGGAAGGCCGTAGAAAATTCTGAGCGTTGAAAATAGAACTCTGGACTAATACAATGGAGTTGAAAATCGAACACATAAGTGTCGAGTCAAATGTCAATTTCAAATCTGACATCTCGACACTCATATGTTTTTCGATTTTCAACTCTATTGTATTAGTCCAGAGTTCTAGGTTGGTAGGCATCATGTGGGACAATTCTGTAAGTGTTATATAATAACCTATAATTATGGAAATAAAAAAAAATAGTTCTAAGTTTGAGTTTATTTTCAATGCTCTGAACTTTCTCCGGCCTTCCTAATTGCGGACAAGATAAACTGGGGCTATTTGCTCCGGAATCCGGAACACCGGTGAAAATAGAACTCTGCACTAATACAAATTGTTGAAAATAGAAGTTTTGAGTGTCGAGCTATCATATATGACATTGACATTTGACTCGACACGCATATATTCGATTTTTTAATTATATATGCGTGTCGAAGATTAGTAGTAGAATAATTTTCTACGGACGGACTAAATGTCCCAGCCTAAATATCTTTTTAAAGTTTTCGCAAAGAACATAGTTGGGATGATTTTATTTCGTTGTAGGAAGTGTTTGATGAAGGCGTCTCACTTGCTAAGGACACTCTGGTACAAGTATGGAAGAACTCATGGGTGATGGAAATGGTCAGGGTAAGATATCAGTTATCCTTATCACACGTTCACACTTATAATATTATCACACTAATATTATAATAAGTGAAGTGAAAACTTTAAGTACAGCTTTACGAGAATTGTGCTAATGGAGGAGTATGAAATTTTACACAGTTAAAGTTTATGTGGAGGAAGGTATGCAGAAAGCTAATGTTTTTTTAATAATGCTTAGAAACACATAAAATTAATAAAAATATAGTTACACTGTTGACTGTACACACACTACCTCATTCACACTACCATTGCGTAAGTTAAATTTTTAATAGCTATCTTAAAAATGCAGCGCCATGTCGCGTATCCTTTCGTTTCGGTGTGAACAGAACCACTGAACCACACTTATACTTTCATCACAAGTGTTGATATTTTAACGGCCAACGAAGTGGGCACAGGACAGCTAGTAATATATACTCGTAGAGTGTAGACTAAGGGCGCTTTTAGTGTCACGCGGATTTGCTCACGCACGCGGGATTGGACCGCATGCGTAAAATTTCACGCTGCGGATCATACGCAGCATGAGTTTCAGTTTTCTACGGGCTGCGTAACGGTATAGACGTGTTCAAAAATGATCAATGTCAGAAGAATATCTGTCGCTTACATACTTTACAAACGACGAAACAAGAAGACAAGAGTACATGTTGATCCCTTTCTTGAAAATAGGCTTCTTGCTGGGGCGTTTGTTACACACTTTGGAAAACTACAAAATAATGAACGTAAATTTAAAAATTACTTTCGAATGTCCATTCGTTCTTTTGATGAACTGTTGTGTAAAATTGAGAATAAGCTACAAAAAAGCAGTTTACGAAGGATTACAATACAACCGATTGAGAGGCTCGCTATTACATTAAGGTAAGTTTAAAATTTTAAATATTTAATTTCCTGCTATGATTTAGTGGAAAGGGATTTGAACAGGTAGGATAAACGTACCAATCCCAAACCAGTAAAGGACTTTTTTGACTTCAAATTACTGTCATGTGTAAATTTACATGTGCAAAAAAAAAATTTTGTCATGTACTCTGGTCAACTGCAAAAATGTTAAACAAAAATCAAATCAATGATTTTTTCGGTAGTTGACCATCGTGGTCAACTATTGAGACATCATACAACACATGTTCTAGTAATTATCCAGTCTAAATAAACGGTATAATAATGATTTTTTGTTTGAAATATCGTAAAGTAACGCGTCATTGGTTATTAATTGTTGAAATTTCATAAAATAAGATTATTTCACTCATAAAATGTCACCATTAAAGTGGAATCATTCCTACCTTTCATCACACGCTACTTATTATAATATAGATAAAAGTTATAGGTTTGCACATGACAGTAATTTAAAGTCAAAAAAAGTCCTTAATTGGTTTGGGATTGGTACGTTCAACCTACATACACAATCCTTTTTTTTATCTGATAAAGTACACATGGCCACAGATCAAGTTACCCAAAACCAGCATAAATGGAACTCGCGCCTTGCGTATTATCATACTTAGGTAACCCGTCGGAGTCCCGCTTATACTGGATTTGAGTAACTTGATCTGTGCCGTGTGTACAACCGCACTCATATGACTAAACAAACAATTAGAGAGAAACTGGAGAAAAAAAGTTAATCGTACTCATTTTAATAAAAAGAGTTTTATTCATAAATTAAAAAATCAAATTTTACATCATTCATTTCTTTGTAAATTTGTATCCTGAGCGTTGACATTTCTTTCGCCTGTAGATGATGTTGTTGCTGGGGTATAAATTACGTCATAAGACGTCATATTAAACAAGCCGCTTTCAGTCGAAATAAGAGTTTCATTCTCATTCACTGCAGCAGAACTAATAGCATTGTCGTTAAGACTCGAAGTATCCTGGATTATACTATTGGTTTGGTAATCTTGATTTATCGGTGACAAACTGTCAAGCTCAGTAAAAGCACTAGAACTTGTTGTAGGTATGGGACTGTAGTATGCAGGTTGTGTTTGACTTTCCATTTCCATAACTATATTTAACACTTTTGTTCTGAACATTAGTTTTTGATATCTAGTGAATCTTTTTAATGAAGGCTGCAGAGACTGAAAGAAAGCCAAATCCTCACTTTCTAGCTCCAGTTGATTAGACTTTAAGCATTCTAATAACTGTGCCTCAAATTCAGATGGTGCTTGCTTTTTAGATTTTACTTGTTTTTGTTTTGATGTTGGGTGAGAACTTTCTTGACGTGAAGTATCTGGTTGCGTGGACTCATTACGTGTTTCTAAATTACGTTGTGATGTTAGTTGAGAACTTTCTTGACGTGAAGTACCTGGTTGCGTGGACTCATTAGGTGTTTCTAAATTACTTTGTTCAGACATTTCTTCACAGAGTGACTCTTCTCCAGCAGTTTCCGTTGTACTGTCTAAGAAAGTCAAAATGTCATAGTAAGAATATTTCTTCTTCTTCTTACTCCCAGAGCCGGATGGCTGATTTTTTTCAGATATCTTGTCTTTCTGGTAAGTGTCCCTTGCTGTTCGCCAGCGTTGTTGTATTTTCTTGTCTGAAATGACAAAATATAATAAGTAAGTGGCAAAAGTACACACAGTTTCAGATCAAGTTACCCAAAACCAGTACCAATAAACGGAACTTGCTAGGGCCTCGCCGGGCGGCGAGTCGTCTACGATAATAAACAACGCATGAGTCCTGTTTATACTGGTTTTGGGAAGCTTGATCTGTGGCCGTGTGTACAAATCTGATATTAGTTGGAAATTTAACTGCATTCGATTAAAGGCCCTCATTAATTCACACATGTTGTCAACTTTACACTGTCTCATGAAGCATTAGATAAATCAAGCAATATATATATACCTATACAGAGTGGAAAAATAAGGCCGCAGTTGAAGGAAAAGTACCCATAATATTGATGATGGCAAATTTTACTGAATGGAAATAATTCATTTTTTACAAAAATAATTAGAACTTCATTTAAGGATTTTTGGAAAAACACCGGATTGAATCGGGAAATTTGTTTATTTGTTACAGTAAAATTTGCCATCATCAAAATTAAGGTGAAAACTTCCGGAAGTCGCTAGCGCTGTAAGTTTTTAATTGTTTTAACAAAAATTTTCTTTATTTGCATCTGTCAACCTTCATGAAGGAGGACTTCTGGCCGCAGGGTGTCGTGTTTCGGAAGTTCCGAGGGCGGCTGCCCGCTGACACCGTGCACACGTCGGCGACATTACGTGTGAAATAATTAAAATAGTTTTTGTATATAAAATAATATGTATGTTAGTCTGTAAGGTATATATCTATGGGCCTCTGTTTACATTACCATCTTGTAATGTAAATATTGCCTGAAATAAACGATATTTTATTATATTATATTATATATATTTATTAGATTCCTTTCATTTGCCGGAAATTTTACCATAGGGGTTAATTTATACAAAGAAGATTTCTTATAAAATATTTACAGCATAGTTATGTGTCTCAAATCTGCTAAAAGTGGCCACTTTTAGCAGATATGAGATACATAACTATACTTCGAACTTTTCATATGAAATCATAACTGCATAAATACCCCCCTATGATAACATTTTCGGCAAATCATAGAAATCTAACGTAGCTATAGTACTGTAGTTAAAACGAATTAAAAACTTCTAGCGCTAGCTACTTCCGTGCCCTTTCACCTTAAGGGTATTTATTTTTCTTCTGAAGTAAAATTCGAGCGGTGCATGCTGTCTTATGTCTGATGTCAGCATTATTAATATATTATGTTATCATATTATTAATATATTGTTTTTGTTTTCAGATATTTGGCAACTGGTAATACATTCACTGATCTACACTATTCCTATGTGATTGGAATTGCAACAATTAGCGAAATAGTAAGACAAGTTTGTTACATAATATGGATTGAACTAAAGTCTGAATGTATTCCACAGCTTAATGGGATCAAATGGAAAGAAATCGCAGAGGGATTTCTCACATATACAAATTTTCCTAATTGCTTGGGTGCTATTGATGGAAAACATATAAGAGTGATTCGGCCGCCGCACAGTGGATCACTATATTTTAATTATAAGAAATATTATTCTGTAGTGCTCCTCGCAATGTGTGATGCTGATTATAATTTTACATATATTAATGTCGGTACCAGTGGAAGCAACGCCGATTCAACCATCTTTAGAAGGAGTCAATTGTATACGAAACTGGAAAGTAACACGTTGGGTATCCCTGACCCGCAAGAGTTGCCTATTATTTGCCCCGAAGTAGCTTATCCATCTAGTGTAAGAGCAAAGTTGCCGTTCGTGATAGTGGGAGATGAGGCATTTGGTTTATCATCACATGTGATGCGGCCTTATGCTCGTGATAATTTACCTTACAAAAAGAAAATATTTAATTACCGTCTGTCCAGAGCTAGAAGGTACATAGAATGCACTTTTGGAATTATGTCAAATAAATTTAGAATATTTCACAGATCCATGACTGTCAAGTTAGATCTAGCACAATTAATAGTCAAGGCGGCATGTGTACTTCACAATTTCATAAGGAAACGGGATGGCTACATGGTCAGCCATACATTTGTCACAAATGGTTTTACGGGACCACTACCCAGGCAGCAGACTGAAAGTAGTAATACGTCGGCAAGTAATATCAGAGATATATTTGCAGATTACTTTATCAATGAAGGAAAAGTCTCCTGGCAACACCGATATATAATTAATTAACTAAACTCAAAAGGTTTTAGAAGGTTTTTGATGTTATTTGTGAATTAAATAATTATGCTTATATTAATAAAGTAATGATGCTTGTATAAATAAAATAATGAACCAAACACATACCCGCCACTTTTCTTTCCTCTTCGCTCAAATTTTCGTAGTTAGGTGCCAATTCCTTCAAAATATCTCTCCATGCAGCCTCCCTCGCGTCCCTGTTTTTGTATAATTCATTGCGTTTATCCCACAAAACGGGCCGCAGATGAACTTCAATGATTACTCGTTCTGTATCGATTTTCATTTCGGTAGTACAATACGGCGCGTGCGCCCCGCTCGACTCTAAAATGGGCACTGAAGTTGTAGGCAGCGCTTACGCATGCGGATACCCCGCACCGGGGTGACGCCCCGCACAGCGCCCCGCGTCCCGCGTGCGTTTATCACGCTTTACAATAGATACCTATATGAAATTGTTCTTTGCGGATGCTACGCATGCGGGCCAATCCCGCGTGCGTGAGCAAATCCGCGTGACACTAAAAGCGCCCTAACAACCCCCTTACCCTCTCGGGCGCCCCCTAGTGTTTATGTCCTAGGTCATAAGGCGTCCCATTCAAATCTGACGTATGACCTAAGTTGCCGGTTCGCGCTAAAATGCAGATTTCGACGAAAATTCGTATGAGTGCACTGGCTTATATTAGTATATTCGGAATCTATATAAAAAGTATTTAATATAATCTAAAAAAATGGACAAGTGGAAAAAAAATCACACCTTTGTTGTCGAAAAAATCAAAACAATTTAAGAAGACGCTAGACACATTATAAATAGACTAATTATATTACAAACAAGTTATTTTGTTATTATAAATTAGACACAATATCCTCTGCTTAAAAAAATTGCAAAAAAAAATAGTTTAAAGCGAATGCGTTATTTAAAAAATAATCATTGTATAAGACGCGAGTTCAAAAGCCTTTTTGGACCTGATTATCCACATTAAATGTATTTTTTGTGGTCTCCTATTAAACCTTACCTAATATAGAGTTTCTTTTTAAAAAAATCATGTATATTGGCCCGATCATTATAAGTCTTAAAATACAAAAAAAACGGTAAAAATACCACTCTTACATAACAGGCTGATAAAAGTTTAACAGTTTGATGTTTTTACATATTATGAGCTGTTTTGTCAAAAACTACACAAATTATAGAACCAAAATAAATAAATACACATTTCTTAGGCTTTTCTAGAGTTATTAAAAATTGTTTGAAAAATTGATAAAATTTCATAGTTATGTAAAAGCTTACGAACAAAAAATCTTTGGAGTGGTCTTTCGTCAATTTTTTTTAAATATTCTTGTAAGACATAAAAATTAACTTGATTGACTTTTTTACATAAACATATTAGTCGTCTTTTGTCAATTTTTTAAAATGTTTTTGTTAGGCATAAAAATTAACTTAATTGACTATTTTACATAAAAATATTAGTACGTTAGATTATAGATTTTAAATAAGAAGTAAGTATATATTTTATTTATATATAGTTATATCTATCATACAGTTTTTATGTTTTAGTATGTTTTTTATACGAAAATAAAAAGTGGTTTGTATGTAGAAAATACAACCTACTTTTAGGCGACTCCACAGTTGTATGTTCACTAGTAATTTAAATTTTCGCCGCCATTTAGCTTTGAAAATGTCTAGCGTCCCGACACCGTACAACGGTTACTAGTAAACATCGTATTATTATTTTTTATTTTCTGATTTATTTATAACACTAACTAGTTCTTTTATTATAGTAAAACAATCGTTAATAATATTTTCTATTATTAGAAGTTAAATATTACCAGAAATATTTATAGTTTATTATAATACAAAACTGTTTTTGTAACGGTTATTATTTGGGTTGGTATATGGACGCAACTAAATCATAAAATACAAGTCCATAATAGCAAAACTATGACGAAAATTGATATTACCTTTATTTTAGATAAAATTAGCTACTTACCAAAAACATTCTTAACAAAATTGCACTTCACAACACACTGTAATCCAGTCGCGAAGTGTACTAAACAATGAAAGCAATTTGACACCACTTATGTTGTTTTCAATTGGCTATAGCTTTTGATATTTGTTAGGATTATAAATGTGTGTATCTTAGATTTGTCATCCTTTTCATTAGCTTCAATATTAAATACATTAAAAAGAGACCAACATACATTTTTTGCACGTAATTTAATTTACGTAAAACGTTTTACTACTTGTGGTACTATTACTCAACTTCCGAATGGACCGTACAACCACAGCGTAATAAATATAGTGCAACGGTAATGGGACGCACTATTAAAAATATTTACGCAATAGATAAGCTATACAATGTTTTGTCCTTGTCTGTCAAGAGACTATTCCAACGTATAAAAGAAGGACAAAACATTGTATATCCTTTCCACTGTGTAAATATTTTTATTAGTTTATTAGTGAACAATATACTTAAATTATAAATTGAATAATAACAGGAAATACTGAAATGATTCTGTGAAGGTGCTGTCGAGCGGTCACCAGGTGTTGTTCTCGTCGTCGTGGTACCTGGACCACCTGGACAAGAGCTGGCAGTACATGTACTTGGCGGATCCGCGGCAGATGGTCGTCAACGCGACCGGAAACCGGACGCTCGCGGCCGGCGTGGTCGGCGGCGAGGCGTGCATGTGGGGCGAGATGGTGGACGACCGGAATATCATGAGCAGGTAAGGTGTTCAGCGTCTTCAAAGTTATAACTAAGCCTGGGACTATATTGTCATGAATCCGTAAGGCCGTAGAAAATTCTGAGCATTGAAAATTGAAGTCTGGGCATTAGCCCAGAATAAAAACAAATTGCATGGATAATAAGACTGCATTGGAAATAGAACTCTGCGCTAATAAATCAGTGTCGAGCTGTCATATACGACATTGACATTTGTCTCAGCACTTGTGTGTTCGATTTGATATGTTGTTATTACAATAGAGCTGGAAATCTAATTTTCTTCTAAAGTAAGGCAAACGAGACGAGATAAAAAACGTAAATAAACGGACCGCTACTGAGTTGCATTATGAAAGTGAGTTAATATTATATCTGTCCTTATCACTCGTATGCAATAATGACGTCAGTTGGTCGACGACAGCTGTCGTAGCGTGTTTCGTGGTACAGGAAAGCGGCCAGTGCCGCAGTTGTCAACATTTGGTCCGCCAAACAATTGTGAACAAGTTCATTCCTGTTTTGCGTTCGAAGTGATACATATTTTTTCGTCTCCGTATTTACTTGTTTTTTTGTTGTTATCCTCAGTTATAGCTCAATCCCATTGAACTCGTATGGGCTGACATAAAGGGACACGTAGCTCGCAATAATACTACATTTAAATTTGAAGCTGTGAAAAAACTGCTACAAGACCCCATCCAACGTGTATCTGCTGATAAATGGCGAAATTGTGTGGATCATGTAATAAAAGTCGAGGACAATTTTTATAGCAATATTGTGACAACATGATTGATAATACAATAGATAGTTTTATCATAAACACAGCTGACTCAGACTCTTCCGACGAATCATTTTTGTCTAGTACAGACTACAGCGATTAAAATTCGAACTTTATAATAATTTATTCAAATAAAAATGTTTTGAACCCCTGAAAATTTGTTTACATTCTTTATCTCGTCTGGTTGGCCTTACTTTAATGAAGAAAATTGTATTACCAATAGAGCTGAAAATCGAACACACAAGTGTTGAGTCAAATGTCAATGTCGTATATGACGCCTCGACACTTTGATTATCTACTCTATTTTATTAGCGCAGAGTTCTATTTCTAATGCAGCCTTATTATTTATTCAATTTGTTTTAATTCTCTAATCTTTTGTTGTGTTGTAAAACCACTAACCTCTTGTATCCAGGGTGTGGCCGCGGACGAGCGCAGTAGCTGAGCGGCTGTGGAGCGCGGCCGACGACGAGGGGTCTAGCTGGTACCCCGAGGTCCCCTCAGCGGTTTACCACCGGCTGGAGGAGCACACGTGCCGCATGATTCGGCGGGGGGTCGACGCGCAGCCCCCCTCCGGGCCCGGCTACTGCGTCGCGTGATTAATAAAATAATATGTTTATAGTAAATCGCTGTTTTATTTTATACTCCTTGGCATTTGATTGTTAAAATAAAATATGTTAATACCTCGTAAACTTCTACTAACAGAAAATAAGTATCGTGTTTTATATTTGTAACCGAGTTCCAAAAACGAGGAGGTTATCAATTCCTCAGAGTAATATTAGGTATGTTTAATTCTTCTTCCTAGATCGTCTAGGTATGCTTTTTTGTATGTATGTTACGCGTTTAATCTGCCGTTTATGAACCTATTTTCAAAAATCTTTTTTTTTTAAGTGTTCACTTCTAAAGTTGGTTCCATTGTCACTAAATGGTAGACCGGTTGATGGGATTATCGAGGGAATCCATTAGGAATCGAGGGAACGCCTCGAAATTTATAGGGTACCAAGTACCAACTACCAGCCCAAGCAATTGCAGAAATACTTGAATTAAAAAGAAATTAATTTTAACACACTAACTACATCCTAATTCCTAACACTTAAGCAATATTATGTTTTTAATACTTACCATCATAATGAATTTCTGGGAAATAAGTCAGTAACTAGTAGTCATGGCCGAATTTATTTCACAATGAATATTAGCTTTATAATAGATTTACTTTGATTATTGAAAATAGGTTACAAAAATGTGGTGGGTTAATTTGCAAATAACAACCCCGTTCATTGACCCTTCGCATCCTGCCTAAAGCAGGCCATTCACACACCTGCTGCGTTTAAAAATTTTGTTTGAAGTCGGACGCTCGGAATATTAATAACTAACAGCTAACTATACCATGTAGTACCTATGTAGTATGTACCTATATTCTACTTCCAAAGCCTGAAGGCTAGAAGGCAATGACAAATTGAACATAGTGAATAGTTGTATGGAAAAATTCAATCGTCGTGTTTAGTATTTTTCCAGAAATTTTCCCAAAATTTCTCACCGTAACTCTTACACTCAACGCTTAACCTGCCCTGAACTTCCACAATTTTTTCAAGACCAAACTTAGCCAAATCGGTCCAGCCGTTATCGAGTTTTGTTTTTTTTTTATTAATTTATTCATGACCATGGATACAAACTCCTTCAGTCGGATACATTTTGTATCGAGTTTTAACAGTTCCAGTGTTGCCAACTCTGTTTTTGCGAATCTACTAAACTCGCGTCGTTTTGTACTAAAAACTACTAAAAGAGTACCGATAACTATAAAAAAGCTACTAAACTTAGGTTTCCCTAAAAGTTTTTAGGGATTTTATGTTTACAAAATGCATTTTCAGCGTTAATATTAAATTGAAAATATTATAATTTTACCGTTAAATTAAAAAAATATAGTAGGAAATATTACGTATATAGAAAATAAATCGGTAGTTTTAAGCGACTTACGGACGTGTGCTACTATGTGCTATTATGTTAAGGTGTCATAATAGCAGATAGTAGCAGGTCATTTTACATATTATGATTACTGTCTAGCTATTCTCTACAAAACCACAGCAAATTCCTACTAACGAGGGAATAAAATACTAAAGGGGAATGCCAGTTTTAGGCCCAGAAGTGCACACATAATTGGCTATATTCAAAAATTGTATTAATTTTTATGGTAGTCCTTCCTTGTATTCATTAATCTGTACAACTCGGCAACTTTATACAAAAAACATTAAACAAGTAAACGAACAGGAACCTTGACAAGTACTTTCTATGACTTTCTCACATAAAAATGTTGCCCTTACTAAAAATATTATTTTGTCAGGTAATCGAAATAATACAATTTATAATATAATTATATAATATTTACTATTTATACCTAATGTTAGTTTTTGCAATGATTTCGATTATATAAAATAAAAGTAATTACATATATATTTTAAAGATTGTATTGTAAAGTATATATACTTTCATTTTTTTTTTTTTTTTTTTGTGTCTTGGCAACACCAGCTTTAAGTGTGAGACGCCGGAAAACTGAAAACGTTGTTTTCAATTACAAAGTATCGCTATGTAGTTTGTGTTTTCAATATTTTGTGCTGTTTGAGTTATAGACGTATTCTGTGATTTGTATATTATTACATTATACTCCCAAATAAATTAAAATAATTTATAAAATGACATTGCACATATGTCATATAACTTGTGTTAATAACATACGAAAATAATTGATAACTTAAAAATGCCAAGTTTTTTATAAACCTCTTCTTTTAGGAATTAGTTGCTGCCATCGCCTACTATAATTATCAGTACATAGCACAGGTGTGCACTGTGGGCCGAAATTACTATGGAGACTTGGCATGCCCCTTTAGTAGTAAAACTGTGTTAAACAACTAAGTTGGCAACATTAACTCTGACCTGTACGGATGGACTGAACGGCAATAAAATTGGACTGAACGATAATAAAATTCGAGTGTAAAATAAAACCGGTTAAGTGCGAGTCGGCAAGAGGGATTCCGTACAAAACGGAAAAAATCATGTTTGTTGTATGTGAGCCTCAAATTTCTATTTTATTCTGTTTTAATTATTTGTTGTTATAACGGCAATAGATATATATATAAAGAGAATAAATACCTACATCATTTGTGAAAATTTCAACTGTCGAGCTATCACTGTCAAGGTATCACAGACGGACGAAACACCAAAGTCTCAGTAATAGGGTCCCGCTTTTACCCTTTGGGTACGGAACCCTAAAAATGGCACGTGGTCTATAGAATATTTATTAGAGTTCATGGAAGTATTTAAAACCTTAGAGCCACCATGGTTGATAAAATCTAAAGACTATTACTATAAATAAAGAGATATTAAGATTTCTAAGACATAGTAGTGGAAAAATGTATGATACAATAATTCGGATTCGCCGAGAGCGTGACTACAGCTGCAGCACGTAATACAAATACAATTAATTAATAAAATAATTGCCTAAACTAACCAAGTGCATGTCACGACATGTCTAAGGAGGGTTCCGTAACTATCAACGCGCAATAGGTTTTCTTTGATTTAATTCAAAAGTTATTGTCATAAAGTTATTACTATATAGAAGCTAGGAGAGCGGTGGACAGACAGACGGACGGGCAGCGAAATTTTTAGGGAACCCTTAATTATTACGGAACCCTACAAACACGACCAAAACTCGCGGCAATTTTCTGTGCATGTGCTCGAATCCGTTCAGGCCGAAAACGCCTAGAAACCGGGTACGCGCATGAAAACTGAAGCAAATCATACTGAGCCATATTGACTCAGTTTGTTCGAACGACCCGGCATTCGTCAAGGTCAAGCGCTAATGCATACATGTCCGACTATTAAAAACATTATGACGGTTTGTGTCGTTATTGGGTGTTACAATGCATCGGAAAAGAATTAAAAAAGCTTCGGACATAACATTTCTTAAGCCAAACATTTAAAACCATTTTAAAAGAAAATCATATTGTGAATTGTGAAAGTGTTACTAGTAATAATAAATTTATTTCAAAATTTTCATGTTTATCTAATAGTTGCAACAAAGTTTTTTTATATTTTATGATTTTTTCATTTATCAATTTAAATTATTGCCAGTACCTATTAAGATAATCCTTAATATATTTCTTTATTACCAGTTTAATATAAATAATGTTCATAAATCGTGTTAAGATGGCTTAAAATGAAATATAAGTTATATTTTTACATCTCACGAAATCAAGAAAAACAATATTTCCAATTTTAAGAGCCACAACTGTCCCTTAAAACTGTACACACTCCACAACTTTACAGTTTTGTTTGTGTCCGTGTCGGTATGTAATGCTTACGCCTACATATTCTGTCCGTTACTTGCTTCACTTTTTACGATGCGTTTGTTTAAAGACTATCTAGGCGTTATTAATCTAAGGGCCGAACTGACGTCAGTTCGGTCGGATGCGATTTTTTTCGTGTATGTGCTCGAATCCGTTCAGGCCTAACTGACGTCAGTTCTAAGGGACCCCATATACGGTCCGGTTTTCCTTCAGTTCAGCCTGAACGGATTCAAAATCGTATAGTCTATGTGCAATTTCGAGATCGCATCAGTCGGCCGGATGGACTGAAGCGATTTGTTCCAGTGTTGCCAGCTCTATTTTTGTGAAACTACAAAACTCGCGTCGATTTCTACTAAAAACTACTAAAAGAATACTGAAAACTATCAAAAAAGCTACTCAACTTAGGAATCCCTAAAGCCCCCAAAAACCACTGCATTTTATGTTTTGTGCTATTAAAATTTTATTATTTATATAATAAATTTTATCGTAAATTAAAATATACCAGGAAATATTACGTACATAGTAATTAAACATGTTGTTTTAAGCAAATTACGGACGAATGCTACGATGTATTATTATGATAAGGTGTCAAATATTTTTATTGTTTTTTTTGTGCCTAACCTAGGCCATTTTGCATATGATTACTGTCTGGCTCTTTCCTACTAAAACACTACTAACAACTAAATTTCTGCTAAGGAGGGAATAAAATACTTAATATAGTAGTAAGACTTTGTACAATAACTAAGTTGGCAACATTAATTCTGGATTGAACGGATGGCCTGAACGGACCATGTGTGACAAACCGCTTCAGTTCTCGCCAAAGCCGCGGCCGTGCGGGTGGGTGTGTATCGTGTACAAGCGTAGCGAGTTACAATTAATAAACACGACCGTAGCTCGCGGCAAACCAGAACGAACTGATGCTATTTTTCCGTGTGTGTGCTCGTATCCGTTCAGGCCAGAATGATGTTAGTTGAGTCGGATGCGATTTTTCCCGTGTATGTGCTCGAATCCCTTCAGGCCGAACGTATGTCAGTTCTAACTGAAACGATCGGCCTCTCGTCTGTGGGAGCCTTAATCCATAGACAACATACAGAAACCACTTCACACACATGTCTTATCTTAAAATTCAGATTAGCACGGCCATAAACTACTCAACAAATTAAGAACGTCTGTGGCCGGCTTATGTCAATCATAAAATTTTGTTTTTGCTATTAATCCACTTCATTTTGACATTATTGACAGGCAGCTGGATTTGCTGGCTGGATAGTCAGGATGTTCTGGCTGGGAGCTGGGACTATAGGCTCCGGTGAAAATTCAGAGCACTGAAAATAGAACGCTGCCCAAATACAATAGAGTTGAAAATGAAAGTTTCGGGTGTCGAACTGTCATATATGACATTGACATTTGACTCGACACTCACGTGTACGATTTTCAACTCTACTGTATTAGCACAGAATTCTATTTTCAATGCTCAGAATCTTCTACAGCCTTCCGGATTCTGGATCATGTATGTCAATGATCAGTGTCCCAGCGTATGATCTGGAATCCGGCGGGCCCCGGAAAATTCAGAGCATTGAAAATAGAACTCTGCGATATTACAATAGAATTCAAAATCGAAGTGTCGAGCTGTCATATATGACATTGACATTTTACTCGACACTTGTGTGTTCGATTTTTTGCCATAATGTAATATCGCAGAGTTCTATTTTCAGTGCTCTGAAATTTCCCGGGCATGCCGGATATCGGGATCATAAATATAGTCCCAGCCATGGAGAAAATAAAAAGATCCCAAGTCCCAACCTTACTGCTGGTAAAATTTTCAAATAACGGTTCAGTAGATCCAAAGATTACCGCTTGCAACCTCACAAAGTCACAAACTTTACTTCTTCATCATATTATTTGTATATAACTGGTTTAAATGTAGATTCAATTATGTAAACATTCAAGTTTCTACTCTGTGATTCAACTCGAGTCTCGACTACCCAGGAGAAGTGTGAACATTTATAGAAGAGGGAACACTTGTCTGGAAGTACAATATTTTTGTTGAATTTTGCAAATACATTTTTGAACTCGCTGAATAGAGAATGGTCTGCTTTATCTAAAACATTCGATAAATTAAGGCTACTAGGTATAATGTGCTTTACAAGCTTCTTAGGCTACGTTCCTACTTGCGTATAGAGCTGCGTAATAGAGCTGAAAATTGTGTACAGCTATTACAGTACAGACATTTGACATTTCGATTTTCAGCTAATGTATTAGCGCGGAGTTCTATTTACAGTGCAGTTTTTTCTGTCGCTACCACAAAAAAACGCTCGTGGAACGTGGGCTACAAGATAAGCTGGCCGCACACACGCAATATTATTGTCACAATAGATTTGTACAATAAAAGGTTGCCGCATACTTCACAATATTATTGACATGTTTTTATATAGGCTCAGTCAGGTAGATCCATTTCCTCTAACTGCGCGGAAGTTTAAATAGGAAATCAGAATGATGGGAAGTATCGAACACAAAAGTGTCGAGTCGGGAGTTTTGGCGGGATGTGAAAAAGTGATGTTGTTGTTTTTGTATTTCCTCCTTATATTTGTGTTATTTCGGCTCTAAATGTATAATATTGGTAGAATACTAATCATTAAATATTCGTGAACGTGTACAAGTGTTAGCAAGTGCTACAACTTCAAAAAGCTTGCTCTTTTGTGTTCCCTCCAAAACTTCCTAGAAACTTTCACTTTTCAGTATACTTGTATTACTTTACTGAATCCACTCACTTGACTCATTGATTGCACTGACTGTTTTTTTCGACTTTAACTAGACTTTTGACTTGACGATTTAGAAATACGGTGTTGAAAATTTAAACAAAAATTCTATTTCCCGCCTTTTTAACTTGACACTGGCAAATGGTTTTATGCCGAACGCCATATAATTCTATAATCACGAAATTTATTATATTTTTTAAATACGGACCGCCGGATTCCGAAACATATAGTCCCAGCCTATTCCTGCCTAACTGAAATATTGCATTAAGGCTCGCACATACAATAATATTGGCAACCTCCCTAGAGGTTGCCCAGTGGGGAATATCTCATTTTTATAAAATAAATTTTAAAATTGTTGATTAAAGATACATAAATTTACAGCTCATACCTGTTTCGAGAAAATGGTCGGTCTGGTATATTTAAAATTGGAAAATTGACGTTTATTTTATCTTCTGGGGGGGGGGGGGCAGCTGCCCATAATATTTTACCCATAAAATTTTACTATGTACCTACATATTTAATTTATTGCAATTTTAATATTACCTAATGGAAATGAAAATATTATTATTCTATAATTACAATTTTTTTTCAAATGATTTTACATGCATATTATTAATTATTGTCTATATTTACTGTGAAGCAAGAAATAAAAGGCTTTTCTTTTTTTTATTTACGTCACCAATTACTACCGCCATACATTTTGTAATGACAAGTGTATGGCGTTTGCAACAAGTGGCGTCACAGGCCGATATATCGCTCTCTTTCATATTGTAAATTTAAATTGATTGTATCTTCGTTATTTTTTAAGATATACGAAAGTGGGTTTTAGATTGTTTATTATCATGTTGTCTTACATCGAATCGACGAAAAAATTTTTTTAGGCAACATGCCCATAACCACAGAAATAAATCAAGATAGAACGGCGACGCGTGTGCGTCGCTAAGGAATCGCTCGTGTCAATTTTTGCACAAGCCACGCCCCCAATGTTACGTCATTACTAACGCAATAGTGATGTGACATGCACTGAAACAAATCGAAAACATATCGGTAAATAGAAACCGAAATCAGTGTTTTACCGAGTCGGTCGATGCTGTTATTAGGTGTGTAATTTTTAATTGCGGATTTTATTGATCAACCTTATAAATAAAACAACATCATATTAGACAATGTTTATTTTTTATCACGTAATCAAAAATAATTCACGCATAATTGTAATACACTGGTAACTAAGAAAATGGGTTTATTTATTGTGTATAATAGATATTGAAATTGTTTTGATTTGATTTTTTTCCTCCCACGTAAAAACAGAAATTATCTCCGTTATTAGAAAAGTTTAAGACTGCTATTAAAACCAGCTTAATAAAATCCTTATCACTACATAGTATAAAACAAAGTAGCTTTCCGCTGTCTCTATGTATGTATGTATGTATGCTTAAATCTTTTAAATTACGCAACAGATTTTGATGCGTTTTTTTTAAATAGATAGATTTATTATAATAATAGATAGATTCAAGAGGAAGGTTTATATGTATAATACATACATAATATAGTAGGGAAACACTGAAAATTTTAGAGGTTTTTAGTAAAGTCATAAATAAACACATTTTTTGGGGCTTAAATTGAAACGCTGGCTGAACCCTAAGAAATGGATCATAATAATGTACTACAGTATTGTACACCTTAAAAAGTTCTACAAAAAGCTTGCAATGGTATATGTCTATCTATTAGTGATAACCCACAATAACCATTTTTTATTATTTACTTTTTACGAGACATAATGACTTATTTACGAAGCGATTTTAAGCAATACAGAATTAGTCCGTATCCAATTAAATACCTATCTTATATATATACTGTGCATTTAATATAAATGCAAGGCCCTTTAAAACATGTAAATCAAACATTTAAATCCTCTTTATAATATTATTATTTCTTTCGGCGTGCTCATTCCGAAGCGCTATAGCTTTTCGATTTAGCCAATATAACATAAAAAGAAAAAAAGATTCCAAAAGACACACAGGTGTTCTAATTTGAATATTACAATTTGAGTTTCCTTGAGGCAACTATTGACCTTGGAAAAGGACATATTTATTTAATATTTGACGTTTTGTTATAGCTTGTTTCATTGACGTAGTTAGATAACGAAAACGAACATCTAAATATCTTTCAGCTATAGCCTTTATTAAATGAACCAAGTGATTTTCCGTTGGGGATTGATCAAATTGATGAAAACTAATTGAGTCAAATATATTTATTCCTACAAAATGAGCAATTACTTTATTTACAATAAATGCTTTAGATTGTTGTGGCTTTAAGGCGAAATTTTGGTACTTGTCTACTACATACTTAACTATAGATTCAACCATTTTTCATATTTTGACTACATCTTGAGAGGGATATACTAACCCACCTTTGCCTTTAAAAGTTATCAATGTGCAACGTCTTTTATCACATTCCGATGATATAAGGGCACCCATACAAATCTTACACTTAATTTTTTTTGTGAGATAACTAACCACATACCCAGATATATATGTGATCACCTGAATAGAAAATTGCGAAAAATCCAAACAGTTGTTAAAAATTGATTCAAAATCATCAGATACGAGTATATTCTGCTCTTCTTGGTTCTCAACAAGCGCGTTTCTGTTTGCAGTGGCGTTAATAGTTGATATTGCAGAACAATTCAAAATAGATATTTTTTCTAAGTCAATACTATTTCCGCCCTCCGTGTGTTTGATTTCTACATGTGTTATCAGTTTTTTATAATAAGATTTAAACTGCCGGCTTGTGGGATTGTTATTATGGCCTCCATGAGAACGCACATTACAAAAAAACAGTTCTAAATGATCTTGTGAAAATCTGTACATAGATAAAAAATCAATTCGGTTTCTTTCTATCAAATTTTGAAAAAGGTGTCTCGTGCTGTGAATACATACTAAAAAACCAAGAAACCCAGTCTTCCTTGAAGTAGATATCATCGGAGTACTTTGCGCATTTTTCAAAGATTTTATGTAATTCTCAGCTGTTTGTAGGAATGTTAGCGTACTTTCTTTATTATGTAAGGTTAAGGGTCTTTTGAAACTAAAAGCTTTCAGTGACCTTGAATTCAATATATCGAAAAGATCGTTAAAAATTCGCAAAAATTTAACTGTGGGGCCACAATCTTCGAATTCATCTAATTTGAATTCATCCCTGCACATTTCTAATGTGTCTGCGACGCTACTACTAAGTAATTGGCTAGCAAGCTTGACTTTCATTTTTTGATTTTGGAAGTCTATGTGTGCTCTACGTAATTTGTTGCAGCCGTGAAACTGCTCCTTTTCTTGCAAGGTATGAAGTTTTTCTAAGTAGCTCCACTCTATAGGCACGTCTTCTTCACTGTACAACTTTTTGTACGCTTGAAGGGCATTTCTTATCAACTTAAGCATGTGGCATGCATCTAATAATATAGCTACAGGTTCGTTAGTTACTGGGTGGCTAAAAACTGTTTTCAGTCTAGAAGTTTCTAAGCAACAACCTAATAATTTTGCCATCGCTAAATTAGATGGGCAGCCGTCAAAGGTTAACGCTACTACAGTTATATCGTTTTCATTCAGTAGCTCGAGACAGGTTATTAAAAGATTTTTCTTTTGCAACCCACTAACGCCGGCTGCCAGAAAATAACCAATTGGTACTTTAAAATTGCCATTTACGCAAGTTAAAAGAAAAACTAACGCCTCTTTTGCTTCACAAGCCTGGTCGCTTTGTAAAGAGTCACCAAAATCCACGTAGCCATGAAAATTTTTACCATCCCATTCGACTTTGCGCCTAATGGCCATCTCGTCAATAGTCAAACAAAAATACAGACGATGCTCCATACTCATTTGTTTTAGTCTAACAGCGTTGATTGATTCTTTTGTAAAGCCTGGATTTCCACCTACAGATTCATACCACTTTCGTATGGTACGCGGATGGGGTAAGCTTTTATAAAATGTTTGTCGAACATAATCATAGGCTTTCGGTGAATAGTAGTTCAACGTGAGGGCAAAGCTTCTGAGTGCAGGTGAATATTTAGTCCGACTAACAGAAGACTTGTTTTTTTGCTGCCTTAAATACAGATCCTTGACTTTGACGTTCATACTTTGCAGCATTTCTGCCTCCTCTACATTTAACAACGATTTTTTCTTCAGATCAGCAAGTACAGCAACAAGACTACAAATCTTCTTATTACGCCGTCGGGTTTGCTCTCGCAATCGTTTGATTTGTTTTTGTTTCAAGGCTAAAGCAGTCTTAGAACGTTCAAGTTCAGACTTCAACTTCTTTTTTCTAGGAGTATCTGACAAGTCCTGAAAAATAAATAGGATGGTAAGGATTTGTAAATATGAGACCTTTAATATACCTTCTTTACTTAAATTCATAAAAAAAATAGACTAACCACATCAATCGAACGCTTAATTTTTCGTTTTTTCGACGTCGTAGTAATATTTTGAGATGTTGAAGGTCCAGGTTGTTCCATTGGTAAGATCTGGAAATTCAAAAGATATAATTAATTACGGCTAATTACTACTTAGCTTGTTTAGTAAACAGAACTTCAAGTGTGTAAATAGCGATCAAAAGTATTTTTCTTTTTAAAGAAAAATAAAAACGTGACTGATTTGTGCGTGTAATGTGAATTCACGTTTGTAACGTGAATGTACAGTACTCACTTTGGTTTCCGATTTCCATACTTCAACTGTCGGATATGCATTGGGAAACAATCTTCTCCATTTATTGGTGATGTTATAATTTTCTTCTTTAAAATGAGCGGAACAGATTGTGCTGTTTTTATTTGGGAACCAATTTTTCAAACCAGTGGCATCGATCCATTTTGCTTTGGTATCAGGATCCTTGGGAAACCTATAAATAACACCAAACATTAGGTATACATAACATAAGGTATACATAAGTAGCAAGTACAAGAAAAAAAGTGGTACGTCCGAGTGATGTTTTCAAATTACGTTAACAACTTTTCCCAAAAAAAAAAAAAAAACATCCCTAAACAAGACAATATTAAAAATTTTAAACAACCCCCGACACAACGGATTCATCGAAACTCGACCGATCTCGCGACTTTTTTAACAAAAATACGAATATCTCAAAAACGGCTGAACCGATTTTCATGAAACATAGCTAAGAACACTCGTAATAAAATTATCTATGATATAAAAAAAAACTAAATGAAAATCGGTCCATCCGTTTGGGAGCTACGGTGCCACAGACAGATACACAGATGCACAGACAGCCACGTTAAACTTATAACACCCTCTTTTTCGTCGGGGGTTAAAAATATGTTTTCCGTGATATGCCATCACTCTGTCGGCATAATAAATACGCGTAGACAAATCCATGCAAATTTTGGACGCTAAACAGCGTTAGCATTCGTCACATAATTATCGTACACATCACATAATTTAACACTTCGTACGATCAAACATAGAGGTGTCGTTATGTGACGAATTTGTACGATAATCCAACGTATGCAACATCATTTTGCGATAATTTTTTTCTGTTCAAATGTTCCCACCAAAATTGAAATTTCACTATGCTACCCTCTCGTATTAACTTTCTGAGTTTCTAATCATCTACTTTTAAGTAGAACGTAGAGAGAGTACGTTTAAGACTATTGATATATATATTAGTTATTAATAAGATATTCCCGTTCAAAAAATTAACCAGAAATGTAATACGATAGTTTTGTACATTAAAAAAAAAGTTCTCTTCCATGGATCCATTGATGCATCAATCATTGTATTTATAAAAGTCCTATTTATATTATTTACAATTGACAAAAAATTACCTCGTCATATTAGATATGACTATTAATAAACGCAGAAAATAATGATTAATTATTTTCATACTTCGCGCTCAATAATAATAAGTGAGACGTCTGCCTTTCTAATTTATTGAAAAATTAAATTATTTTAGAAAAAAAAAATTGTTTTGTAATTAAATATTGTTTATTCACTATTTTGCTTATTAAAAATTAACATAGCTCACAATAAATAGGCTTTAAAAAAATCTGTTTGTACGATAAATTGAAAAAAAAACGATAATTTTACGGCCCTGAACACGTCATAATCCTGTCGGCCAACAATGCCAACACTGACGCTAAATCACTGATAGATGGACAGACGGACGGATATCGCGAAAGTACAAGAGGTCTGTGTTACTACGGACCCCTAAAAAGTGCACTATAATTTATTGGTATTGAAATACTAATGTTAATTCACATTTAGTTTAACAACACGTCTTTTTATCTGAGATTACCGGTAATTACCGATAAATGTTACTTCAAGTGCAACGACGCAACACTAGTGGAGCGTCTGTGTTGAACCTATCGCATACTTTCATTCACATTGCGCGTTACACTTGAAAAGAGGACTAGAAAAAGTGTTGAAACGGGTAATGGATATTGAATATGTCGTGTCGTCGTTTTACATTGAAAATCGCGGCAGCTGTCGTATTTTTATGTTTTCTTGTAGTAATTAAAGGATTCAGATAAAAAAAATCACTTACCCATGGAAAGAAATACCTCCTTTCGTCCGATTCACTTTGGAACTTCTGTTTTTACAATTAGACACTGCACAATACGGCATTTTTTGCACGATTTCTTCGGTGTGATCAAGACGAGACGTGCGCGCTAACTGAATGAGCGTTCGACGAATCTTGCGCTATAGTGCAAGATTGAGACACGCGTTTGCCGCCGGCTTAACCGTTCTATCTTGATTTATTTCTGTGCCCATAACCCTGCCTCCCCCCGTTATTGTCGGCGTTTTCCAGAATTACCGGAATTTTTGCAATAATATTGTACAAAACGGCAATATGGCCCGCAAACATGGAATTATATTGTCAACATGAACATTATTGCCAAATGCCAATAATATTGTGTGTGCGGCTAGCCATACAGTGTACAAATTATTAGTTGGCGATCGGCCATGGGAGGGCATGCATGTGTCTACGCTGAAAGCGTAAACTTCAGCATGCGACGATCGCGAAAATATTATATAATTATACCAGTTATCATTATTTTCCTTTGTCTCTACTATTTAACTAGTGTGTTTATTACTAGTGATGATGACTATAATATTGTTGTAACTGGACCAAAATATCCGCCGACGAAAGGCGAAGTGTGGCCAAAGCCAAAACACGAAGTCAGACAAAATGTGTATTATAAGTTGAACATGTCTCTTTTTAAAATAAAGGTATGTTAGAAGGTATTTTCAATACATTAATTTCTTACTTTGTTTTGTATTTAGATGTCTGAAATAATACATCTGTTAACTAAATTATGTAGGTACTTAATAACGTATAATTCAATATAGAATAAATACCTAATGAACAACAGAAAAACAAATAAGAATATACTAAAAAGTTGAATAATCAAATATAACAATAGTCCCCTCGGTAGTGTTTCAGACAAATCCAAATTCCAGGTAAGTACCTACATATAATATATTCATTAAGTAATACATTTATTTCTAACTTATGTAAAATAATTATGTACTTAGTTCTAATGAAGTAAGAAACAAAACCCGCAAAGTGCTAGTCGGACTCGTGCACGTGTTCCGTATCATTGTACTAATATTTTACATGTTTCTTATTAATTTGTAATTTTTGTAGGAAGTTTTCCAAGTTAGCGTAAGTATATTACAAGTTAGGCATCTTTAGCTCGTAAACTAACAAAGTTATTTATACCGTTATAGTTTTCATTTAAAGTTCATCACTACTATCATGAATTTTTCCGATTTTTCATGCTATTTTAGAATTAGGTATAGAATTTAAAAAAAAGCTGATAACAACCAAAGTGCCATGGTAGTGTTTTAGCCAAACCCAAATGCAAAACAATTAAAATCAACATGGCACATGCCGCGCCCTTAGGTCATATACTACGCCGTTCTTGACTCGTGTCGTGACTAGTGACTGGTGAAGTGAAGGTGGTGAATACTCACCGTATTACGCGAACGATATCAATCCAATTTTCGCAAAATCATATTTTTTTATTTTTCTTGTTAAAGATAACGAAAGAATCATGTGCTACTCTCGTTCAAGCTATAAACCGATATAAGGAAATAGTGACAGCAAATAATCGAGAAATACTTACTCGAAAGGATGGTTCCGAAGTTCACAGGACACTTGAAGAGCTGGATATAGAATTAGCATCTCCGTGTGAAGCATACCCTCATTTTGATATGGATGAAAGTTGTACGTATTTTTTCCTTCTGAAAGCTGACTGATATAGTATGTTACAGTTAACTAAAGAATAAGGATGAAGGTAAACGCGCACCTAGACGCGCCGCAGGAGCCGCACGCGCCGCAGTCATCGCATTTTATAAATCTTTATATGAAATCGTATGCAACGCCGCGCACCTATCCGCGCCGCACGAATCCCATTTCCGTGAAATGCTGTTGCTATACTGATTCCACCAGCGCTTGCGGATGACGTCATCAATGCATTCGATGCGTGCGGCGCGGAGGGCGCGGATGACGTCATCCGTATTCTGACAGTGTTACCGTGTTTTTCACTTCGTTTTATATTTGTTTAGTTCTCAGTTAATTAAGTTTATGTTTTATTTAATTTATTTGCTACGGCAGCCATAGATAGATAGTTTTTTCCTTAAAAACACGGCAATTTTCCCGGGCAGTAAGGCAGGCACACGGCAGTAAGAAATTAGTCGCTCTGCTGGCAACACTGGTATTTTCTCCAAGATCAAGGGCGTACGGCGCGCTCGGCTTCTGCGGCGCTTTCGGCTCCTGCGGCGCGTCTAGGTGCGCGTTCACCTAAAGTTGTTGTCCAAAACTATTCTTTTCCTGGTCTTGTTACAGATGAATTATCAATAATGTTATTGAATTCTACGCTTCAATGTCGGTCAGTTTGGGGCTGTCTAAGGGGGCTGGAAACGTTTGCTCAGCTTATTCACTATTCAGATGATAGTAAAGTGAGTTTTTAGATAATCGGCTTATCTGATAATTTTTATTTCCGTGTCCTTTCTTCATAAGCGTTTATTTCACTTTTGGCGAAGCCTGCTGGAATTCTTATTTATTTCACTTCAATTGCTATTTAAATTATCTAAGTAAGTAAAACGATTCCATTATTATTGCATTTAACGATTGAAGATACAAGAAAGGGTTGGCCGCCAGATGTCATGTCTTGCTACAATTGCAGGATGTAATAATTCAAGCCACACATATACGAGACTGCCCGCGTTACCAGCACCGAGGGTTGCTGTTGGATACAGCGCGCCACTATGTCTCCGTGGGAAATATGGCGCGCACCCTCGATGCCATGGCCGCCAACAAGATGAATGTGCTTCACTGGCATATAGTCGACGACCAAAGCTTCCCTTACCAGAGCGACAAGTTTCCAGAACTTAGGTGATTACTTTCGTCCGAGTACAATGATAGCCATTCGTTTGCCTCTGACCCGCTGACCCAGGCCAACAAACTGTTATTATCGCTGGCGATGGCCCTTGATAATACAGCTACGCTATGCTACCAATAAATCTAAGTATTTTGTTTGTAAACAACAACACATCGCAAGCTCAAATTTTTGAGCGACTTATACAGGTGTTTTTCCAGTCAGTATCCAAACTTTCCTGAGTTCCTGAAAGTTTGGATACTGACTGGAAAAACACCCGGTATAAGTAGGTAGTAGGTGTGATTTAGTTTACATGAATACTTAGAGATAAATTATTTATTGAGATATTCTTGCAAACAGCAGACAACGGAAATTTTTCTAACATCCGAGAACAATAAAGTTCAATCATTTTTATTACTATGTATAAAAATGTTCATAATATTACCAGCATATTACCGTCACTCCATTGTCTTAGGGACTGGTAATATATAACTTTACATAGTAACTATCAAATGAAATGAAGTCGCTTCCTTTCCTATTCGCTTAGATTTTTTAAACTACTCAACGGATTTGATTGCAGTGCACTGCAGTTTTCAGCAATAGATAGTGATTCAAGAGCAAGATTTATTTGTATGAACTATAAATACATAGTCGCTAGTTTATTTTTATTAAAATAAAACTATATCATGCAAGTATAAATATAGGTAACTCGTGCTGTAATCGCGTATAGGCGATCGACTGTAATATTTACCGCGTGTAATGTACTTTATCACGAATACAAATATAATAATAATGATAATAACGACGCAGGAAAACAATATTTTCAGTTGTTAAAAATAAAATAAAGTTACTAAGTTCTATTTTAATGACCCAAAGTACTCAAACCCATTAACAATTAAAAAAAAATTGGCTTCCATTCCAATATTTGCATTTTTTGCCTCTTTCAGAAGGCTTTCGTATATTGTATTTCTGCTGTAAGTTTTTCATGTCATTATTCACTCTAACTATTAATAATCATTTCATCGTCATCACAAACATTGATTTTCGGGATTGGCTTGGCTCTTGCTTGGCTACATTAATATTATATTTTTTTAGCAAACAAGGGGCGTTCGATTCATCCATGTTATACACAAAAGAGGACATACGGAAAATAGTCGAGTACGCGCGAGAGCGTGGAATACGAGTGGTGCCCGAATTTGACGTCCCAGGCAAGTAAACATGTTCATTTTATTAGAAAACAGACTTACGGCCGCACTCAGTACATTTAATCTCAGATTAATGACTAAGTATAGCATCCTTTAATCTTCTTCCGTGTACATAATGCATAATTAAAGAGCTACTTAGTGGAAGTTTTGACATACGAGTCCATACACTTTCTGTCAAAATTGACTCGAGTGACAACATAAGTAAGCATTAATTAATGTCTCGGAGTGCGGCCGTTAGATGCCGCGGATGATTTTCCTACTTACCCATATGGCCATGATGGTGGATAATTAATGCACAGAAAGTAATCAGACGATGATAAAATAATAAATAACTGGAGGTTCTTGCTAATCAATAGCTGTTTAACACCTTTATTATCACTGTTCCTTTCTAGTTATCTTAAAATCAATAGATCCCAGATTGTTATTTGTACCGAAAAAAAACAATTGAAATTAAGTTTAATCTAGTGCCCTAATAAAGGACTACCCGCAACTTCGTTTGCGTGGAACTAATGGAAACGGAAATTTATATTTTTTTAAAGGAACCCTAAGAAAAATGTAGGCTAAGTTACTCCTTATAACATCAGCTATCTAATAAGCCAGAATAGGTCCAGCCGTTTCAGAGGTTTGCCAGAACAAACAGACAGACAAAGAAAAATTAAATATTAGATTTTTTTTGTGTAGGTGATCATTGCATTATCATATTCATTAAGTGCAAAGCTATCAATTTGAAATTATAATCCGTTATCAGACACTTCAATTTTATTTGTATTAAATGTAAAGATAATATTTACGGACATGATAGATTTAGACTCGAGCAGTTTAGGGTTTAAAGGTCAACATTTCATACCACCAGGGCACACACGTTCGTGGGGTAACGCGTATCCCAAGCTACTGGTAGAGTGCTACAAAAGAAGCCAAGTCGTAGGCTTGGGCCCGATTAACCCAATCAACAATTACACGTACGAATTTCTCCGGGAATTATTTGAAGAAGTACAAAATTGGTTTCCTGATAAATATTTTCATATTGGCGGCGATGAAATTATACTTAAATGCTGGTAATTTTTTAAGTTTAACAAAATTTATAATGGAATCTTAATAATTATGATTCTAAAGGAATATAATTACATAATACATGCATACATAATACTCATATTTTAAGGGTCAATTCACACCGCAACACAGTTTTGTTTGAGACAACCACCGCCGCTTACGGCCCCTAATGGTCGGTATTGACAAATTAAATTCAAGATAATATTTCCAAGTGGAGTAAATTCTTTAGTGTTCCATAATACACCATCATTTTTTCAATATATTATATGCGACGTAGGTACTTACTCATTTTCAACGCCGCGCGGAAACGGACGATAAGAGTTTCGAAAGTATATTTTTCTAGAATATATATTTCAAATTTCTAAAATAACTATTAACCACTATCACTATTGTGTGCCTACCACATTATAGTAGCTCTATAAACTATACAGTTTGAATTAATTTCTTATATTTAGAAGATATCGTAAAATTTATATTCAAGCGCGCAAAAATATAGGTATATCAAGCGGTGATAGTGTGCAGGTTTTACCCATTGGATTCGAAACCCTAATAAACATTTTCAATATTGCATACATAAGTATATTGCAGTGAGTAGAGTTATTTGCTGAAGAAGTTTTTTCTTCAAGAACACATTCCACGCTGGCGAAGCCGCGGGCAAAAGCTAGTAGTTTATAATAAACTTTGAACGAAATACTAAAAACTCTTTTTTGTTATCTGTCATAGTACCAAAAAAATAAAGGCCGCAAAAAAAACCAGCTTTTAGCTATTCATTGACGAGCTGTGGATTCCGAGGTCTTATCATTTTTAGGCCTAAAGTTACTGGATAAAGTTATCCATAATGTGTTATGAATACCATGACCATAAAATAAAAGTTAAATTTATATGACAGAGAAGACGCTTGCCACTCTATCGTTTTGGTGTGATTTGACCCTAAAAGTCTACCACGTCTCTCTAGTTAAAATTATTAGAAGCGAAAATCTTTTATTTTTATGTGGTTTTATTACTGTAATTACAGTTTTGAGTATCCAATCTGGACACACGTCCAGCCAAGTAAATAAAAAATAAACTTTTTTTTCTTATTTATATTTGCAAAACGAGCTTAGCGGCATTTTACCGCGCATTTTTTTGGCACAGGCAGTCTAACCCGGAGCTGCAGGTTTATATGCGAGAACATGGCATCGATGTGAAAGGGTTACATGCTCTGTTCATGAAGAACGCTATACCTCTGTTGGCCGAGGGCTCCAAGGTCATTGTGTGGCAGGTAAGTCCTCAGAATCGAGTTTTAACCGAAATACTAGGATGATAGCGAAAAATCGATGCTTTATACGTCGTGCGAGCTAATTAGCTGTCTAAAGTTTATAGAGCTATAATATTATATTTATCTGATTTTTGACCAATCCGAATAAAGGTGCTCTAAACGCACTCTTTACAACAGCCAATCAGTACTCGAGTTTCCCATATTCCTAGTACAGGTTGGGTTTTTGCAAAGATCCTGAAAATTGTTAGGAAGAAGGCGAAATTTTATCTCAGAATCATATAATCCGGCTCTTTGCAATAATACTAGTATTTTCGCAAAGATCCTAATTTTCCATTTATCCGTGGTGTAGATATTTTTATTAGTAAGGGGTGTACTCGCCTTGAACAAGTTAACTCAAAGTTAACTACAATTTGTACGGCATCGAAACAGCGCCCCTAGTGGCAAACAATTGTATCTAATTCGTTTCCATACAAATTGTAGTTACCTTCTGCACGGCGAGTAGTGACTAGTGACAAAAACTCGCACTCAGTACACAGATTAAACGTAAACAAAGAGAACAATGTACGACTATAATGCTACCAATTTAATTTCACTCATTTACCGTGCAATGTAGAAAAAATGTCACATTGATTTGGTCGAATATGTGTATGTTATAAAATGTATGTTACGTATTTCAGGAAGTTTTCGATAACGGTGTACTTTTAGACAAAGATACGCTCGTTCAAGTGTGGAAGTATAATTGGGTGGAAGAAATGATTCAGGTGAGGTTTTCTCACCACAATCAAACCACTAATGACTAAACCATAGCCCTGCCACGTGTGAAACATTCAACAACACAATCTGTAATAGATTGGCAAAAAAGAGTATGTCGCGCTGACACTACAGTGCCGGATTAGCCTATAAGCAAATTAAGCAACTGCTTAGGGCATCCCGTCTATCACCCAGAGACGCCTCAGAAAAAAAAAATGTGCTTACGAAATTCCAAAATCCGCGCGCTTTTGTCGGCGACCGAGGTGACACGACGACTGACGGGAGATCAAAAAACGCATTTAAAATATTGAATGTGCTCTATAACTATTCTCAGAAACAGAAGCGAACTATTAGCAACATGTTCGCGCTATACCTACCTAATACTATAAAGGTTAAATGAAGCCTTCGGTTTCGGAATAAATTTCTACCTGTTTATACTTTCTTAATTTCGACATTATTTTTATTACCCACAGCAACAATTCTATTAAATAATAGATATATTATACAGGGTGCCAGAAGACCGCTTCTATTAACTTTGGGATATGATTATACTACCTTTTCTCATTACAAAAAAGTTATTTTTTTTAATTTTTTTTTTACATTTTATACCTTTTAATCATAAGAACAAGCTGTCTAGACGTGGATTTTATTAGAATATATATTTTATTAGAATCTAAAATTTTATTATTTTTACTTTATTATGCAATGAAATTTACTTCATTACGCTCGGCCAATGACCCGTCAGCTGATGCACGGGCCGGCCGCCGTGCCGTGCTCCTGCCTTAGTACACGCGTTCGATGTTTATTGTATGCAGATTGCAGTAACTTACAACCGTACACACACAAAAGTGTCGGTTGTTTGGATTTCATAATTTCAAATAATTTTGGCGGAACCTTGATGACTATCCCACGGAAACCACTTTAGGAATCCCTGCTCTACATCGCCTGCAGTGTGGTTCGTAAATCACGCACGAAATGTTGCTTAACAAATAACGAACCCTCACATTTCATCACTTTGAAGTCGATACCAGCCAACTTAAACGTGAGTTCTATAAAATATTGTTTCATCAGGATATTGTTTGGGCCGGTACCGACTTCCAAATAATGAAGATTGTGTAGAGAAATAGTTGAAATTTTTGGCGAATTTAAAAGGGGAATTATTTAGAAAATAAGATTTATTTCATACTTTTTGTGCATTTTTACTTTTATTTATTTATTATATTTAAATTGAATACATCATTCCAAACTGTTATGGATAAAAGACGATACAGTCGAAAATGTTTTCAGTGCATCCTGTCACCGCGTCATACTCTTTTTTGCCAAGCTGTATGTACTGTGTCTACTGTCTTACAGACATTATACAAATATTGCATGTTCAACGCTCATATTTAATTCATTTATTGATCACCAGAATGTAGTATAATTACAAAGATGGTAAATTAAAAATATTATAGTTCTAGTACATTCTGCCATTATAATGGCGTGTGACACTTGCATGCTCTTATCATTTACTACATTTTTTGTTTATTTCATTGTTTACAATTAAACAAACCATTAAAATCACAATTATTACACAGTATTATTGAGAGTCGTGGTATAATAATAATATAAAAGAAAAAATCATGAAAGTAATAAAAGAAAACTAAAATTGATAAAAAAGTCATGCAACTAGAGAATTAATAAATAAAGGTAGAAACTGACATTAAATAGAATTCACTACAACAATTAATTAAAATTATCAATAAAATAATTTAATCATCACACATAAATCATTCGCCTAAAATTTATTATTTCTATTTTAATTAATTATTTTAATTAATTATTATTATGAATTAATAAAATTAATTAATAATAATAGTTACAATTTTTAGGTAAGTCAATTAAAATTAAATAATAGATAAAGTGATACTAATATTATTAAAAAGTGTCATTAAGATAGTCATTAATAGAGTAGGTAATACGAGGGCGGGTCAATAAGTCCGTGACTTTTTGAATTTCTAACCTCCTTACTGAAAAAGCAACACTACTCCTGTCAACAGGCATCTGTCAGTTGACTCCTATCAAAATTTGAACGGCTGCGTCAGTTAGTTTGTGTTTTACAGCTATCTTTATCAGACTATCCAGTAACTTAAGGAAACAATGGAAAAAAGTGAATTTCGTGTGCTTATTAAGCATTATTTTTTGCGAAAAAAAACCATTACCGAGACCAAGGCTAAGCTTGATAAATACTATGGGGACTCACCACCACCATCGATTTCAATGGTAAAAAAGTGGTTTACTGAATTTCGTTGTGGCCGTACAAGCACTGAAGATGCCGAACGTCCTGGACGCCCAGTTGAGGTCTCTACACCCGAAACAATCGAAAAAATTCACGATATGGTGTTGGCCGACCGAAGATTGAAAGTGCAAGAGATTGTGGAAGCCATAGGCATCTCGCATGGCTCAGTGGTTTCAATTTTGAATGATCACTTGGGCATGAGAAAGCTTTCCGCAAGATGGGTGCCGCGTTTGCTCTCAGTCGACCACAAACGCAATCGTGTAACAACTTCACAGGAAGGTTTGGCGTTGTTTAATCACAATATGGAGGAGTTTTTGCGCCGTTTTGTAACCGTGGACGAAACATGGATCCATCACAACACACCAGAGACCAAACAACAGTCAAAACAGTGGGTTTCTAAGGGTGAATCGGCGCCAAAGAAGGCCAAGGTGGGTTTGTCAGCCAATAAAGTTATGGCGACTGTTTTTTGGGATGCACGTGGGATAATCCACATTGACTATCTTCAAAAAGGAAGAACAATTAATGGGGAATATTATGCCAACTTATTGGACCGCTTCAATGAGGATTTGAAAAAAAACCGACCTCATTTGGCCAAGAAAAAAGTTCTTTTTCACCAAGACAATGCAAGGGTGCACACATGTGCAGTTGCCATGGCAAAAATCCATGAATTGGGCTATGAATTGCTCCCACATCCACCCTATTCTCCAGATTTGGCTCCGAGTGACTACTTCTTGTTCCCAAACCTGAAAAAATGGCTCGGTGGAAAAAGATTTGACTCCAATGATGAAGTCATCTCGCAAACAAAGGCCTATTTTGAGGACCTCGACAAATCATATTTTTTGGAAGGGATAAAAAAATTGGAGAAGCGTTGGACAAAGTGTATAGAGCTCAAGGGGGACTACGTTGAAAAATAAAATGATTTATTTATCAAAAAATCTGTGTTTTATTCCAAAAGTCACGGACTTATTGACCCGCCCTCGTAATAACATTTTTCTTTTAGAATTTTTTTAAATTTTGTTTTGAGAAGATTTGTATTTAGCTCTTTTATATGCTTTGGAATCTTATTGTAAATTCTTGGACCCATACAATATACACTTTTTAACATCAGTTCAGTCTTACATTTTTCTATGCATAGTTTATCACCGTGGCGTCTATTTCTTTTAACATTATCTGATAAGCGTGAAAACAAGTTATAATTATATGTAACAAATAAGGCTACTTCAAGCAGATACTGGCAGACAGTAAGTCTGGAATGGAAAATGAATCCAGGTCCCCTTCCCCAAGCAAATGACGTCAACACACGGATTAATCAATATTCCATGGCTTCACCCCAACAACCCACATTTGTTGTCAAGTAATAGTAAAAATATCAACTAGGTATATGTCTATTATAGAGATACTTACGGTAGCGGTATACTTAAATATGATGATATAATTATGTAGATACCTATTTGTTAAATATTCATATCGATTGCTTTTACTAAAAGTCTGTTAGTTACAACATACCATTTATAGATTAAACGTCTAGACTAGAAAGGCTAATAGCGTTTACACATTACGCGTGTCTTTGGCATGAGTGCTCTAAGTTTGTGGCATAAGTTTTCCAATATCCTAGTAGATCTCGGATATAGTGACAAAGACAGGTATAATATGTTTCATATAAAATAACTTCAATATTTATAAAAAACTATAACCCGACTACGTAAATTATATGGCCTGTGTTACCCGGGCCGTTGTTACGAATCTATTGACACCTCCTCTATTAAAATCGGACCAATGGTGTAGGCGCTACGGCGGAACAAACATACATACATACATAGGGTGCCAAAAACATTACACTTGCTTTTGGCCTCGCCGCAGTAGGGTAAACGTATCCAATGTCTTTCTAATGTCTATGTAGTGTCTATGTCATTTATCGGTCCAGGCTCTCGTGTCGCATCTCGCAATTGACCATCTGTTTCCAATAAAAAAAAACATTTTTCAGATTCTACAAAAAGGCCACAAGGTGATATTCTCGTCTTCCTGGTATCTGGACTACTTGAGCGTGACGTGGGAGGAGCTGTACGCGGCGGACCCGCGGCGGATGCTCGCTGACGTCACCAGTGACGTCACACTGGCGGAGGGCATAGTCGGCGGCGAGGCTTGTATGTGGGGCGAGATGGCCGACGATCGAAACGTCATTAGCAGGTTAGGCTGGGAGTGGACTATGTGATACGGAGGCGTGTGGGAAAATTCGGAGCACTGACAAAAGAACTCTGCGCTAATACAATAGAGCTGAAAATCAAACGCACGAGTGTTAAGTCTAATGTCGATGTCAAATTTGACAGCTCGACACTCATGTGTTCGATTTTCAACTCTATTAAAATAGTCAAGAGTTTTATTTTGAATGCTCTGAAATTGGCACTAAAGATTAGTAATACTCCTTTAACTCCGGCATTTGGTAGAGAAAAAGGGGGTTACCTGGAAAGTTTTACGGGTGTTTTGAAAATTGGTAGTTTTATAGATTTTGATATCCCCTTTTCGAATTTCAACTTTGCCACCTCGTTACTTTGCCGCTAGTGCAGCCACCTTGAAAAAATGCATCTTAAAGCAGTTTTTTGATACTATCTTCAAGATTACACACAGTTCCCTCCGCGGCTTGGAACGCGGTCCGAACTTTGTGTGTGCACGGGGCTTAGTCAAAGTTAATTACAATCACGAAGTCCGAAATCAAAAATGTATTTTATTGTCACATTTGGTCGCCAAACCACGTGTTTACTCCCATACATTTTATTCTTTAAGAACTTCGTTATCGTTCTGACATTGAGGACTAGAAATATTTTCAATTTTCTTAATTTTAATTACCAAAACTTACACAACCATTTAATATCATGTACCTAATCATCGTTTGCCTCAATCCATGTTTTTATTCCAAAGAGATTTTCAATACCTATGTACTTAAGTAGGTAGCTATTTACATAATAACAACATTCAAAATTGTAATTAGGGTTTGGCCAAGAACGAGTGCTGTGGCCGAGAGGCTCTGGAGTCAGGGCATCGAGAAGAGTCCCGGAGACCAGACACACCGGCGACTGGAGGAGCACACATGTCGCATGATACGTCGCGGCATTCCCGCGGAGCCGCCCAGCGGGCCCGGCTTCTGTGTCGTTTGATAGAGTCAAAAACAATTTTGACGCTATGTACTAAGTGATAAATATGTGCCTGCTTGTTGTCTTGTTAAATGCGTTAACGCTTCCATAGTTTCTTGTGATATCTACCTATACTTACATATAATAAATTCGTACCTGGTCGCTGTCTGTACATGGAAGATATATAAGAAAAACTAATACAGGGGCTTTACGAACGAAATAGAACCCAAAACAATGGTTTTTAGAATTTTTGTTTATCTGTTCGTCTGTAAGTTTGTACGCGCTCGAATCTCAGAATCTACTGGACGGATTTTGATGAAATTTGGTATGGTAGCAGTTTAAACGTGTATACATAGGCTACATTTTATTGCGGAAAAATGTGCGGTTCCCTTATTATGTTTTTATATTTGTTTTTGCGCGTACGAAGTCAACGGCTTAACCGATTTGAATGCGGTTTTCACTAATGCGTTTTGGTTTGCTCTACTTAAAATTGTTTGTTTCATTTCAATCGGTTCATAAATATAAAAGTGATGACATTCTAAAGAATATAACATATAAAATGCTATAGAATAACTGATCAGTTGAATTGGCTGAAACTTTACGTAGGTATTACCTAATCATTGATGTATATAAATACCAGGAGCAACAAGTGAGAAGTTCTATTATGGTCGTAGCGCTAACTCATGTTAAGCAACGCCGCGCCGGTGAAAAATCAGAGAACTGAAAATAGAACTCTGCGCTATAGCGCGCTAATACTGAAAATGGAAGTTTCAAGTGTCGAGCTGTCATTTATGACATTGACATTTAACACGTGTTCGATTTTCAACTCTATTGTATGCAGAGTTCTATTTTCAATGCTCAGAATTTTCTACGGCCTTCCGGATCCGGATTATATAGTGCCAGACTAAGGTCGTAAAATTCTGTTCAGTAGCCCAAGTCATCACTCGATGACTACTCGGTTGAATAGCGTATCGCGTATCTTCGCGGTGCAGTGTGAATTGACCCTTACTGTAACAACACTAACAGCGGGTGTCGCAGTTGTGGGCTGTGGCTCAGGTTGCTGACACAAAAAGAAAAACAATTTAAGTTATAATAAGTATAATTATTAATAAACAAAGTTTCAGTGGGGTTCAGAGTTTCAGACCGGAGACTGACATCAAAAATAAATCTATATCATCAAGTTATTTATTATTAAGTATCTTTAATAAAAAAAAAGCAACCATATTATATTATTGTTTTTAATAAAAACTTAAAAATTTAACCCCTGTAAAAAAAAAAACAAATAAAAATATTTACACAACCGATTATTATTAAGATTAGCTATTCAATGTAAGCATACGATGTGTCCACGTTTGTGTGGAAAAATTGTGAGCCGTTGAAAGGGAGGTCAAAATTTTCATATTTGGAATGCTCTGTATGTAAATATATATATTTTCTACTCTGTGGTGACTACGGACTAGTGAGCGAAACTCAATGGACTATTCCCGATGTCTGCTATTTTCCACCACTAGTCGACATCGGGAAAAAAGTTACTACTTAGCCACTTTTCGCAAACAGCTCTATTGTATTAACGCAGTGTTCTATTTTTAGCGCTCTGAATTTTTACCGGCCTTTCAGATTCCGGATCATATAGTCCCAGCCTTATCTCTTTAACGATTAGTCAATTTGGGCTAATGTGTGTGCAGTAAAGCAATAATGTGCAAGTAAAAGGAAAATATAAGTATCATGCTTTAAACACTTGAGACTATAAATTATCTTATTTTGATAAAAGATCATAGTTGTTGATAATATGACCAATAAACATCACCTTACGATTTAAATATATTGTTTTTAGAATAAAAATCATCTTTTTGTGACGTGATATGCTGTCGTTTTAACTTTCTTTAGAACTCAATTATAAATCTCTCAACGATAAGGCAGAGTTTCTCAAACACGATTTCATTCGCCCGTTTTTTTAACCAACTTTCAAAAAAGGAGGCGTTATACGTTCTGCTGTATATATTTTTTTGTATGTTCAACGATTACTCCGCCGTCTGTGGACCGATTTTAATTTTTTTTTTTCTAATGTATAATCCCAAATTGGTTCTTTTGACATCAAAGTGGTGACCTGGTGATGGGATCCATGAGGAATCGAGGGAACTCCTCGAAATTTATATAGACACATATAGTGATTTCAATTTTTTCTGAAGTAGTCCAAGCATATGCTACCAAAAAGTAAGCTTTAGCAAAAGTACTGAACAGAACTCCTGACTCCTTATAGATCATCTTATATACAATACCTAATGGAAGCGTAGCGCGTATTCAATTATACATTCGAACGCTTATTTAAACTTTCTTAAAATGTGTTTATAACTAATAATGTAACAAATACGACTAAAAAGGGAAAAATTATTATTTTTAAACAAAAAATGAAAACCGACTTCCTAAGTAAAAATGCACAAAAAAGTATGAAATAAATCTTATTTTCTAAATAATATCCCTTTCATACTTTTTTGTCCATTCTTACTTTGGAACTCGGTTTTCATTTTTTCGATTTATTAAGCAAATCCGACTACCACGGAAAAGGCTTGTCATTTTAAGGGTTTAAGGGGGGCCTATGTCACTCACAAATAATGTACCTATTTAGTTCTATTGCTATAAGAATTTAAAAAATCGGTTGATGTAGATCCAGAGAATAATCCCTTACAATCTCGTTAAGTCACAAACTCACAAAGAAACAAACTTTACCTGTTTATAATATTAGTATAGTCCAGATGTTAGCTGCGACTTCGTACGCGAAAAAGAAATCCTGGAAGAACCGTACTTTTGCTGCGAATAAAAGTAGCCTATGTGTCCAGACTAAACTACTACCATATCAAATTTCATTAAAATTCGTTCAGTTGTTATTACATGAAAGAGTAACGAATATCGATAGGTACATACAACATTCGCGTTTATTATATTATAAATAAGGATATCTTTATTGACGTATTTAATGATTTCAAAAATCTTTTGAATAGGAAAACGTTAGTAGGTATTAGGCGTATAGATTTTGACATTAAAAATATTTGGGATTGTGGTCACCCATCCTAGTTGAATCCACAACTGGCGCGGCGCGGCGCGGCGCGGTTCCAGATTCCGGAGCATGATATAGTCCCACAGCCTTACATACGAGCTAGTTATGCCTTTTAATATAACAGAAAGTGCCTTTACTAATATTTATTATAAATAATATTTGGTTATAACCACAGATACTTTAAAAATATATATGATTTAATAAAATAATTTTCTAAATGTGTTTCATTTATATATCTTTAAATTATATAATTAAGTACGAATTCTTAAATTAAAGCAGCGATGTAGATTTTTATTAAAAAAAACATTAAACAACACGTAAAGTTAGTTCCTAAAAAAAATATTTGCATTAGATTCTAGCCCGAAAAGCCCGAGCTCGAGCTAAAAAGCCCGAGTCAATTCGACAATACAACATTTTAAAATGTTTGATTATATACTCTATATTTAATGTAACTATACATTTATTTAAAAAAACTTAGAAATTATTTACGAATAAAAAAATTAAGTAGTGAGTGAGCTGATGATGATGAGTTATATGATATCATATATAAGGGTTACCTACATATCAAATATCTTGGTCCAATCTTGTTTTAAAGAAGGATTGAAAGTCTTGATCGGATACAATCGGTATTTATTCGAGCAGAGTTTTTACATGTCTCAAAGTTTATTACAGAATCTCCTGAATTACTTAATCTTTTTTATCTTTTTTGGTTTTTATACTTTTTTACTGAGAGTCGTTAACAAATATCGAACTTCTGGTTTACAATTCAACACTAGATGTGACTATGTGTGAAAATGTACCACAATGATTATATAATAGGTATACATATACAATAGGCTATTCTACATTTTTTCAAATATATTTTAAAATGTTCGTATCGATTCGTTATGTGGTCAAATAGTATTTTTATTTCCTGGAAATAATATCTCTATAAATGCAAAGAAAAAATGATTAAAATTTAAACGATAAATGTATACGCCGAAACGACAGCCACCATTATTGTGACATCATAAGAACAGAAACAAATAAATGACATAATATGTGCGTGTATAGTGCATGAACTTTAGATTTAACTTTCGCTGTTGTTTATTCGAAATTCGATTTAGTTCGTTTCTTATGACGTCACTTACAAGAAAAATATGGCGGCTGGCGTTTGGTCACGTGACATACAGATAATAAAACTAAGTTTTATTTTCGAAATTATATACGAATACAACACTATTTTGTTATATATAAATCACATATTTATATATAACAAAATAGTGTTGTATTCGTATTTCTTAAGATAGAAACTATTTAAATAACAAATTTATATCATTTGATAGATGAACTAGCCTATTAAAACTAAAGATGGTTATGAATTAATTATATTTATCATTTAAATATGTACCTACTTCTCTTAATTTAAAATAAATTGTTTAGGTACTTAAACATGAGAAGTAGAATTTATACCGGTTGTAAAGAATCCTTCCGCCATTTTTATAAATTGAATTTACCATTATTTATATTCATCATCTATCTTAGCTATGTTTATTAATCATTAAGTGTCATAATTAATCATACTACTCATAACTAAATAGATCTATGTAACATGCCCGTTGACGTCCGATAACACTCTGCCATCCTGTTTTTGTCGTGTCCCAACTCCCACGACGTCCCATGGTTTGCTTTCGCCGGGGAGTTCAATGGGTGACGTTGTGGATTTTGTATTTCCTCATAAATTTGTGTTATTTCGGTTCTTAATGTGTAATATTGGTAGAATATTAACCATTAAATATTCATTAACGTGCACAAGTGTGGGCAAGTGGTACAACTTCTAAAACGTGCTATTTTGTGTTTCCCGCCAAAACTCCCTAGGAACTTTCAGTATAAAGCTACTACCACTTTACTGAATCGACTGACATGACTCATAGACTGTACTGACTATATATTTGGACTTTGACTAGACTTTAGACTTGACGATATAGGAATACGGTGCTGAAAATTGAAACGAAAGTTCTATTTGCCGCCTTTTTAACTTGACACTGGCAAAATGGTTATAAGCCGATGCCATATATAAATAAGAAAAAAAAAGAAAGTTTTGTGTCAACTTGCCAAAACAGAAGACAAAAAAAAGAAAGTTTCTTTTATTACATAAGATCTATGGTTTCTTGTTATCGGTCAGTGAAACTATGGATCAATTTAATCATATAAAGGTTCTCCAGTAATATGTTGCGTTACCTATGTTTTTAAATCCATAAAATAATAAACTATCTAATAACGACTTTTTCAATTGCCACAGACTATTATAACTTTAGTCACAAAGACTATTTTGCTCTATTTGTTTATCATTGTTTGTAATTTTCTTACTAATAAAAATATTTACACAACAATGTTGCTGTTGTCAGCAACATTGTTTATGTTATTTGCCATTGTGTAAATCTTTTTATTAGTAAGAGGGTAAATGTAAAACTCATGGAGAATAGAAGTAAGGAGTACCATCTCTCTAAGGCAGAAAAGCTAAAAAGTGTCCGACAAAAGTTATTAAATAATAGTTTCAAAACTGGCCATAATGGCGCTAGAGTGGCAAGGGTGTGTGCTATGAAGTTAGAATTTTTGACTTTTATGACTAGTTTTTAGTAGTAAATTCAGTAAATCATGAATATTCTAATTACTCGTATAGTCGAAAATATTTTTATATATAAAACCGAAGAAGATCCCAAGATTAATTTATCCGTTTAAATTTTGCCGCTTTACACCCTTGCGTCTGTAGCGCTTATGTAGGCTATTTAACGCTATTTTACGGACACTTTTCATGTATGGAGATGGTTCGCTTTTAAAGTAGTAACTATTGACAGGCTGCTGGATTTGTAGGCTGGACTTTTAAACACCGCTCATAATTATCTGAAAGTAGAGTATTGCCAATTTTTTTACTATACTCGCTTATATCTCGGAAACGGTGCATCGTACTGAAAAAATAATGAAAATTTCCTCTCCTTTAGTAAATCCGCAACCACATATTTTCTTCATGATGGGAGAAAAAGATATTTGAAAATCCTGAACTTTCCAACATTTCTATAGCATACATCGCTACATTTTTATACATCACTCGTATCTCAATGTAGAACATTTAATTTTTTTTATAAACTTGCCTATAATCGCTTCTATCTCGGAAACAGGTAATCCTACTAAAAAAATAATGGAAATTTCCTCCTTTTTCCAAGTAACCCCGTAATCACGTATTTTCTTAATAATAAGAGATTTTTTTTGAAAATCCTGAATTCCCAAAAATTTCTATATTTTATACATATATGGTACATCGAACTACATAATATACTGTGATAATAATCATCAATCCTAATCATCATCCCCACTAACTTTTAAATTAGTACTCATTTCATTTTTACGAAGAAAAAAAGTTCTCCATTTTGGAGATTGAAATTGGAAGACAATTTTGTAATCAGCAGCCCAGAAACGTGGAAAAAGACACCCATATTAATTTTAATAAAAAATGCACCCCATTTTGGAATTTAAAAATAGATTTAATTTTCATATAATTCTGCACCTTGAAAACGACATCCATACCAAAGCAAAACAAACTCCAACAGTATCCAAAAATGCGATTTTCCATAGCCTGCAAATTGAATTTTTAGCAGCCATTAATTTATCAACCCAATTTGGTTTTATAGCTACTTACATTGTATAATGGTCATCAACTCGGAAATTAAGTCGCCAACTTATAAATTTCGGTGTCAATTTGGATTAAATTGTGCTTTCACCAGTTTAATAATTTAGTCGCTTACATATTAATTCGCTGCCAAATTCAGTAATACAATGCATGCTCATGTGCAGTCACCAACTTATTTTTTGTTCGCAAGATTATATTCCTTTTTTATTGAACTGAATTATAGTCGGAAATTAATATGTTATTCACGAAAGTCGTAGATGTCTATCATCTACAAACGATTCAAAGTGACCAATTTCCCTTAAAAACGTAGGATATGGTCGCCGCAATATTAAACGTTCGCAAACCTCTTATACAATTGCCGGGGGTCTAAAAAGGCCACTTTGGGTGTTTCTTATATTTTTTTCCAGAACCTACATCATTAGATTACTTACATCTTATACAAAAACGCACAGATTTCGGAGATATTTACAAATATGTTTCTGCGGTATATTTCATACTCTTGCCTATTGTAAGCACATAGTTCTATTTACAGTGCTGTTTTTTCTGTCGCGACTACTAAAAACGAGATTTGAAATATGGCAACACACTTTTCATGCTGGCCAACTTAACAGCTGCAGATCGAAATTTGAAACAATAGTGATGCGATTTGCGACTTTGTTATCGATTTCCGTTACGATGTTACGCGATTAATTAATGTTATCTGTGATTTGTAAACAATTTGTTTGAATACATACATTACATGTGGTTGAATACTTCCTGCTAAATTTTATTAGATTTTAAGCCTTGAAATGTTAGTAAATTAGCAAAAAGATCGTACAAAATGTCTGGTTATCTAGAAGTGAAGTATCCATTTAAATCGAATTTAGGTTTGAATCCTTTTAAGGTAAGTTTTTTAACAATTTATATAAAACAACGTATGGTCTGCATACAATGCATCGTTGAATATTTATAATCGACAGACATGGAAGAGACAATGGTGTATTTTGAGGCCGAGTCCGACGTACGCAGGCGGCGGCTCCTTGGCGGTTTACTGTAGCGAGGCAGGCGCGCCCGCGGGCACTGTGGAGTTACAGACTGGTTGTCTCGTGAAACGGGCGAAGTCCCGCTCAAGACCGCATGCCTTTGCCGTGTTTACCACCGACGAACCCAACAAACCCAGGATCTTGTTAGCTGCACAGTCAATCCAAGAAACTAACTTGTGGATGGAGAAAATTCGGACTTTACTCAATGGGGAAAAACTGCTAGGTAAGTTACAATCTACCTTCAATTGATTTTAATTTACTTCCCACAATTTTTTTGCAAATTATAAAACTACTTTTATGATTTTTATATTTTAATTAACAATTTTATGACCTGCAGGACAGGCCAAGCCTATAATATTGCAGGAATCAAAAATCAAATAATAGTGTTATAATGATTCTGATTTGTAATCTTGAAATTACTGATTATTATTTAACACAAATAACACAATGTTAACAGAACTTTGGAACAAAAAATATTCTTTAAAATAAAAGGAAATTATTCGAAGAAATATTGATGTGTAGAATGAATGCTCCATTCGCTACTTCATTTACTTAGGATGATCGAATATCGATATTGATAATGAGGATGTCGTGAATATTTTGTTTGTTGAACATGCTTGTAACTTTTAAGTTATAGTATGACCTCATTCATTTTAAATTATTTTTCATGAATGGAAGCCCATTAAAACCTCAATAACAATTAGCAGAAATTACTGCAACTTCCTTATAATTAAATAAGTTGCATAAAAAGGATTAATTTTGTTTTATGTCATAACATTATGCATTTCAATGTTTATGTAACCTTAGTGTATTACAGTAGCGCAGTGTATCATGTGCAAAAATGATTTAATCAGTATATAATGTAAAAATTTTTTTTCAAAAAATTTAAGTAAAAAAAAATTTGTAAGAAAGTTATAAACTTACACCTCAATCACATTCTTAATGTCTTTCTGGAATCATTGTCTTTCATACATACTATTGTATGTCATTTTCTTTAAAAAATGATAAAAAATGATTAACAAGGGACATGCAGTTCCACTATAACATGCAGAATATCAATTAAATATGAAATTGCAAACTGTCTTTGTTTAAAATCTTCAAGTACCTATTCATTGTGATATGTGTTGCATGCTTTAATCATAATTCTTGCATTGTGTACCATCATTCATCCACTTTTCAGGTACAGAGACATTGCTTAAGGATTCATATGTGGTAACAATTGTTCCCACAGAATTGTCCTGTAGATGTGAACTAACATCAGACTGCCGGCTGACTCTAACATCTAACGGACTCATCATAACTCAAAACAACAATGATACGAATATACAGTGGCAATATGTAAAAGATGTCATACAGATGAGAGAAAATGACAAAAATAAATGCTGTGTTATAAGTATAGATAGGTTGGTTGTTTTGCATTACTCACAGTTATTATGCATGTTTTATCCATTCTTAATCTTTTGCTGAATTATCTCTAAATTATCAATTTTTAATAATAATTATGATAGTAATTATTTATAATAATTATAATTTTTATTAATTATAAATTATCAAAAAATTGTATATAATATATATATATTTCACATTCATGTAAAATTGGCTAGGAAATGTAGCAGTTTGAACAGAAATATAAAGAAGTAATCTATTTGTAAAAGCCACCAATTATTGTTTAATACATTTATGTATAATATGTACCAAATTTGCTAAACAAGCAACAAAGCAACAAGAAAGTAAAAAAGTTGACATTACATTAACACAATTGTAATAACTTAATAAGGGAGGTGATGTGTAAAATTCATATCTTAATAATCATAAAAACACATTAACTTTGTACGCTAACCATCTAATGTGTGCTTTTAAAGGTAACATAAAATCCGACTTTTCGTAAATACATTTTTCATGCTTCTGCTTTGTCTTTGTCCTGGTAACTGCTTTTTTGGTTTGGAATAGGTTTAGAAGTTGGAACAGAGATGTTACGGAGGTTTGATTCCAGTTTCCAAGTTTGGAACTTCTGATTAATTAATTTCGTTATATCTGAGATTTATTATTTCATTTCACTAGCTTTTTAGGGTACCGTAGTAACTGCTAGGAACTCTGTCTGTCCATCCATTTGTCCCTCCTTTGTAACTTCGGTGATTATAAAATATAAATAAACCAAATTTTGTATAGTTAAAGATTGCATGTTTTTATTATTGACATCATAAAATAATTATAGTTTTGTATTTTAGGGGTAGCTATACATGTGAAGTAGGGATGATTTTTTTTTTCTCATTACATCCCATCTTGATGGGTATCGTCGAATAGGTCTTTTCAAATGAAGGATACATACATGCCTATTTATAATGTAAACCATTTTCGCATAATCGACCTCTATAGTGGTATGTATACAAGTTTGTCCCCACCCCCTGGCATTCCACAACTATAAGACTTAGAAACTTGCAATTTTTCATGCTGATAGATCATTCTAATACTCTTTAGGAAAATCATTTGAAAGGAACTACAGTAACTTTTGTAAGTAATTAAAATTAAAACTATTACGCGTTGATATTTACGGAACCCTCCTTAGACATGTCCTGACATAGTCTTGGTTAGGTTAGTTTTAAACGCCCAGGTATGAACCTAACTATTGTCTGTATATTGTTAAACTAATAATAGGATTAGGCGCTCTTAACACATCTCTTTCTGCCCCGATTCCGGTTTCGGTTCCGACAAAACAAATTAAAAACTCCGTTCCGAATTCAGTTCCGATAAAACCACTTCTGTAATGCTCTAGCTTGGAACATCTCCTTTTTGACTTATTACTACCCTTGACCCTGGTGTTTGTATTGTGTCATTTTGTGGTCATGTCTTTCAACCACTGTGCTAGGATGTAACATTTTCTACATTCAATTCCAGTTGTTTTAACGGCGGTGGCGATTTAAAATTCACGACGTCATCTGTATCCGTACTGGTGAGTGCTATCAAGCAGGCACTCCGTGTTACCAACGTTCAGAAGAAACTGAGCCGCAGTCACGGAGATCTCAGTATTAGTAAAAGTGAAGGTAATTCCTTGTTTTGTTTCTTTTCTCTGCTCTCAGACCTAATAAAAAAGTCAAGACAGAGTTCTGCGAACCATGTGTTAATCAGAACTATGTCTTGACTTTATTATATGATAAGTTTAGAAATAATAAACTTGTTAAAGTGGATTTTACTTTATAAGGTTTCAATTTACCTCAAAGTGTTAATGTAGTCATTACTTAAGCTATTAGGAAGCCATACAAAAAGTTGTCTTGTAGATTTTTCCTTTACCAACTCAATTATTCATTTAAAGTGATGATATAATTGCAATTTTAATGATCACCTGGAGAATGGCAGAAGAAAGACTAAAAATACTGTGTGAACATTAATGTTGAAAAAGCTCACAAAACAAAAAGCAAACACAAAACTCTTGAGAACAAGAATGAAAGATTTTCTTTAAACTTTTCAACAGTTAATGCCTGAATGCTTGACCAGTAACATAAAAACCCCGCAGCCAAAATCAATTTACAAAATTTCTACGTTTTTGAAGAGCCACAAATTTTTTTGCTTACCAACAATACATAAATAAAGTTTTTTGTATAAAAAACTAATCTATTTGTTCTTAAGAACTGGTGAAGACACTAAGGCCCGTATTAATAAACCGTTCTCAAACTCGGTCTCAAGACCGTTCTTGGCTGAGACAGTCTGAAATAACGATTAGCTTCTCAAGATGGTCTTTAATTCATAGTATGATCTCAAGACCGTATCAGTTGATAACGTTATTGAGATCACTCACTCAAATTTTAAGCGTCATCTACACGACAAAGAACGAATAAAATAACGTTTCGTTTACACTTCTACAAAGAACGGATACATTGATTATACATTCCTTCAACATTTCTTTTTAAAAATGTAATATTTAATAATATAAATACCAAAAATTTTAGTTTGTATTTTTTATATTGAAAAAACAATCAATTTTCATCAATTTTCACGTAGATATTAATATTTATTATTGTCTAGCATATTAATATCCATATTTATTTAACAACTAACGGAATGCGGATCATCGCCATTCGAAAAAAAGTTCTTCTTATTCTTTAAAGTGGCTCCTTAGTGATTCGCCAATGTGTTGTGTTGACGAAAATTGTGCCTTATGAGTGGGTTTTATGAATAAACAAGGGCACGATGTATAGGAGGAAGTCTGTTGAATAATCTAAAACCTAGAACAAACACAAACATTTAGGGTCAGTACCACAGTTTTCTTTTGTTAATAGGTATATGAAGTTTCAGTAAAAGGAGTATTTACAAAACAGAACAGGTTTTAGGTTGATAGGGCGAGGAATTATAGGAGGGAGGGGATCATTGGGCAGCGAAAAAAAGTCTTTTATCTTTGGTATTAAGTGCTATTAATATAAATCAAATAGGTAATTCGTTTAATGTAATTAAATAAACAAAATCGAAAATATTTCCATAAATACTCGACACTGGCAGAATGGTGCAACCTTTGCAACCGCGATTGCCAAAAAAAAAGAAGGATAAGTATCAACAAGCTACTTTTTTTTATAACTTTATTTTTTTGTCGAGTATGTAGTTTAAATTCTGAGTTTGTTTAATCATAAGTATTTAGATTTTAATTAACATAATTGTAACACAATAAAAAATACAACAAATAATTTTGTACTGTATCCCAAGCCGTACTCAAGTCAAGGTTTGACTGTACCCACGAAACCGCATCTCAAGTAACAATTTGACAGCAATGACAGCGTACTTGAGTAACGAGTCTCGTTTATTAATACGTTCGCACTCACTTGATACGCCGTACCTACAGCTGTACTTAAGTACGGTCTATTAATTAAAACAACATCTTAAATACTTTCTTGAGATTTGTCTTAGAGATAAGAACACTTTATTAATCCGGGCCTAAGTTTAGTGTCTTCACAAAGACAGTCTTGGGTTGGAAGCGCATTAAAACCTACATAGAAACATCCTATATTTCATTACAATGCGAGCGAGCGGAACGAGTGAGATTTTTTTTTTGTCTATTTTACCTACAGGTTAAACTTTAAACCCCGAAAGACTATGTACACTTGGGAAAATACAATAAAATCAACAGTCTAAAACAGAACGTCGTTACAAAATAATACAGTGCATAATATTATGTTGTTTATATTTATTGCACCTGAATTCTGAGTTATGCGTAATTGAGGCGCGAGGCCTCAGGCACAGGCTGTAAGATAGAAATGGTGCCTTCTTTTCGTTCATCGATTGAGAACGATTTTCAAACTTTTTTAAAATAAAATAAACAATATGTATAGTACTAAAGAGCCGCATCACGTAGGTATTGTCTCTTTCGGCGACGTGATGCGCGCTTCGTCGGGGAGGCTCCCCCGGAACCATCGGTAGACTACACCCAACGAACAGAACGCCTCCACTTGGATGGTAGACAAAAGTGGTATCGGCACTCTTACCACAAAGGATCTGAAGTTCACCTTGTGGCGAGACTGCAGACGCTCAACACTCAATGTGCAGGTGGTCTTCTCACGGATGTAGCTCACGACGTCCTCGACCTCCATGGACCAGTGCAGGCGGTGTGAGGTACCCGCGAGGTGAGGGTGAGTGTGAGGCACAGCTGTGTCGCGGGCACCTCACACCGTAAGCACAGCACGGGTACGTAGGGTGCGGTGCGGCGATGGTTGCGGACGGCGGGCTTTCTCTTTCTTCTCTCCACTAGAATGAATCCCTCCTCATCGCACCTCCTGCTCTTGTCCACGACAGGTCGAGGAGGTTCAGCCTTGCGGCCCTCCTTGGCCTTGGGGCACTCAATAGCCTTGCAACTCTCCATCTTCCCCTATGATATCCGCGGAGGTGCGGGGTAAGCAGCTACATTGGCATACTTTTCTGCTGAGTCGATGGATTCTTCAGGTTCGGCTCGATCGCTAGCGACGAGGCTTCGGCGGTTGTTGACGGCGCTTGATTTTTCATTACCCGACTACGGCGAAGCCAAAAGGAAGCCAATTTTTTCAAAAACAAAAAAAAATCAAAAACAAGCCTGCAGCTTTGTTTGTTTGGTCTACCGTAGCGCCTAAAACACCGTAGCGGTCTACCGTAGCGTCTGATCCGATTTTAATGAATGAGATTCGTAATAAGAGCCCGGGTAACATAGGCTACACTATTATTTACATAGTCGGGATATATTTTTTCATAAAAAAATATAGTTATTGCAATAAGGCAAATCTGGGATGTGATTGGTGAAATCGTTAAGTTTGACATTCTAAGGTTTAATTAGGCTATACGTTTCAGTACTCTAAACATTACATTTGTTTGATATTGCAGGTGACGTTAGACGCAGCAGCTGGTACAGCGGACCTTCTGACATATCCTTGGACGACACAGATCTCATCATGTCGAAGGTGAAAATTTCTAGAGCTCATTTTATAGACGTTAAAAAGTTTCGTTTAGTAAGTGAATAAAATTCGAGATAGGTATATTGTATCAATAATTCATTGATAGTAAAATTGGATTTAACGTGACAGAGAAAAAAAAGCATATTTTAAATATTATGGGCATAATATCAATAAAAATCTATTTTCCGTTGTCTGGTCCTCGTAACACAAGTTCTTTGGATACTTAGCACGGGGCCAGATTGACGTGGTGTGAATAAATATATTTTTGAAGGTTTCACTTCTATGGTTTTTGCGTATGCACAGGGCACGGTGGGCGGGCAGCTGTCGCGGTGCGGCGCGGCAGCGGAGCGGCGGCTGCACCTCGCGTCCGTCGCCTCGTTAGCCTGCACCGACGACAGGTAACTTGCACTTGTCATTTTGATAAAACCTTTCGGTGTGGTGTGTTCGTGCGTACGTGCGTGCGTGTATACGTGCGAACGTACGTGCGTAAAGCAGTTTCAGTTTGTAAAATTACTATTGTTGTCGCTAGTTTTAAATTTTTTTTGTGTCTCAGCTCACTTCTATGATTAGATATTTCGAGTATAATATTTTTTTTTTTAATTACGACTATTACATATTATTATGTTCAATGCATAATTTGGTAATGTGCCAGTTCTTATATAGACTGGCTTTTACTTCATTTATACGATTTATACTAATATTATAAAGAGGAAAGATATTGTATTCGTTTGCATTGAATAGACTCCGAAACTACTGCGCCGATTTTAATGATATTTGGCACAGATATTGAGTAGGCCACGGGGAAGGACATATTATGCTACTTTTTATCCCGAAAAAGTACAGTGATACTGTAATTACGCGGGTGGAGCTGCGGGCAAAATCTATTATGTGATTGTTCACCGTTGATAATATTTTAATAAAATTCACGGTAATGTCTAATGAACTTATGCAGTAAGCACAAGAACGGCTTTTGTTTTTGTATACCAGAAGGCAAAAATATAGAACAGTGCTGCCAGTGTTAAAAGTTTATTCTTATTTAAATTATAAACTTTTTATCTTACGACTATTACAAATGCGAATGTTTGTGAGGATAGATGGATGTTTGTTACTCTTTCACGCAAAAACTCCTGAACGGATTTGGATGAAATTTGGTGTGAAAAAAACTACTACAGTTTAAGGTGCTGGAGTGACCATGGGCTACTTTTTATCCTGATAAAGTACAGTGTTCCCGTAGAATAACTGTATTTACGCGGGCGGGCAAATGCTAGTGGTCTAACTTATATATTTTTAATTTTATTCAATAGTAATATTATCGTACAGCGCAGACCGTCGGTCTTTGGTGTCCATATCTTCGGGGGTGTACGAGGAGATCACCGAAAACTTCGACCCTATGAAGTCCCCAGACGCGGTGGTTTCTAGTCGTGATGCAGTGGACTCTGGCCGGGATGTGTTAGATTCTCCTCGGGAGTTCGGGGGGGTAGTAGACTCCGGGGGAGTGAGGGAGAGGGGAGTGGAGTGGGAGCCGATGTACGAGAGCGTGGCGGAGTGCGTGTACGGCACCATGCGACGCTCGCGCCCGCCGCCGCTGCCGCCGAGACATCCCGGGTAAGAGCCTCCCAAATAAAGCTCAAACGTTGCTTAAATAAAAAAAAGTGGCACTACAGAATACTGCAACGATATCTTAAATTAGGGGCTCCCCAAATCACAGGCTCTCTCTCAGCTTGGCAGGATGACAAGGACAGCGAGTGACTTAATTTAAGGGTGATTTTGTCAAGTTGCCCACTTGGCATGGTAGACAATATCCGAATAGAGAAAAATGGATATGGAGAAATAAGGAGTTACGAGCCCGAATAATTAAATTTTAAAATTGGAGAAATTAATCGAACCACCGGCATCGGATAGTGCGACATACGTCGTATCGAACCGACGTCATCGTATCGTACGTTGTACTAGCCGATGTCGTCCGTTCGGTTCCTGGATCGGAATTTAAAAATTTGATTATCCACTTTGAGTGATATATATTTGTATATAATCATTAGATCCGATAAAATTTTGGAAACTAATTTTGATACCCCTGGGAAGAGGATAATTTATATGGTAGAACAACGCTGGGTCAGCATTATATAATATTTTTATTTTTCCAGAACGCTCCGCGGCGGGGAATGGGCCGACTCCACCGTGTCCCGCCACAGCTCGCTGGGGGCGCTGCACCGCTGCGACAAGCCGCGCCCGCGACAGCCGTTCAGTGTGTTTCGGTGAGTCGAGTGTCCAGCCGAAAAGAATGCGCCGATACCTTTGAAAAGAGCTTAAACTTTGTAATGGTTCTATGTCTCGTAGATACGAAATAAAAAATGTAAATATTCTGTGTTGATTGGGAAAGAAATGAAATGAAATGAAAATATACTTTATTGTGCACAATCAACAGTTACACACACACATATACAATATAAACTATACACAGAACAAGACGAAAGTACCAAAACAAAACGAAAGAAAAGAGATATTGACAAATGTCAACGTGTGACAAAATTGTATCAAATGCATCATAGTGTGAGTATATATCCGAGGTAGTGTAACGTTACTTTTATTAATTTAATTTATTTTAAGCATTATTATAGTTAATGCAGCTCGCTCCTCCTCCACATAAACGTTATCTGTGCCAAATTTAATACTCCTCAGTTCGCAAAATTTTTGTAAAATGGAGATCGAAGTTTTTGTTCACGTATCTATACTTACCCCTATCCTAATAAAAATATTTACAGAATGGATAAACTATACAATGTTTTGTCCTTGTCTAAAACATTGGAATAGTCTCGTTAGACAAGGACAAAACATTGGATAGCTTATTCATTGTGTAAATATTTTTATTAGTAAGGTGGCTAATTTAATATAATATAATTTTAAACGTATAACAATAATAAAGTAATTTAATTCATTTCAAATTGTATTTTCCAGGAAAAGACTGAAAAGCGATTCCCGTGTGGTCACATCGTCCAAGTCCGAGAGTCCCAAAGACAAGGATGTAGAAACTAAAAAGAAGAGATTTGACTTCACACCCACGAAAGATATATTCAAGAGTTTTCGAGTTAGTCGCAAGATGAAGAATCTCAAAATCACCAACAACCTCGGCAAGGGCGAGACTAAAAGCTGCGAGTTCCTCGACGCGACGAGCCACGTTCCGACGAACCGGTGCTCCAAGTCCGTCGAGTGTTTAGACGAGAATGAGGAGTTCGACGAATTCGTCGACCTATCTCTCGTCGAAAATGCCATACCTCAGGGCATAGTGCAACTCATTCTGCACAGTGATATCACTAAAGTGCGGTTAAAGGACCAAATCGAAAGCGAATATATGCCGATGTCTCCCATAGTGCCGTCGACTCCTGTAGACCACTACATTGTCATGTCACCTCGGACCAACCTAGCTTGAATCTAGTCGCTTGTGATATTATGTAAGGTAGGGTTAAGCGATAGCTTATTGACGTTGGAAACTCCAATAATGACAAACGGGTGGTATCCCGAACCGGACTACGTCAATTATTTGGCAAAAAATTGTGGCAACACATTTTCAGGTGGTATCTATCTCATTATAAAGGTATGGTAACTAATACATTTTATGGTCCATCAATCAATAGTCAATATTTAAGGTGGTGTACTGTGTCTAATGACATCGTAGCATTTTTTACTTTAGCTTTACTTTACACAATCAGTCCGCGTTCACAATTAGCGACCACCGCGCGTGCTCCCCAGCACCTTTATATCATAGCAAAACTTATGTGGGGGTTCGGCTAATAAAACCGAATTTGCCCGATAATTAATTTTATTAACTTTCCCACAAAAGTTTTACAAATAAAACACAGAATTGTCTATGCATCATTTCTTGGATCTTGGAAGAACAATATACATGGAGAGAAACACTAAATTTGACAAAATTCAATAGGTTTTTATATTTTGATTGTAATTTCATTACGACGTGCGAATTACGACTTTATTGCAATTTAAATTAGTGACATCTTAAATTGATAGCAAAACAAATGTCCATTGTATATGGAAAGCTTCAACAAAAACAATGAATACCTAGAAAAATTTGGCGTGTGCTATTAAATATCTCCTTCTTCCCCATAATCATGTCGTAAGGAGAATAAGGAACGATATATGTCTCCTCCTCCTGCTACTAGCCGGGTATCTATGCTAGAATAGAAATAGAAAACTATTTGCACAAAATACACACACACACACAACAATAATTAAATAAAGGAACTGTACAAAAAGGCGGTCCTAATGCTTATAGCATTTTCTGCCAGACAACCTAATGCTATTTATAGTTATTCATCTCAAGCTTTGACCATATCCAATAGTTTGACATTGACATAGGTAATGGACTGAGCGTCTACCGCATATCCGCATGTCTACGGTGGCCATGCTTCGCGTCCAGTTGTAATTAGTTATTAACTAATTACAACTGTTTGAATTAAAAGACAGGGTTAAAAACCTAAGTACTTTTCAACAGTATTTAGACGATTTAAACAGTATTACCCGAGCGATGCAACCTCCCTTTAAATACTGTCGTACTTGAGACAGGCGGTTCTAATTATTGAATGCTTATAAGAGAGAGGTTACTGACAGTATTATCGTTTCGTCCCTTTCTAAAAATTTGTCGACTCCGTAACAGTACTGCTTGATCCATTATCTAGATCTATGGACTGTCGGAATGGTTCAGTGCTGTCCGTCCAATGATATGGACCATGAGTAACGTTCATATCATGAAATAAAACCTGCGTAAGGTTTTTTTGTACTGAAATTTTTTTCGTAGTCAATTTGACTATTGATATTAATTATATTTATCAGACTTAATATTTAAACGAAAGGATTCCTGTGAGCTGAACTTTTTGAGTTCTGATTAGAGTTTAGACCAAACTTTATTTATGTACCAGTTTTCTTGCTATATGTTGTTAAAAAAGACTACAGATTACAATATTATTCAAATTTCATGGAATTCGAAAAAAAATAAACATAAAGTTTATAAAAAACTTCGAAATATAACAATAAACAATTATACCGACAGAAAAATGTTTTGCGGAATATATTCAAAATTATTAAGCTAAATAATTTAACGAATATTATTATCGTGCTAAGCTTTGATAAAATAACTTTATAGTAAAGAAAAAAGCAACAAAAGTATTCTAGCACCGCCACGCCTATACAAGCTGTGGGTGAGCCTATGCAAAATATTACTTCTAATATTTTGCATAGGCTCACCCACAGCTTCTTATATCTTCATATAAGACGCACTTGTGTAAGATTGAACACGGTGTATATGTTACATCGTGGTTTGTCTGGTATTTGTTCACTCCGAAAGGTGTTCGCATACAGTTGTTACATAATATGTTGTAGCAGCTAGCAAAGTATCATTTCATAACAATAGGGAATATGCACTTTTTTATTTAAATAAAAATATTGTATGATAAACCATGCAATAAGATTAGTTTTCACACATCGTTGAAAATGACAAAGATATGAACGTTGAAAGTAGTCAATTAGACAGAGAGATCCGATGTGTAACGTGACGTCACATTACACAACTTGCACAGGCATTACATACAGTATATCGTTTTGGTAGAATGAGATGGATTTAAAAACTTTGACCGCTCGTATCGTGGTCATCTTTCAACAGATATTATGTAACATTCTTTATTCTTTTCTTTATTGTTATGTAATTTCTGTGTGGGAGCACCTCAAGTAAAGTATAACATGGCCTAATATGAAATAGATTTAAGATATTTGCATTAAACTGCATACAGTGTTTACTTTTCAGTAATGCTACAGTATTTTTCTACATGCTTAGCGACATTCTTCGATAAACCCCTATTTATCACGTGAAAAGCAACATAATATAATAACTTATGAACCAGATATACTATATATTTTTTTCACATAATATTAAATTAGTAAAATAAAAGTATTTGTGATAAACTATTTTTTTTCTAAACACTTATATGACTTTATATGTGTTATGTATATATAGGAATTATGTAGTAAGCACGCGGCATATACAATATTATTTGTATTGGCTGTAAATGGAAAGACAGGAATCTCATAAGTTCTAGCCAAAATTATTGGTATGCTATAAAGGCTGGGGCTATATTGTCCGGATCCCGGTAGGTCGGAGAAAATTCAGAACGTTGAAAATAGAACTCTGGATTAATGCAATATAGTTGAAAAACGAACATATTAAGAGTGTCGAGTTTTCAGATTTGACGTTGGCATTTGACTTGACACTCATGTGTTCGATTTTCAACTCTTATTGTAATAATCGCGAGTTTTTTTTTCAATGTTCCGAATTTTTTCCAGCCTTCCGGATTCCGGACAATATAGTCCCATCATAAAGTTAAGAGTTTTCGACTGAATTTGGCTACATGAGAAGTTAGAAACGTACTTTATAAACGCGACAATCATTCTGGAATCATTGTACATGTTCATAATCATTATCGTTATCGGGGCGTTAATTAAGTGTGAGAAAGTATAACGCTTTTGCATAAAGGGTTTGCGGCAAATGAAGTCTACATACATTTAGTTGACGTATGTGGACTTTATTTGTCTCAAACCCTTTCTTTAGGTGACCGTGTTAAAGACCGGACACACGGCAAAAATATTATATTTTTTTTGAAAACATACTGTTTCATGAATTGTCGCGTTTGGCTAAGCGTTTCTAGCTGGGTCAGTAAAGACTGTTTCAAAAGACTTGACGTGAATGTAAGTGTAGCCATACATCATACTGCCTATCGTCCAATCGCCTGAAGGCTTGATCCAATCTGCAGTTCTTTCATATTGACATAAACAGTATAAACTCTATACCTATACTCGGTCAATTCTACGGCGGGGACTATAATATGATCCGGATTCCGGCGGGCCCGGGAAAATCGAAATAGCACTGAAAATAGAACTGCGCTAATACAATAGAGTTGAAATCGAAGTGTCGAGGTGTTTGTTATATATGATATTGACATTTGACTCGACACGTGTGTTTTCGTTTTTTAGCTCCACTGTATTAGCGAAGAGTTAAATTTTCCCCGGCTTTTAGGATTCCGGACAATATAGGGGTAAGGGGGGGCAGCTGTCCCCCCCCCCCCCCGAAGATAAAATAAACGTCAATTTTCCAATATACCAGACTGACCATCTTCTCAAAACAGGTATGAGCTGCCCTCCCTAGCTGAAATCCTGGGTACGCCCTTGGATCCGATCGGTAGCGTCATGCCGATTAGACGAAGCGCAGTATGGTGTGTGCCTACTGTAAGTTATACAATGCCAGTATTATTTTTAAGTGCGGTCACTTAGCTTAGGCTTAGTTTGCGATGTGTTGTGATATTCGATGTTATATAATGACCAGGAAAATAAAAAACCTCGCGATCTAGCGGAAAATTGCGAAATTAAATTGAAATGTCAATAATGTGAACCAATTGAAATCAATATTTCGTAGTGTTGCAATAAAACATGAAGGGCCCTGGGCCAGTGTAGGTTTTTGTTTTCCTGGTCAGGAAATAACTTGTTACTATTGGCTTGAGGGCTTTGTTGAATTTGGTGTTGGACTTTAGTCTAAATTACCGATCCGGCTAGAAGGACCAACTTATATCTTCGCCGGATCATAGATTAGTTAGTACTTAATGTCATTAGGAGATTTTTAATTTAAATTTTAGTGAAGATTCCTTCTTCAGTTTCGTTTTTTATATCGAAATGAGTAAACAGCCCCAAAAGAAACTTAAACAATTAATAAAACCGAGCCACAAAATGAATAGGATTTTTATTTTTCTGAAACCGATAAATAAAAACATTATTTTTGTAAAATCATATAAGTAGGTACAGTAAAATGCATCTGATAATAATATTTTATATTCACAAGCAGATTATCCGAAAATTAGTATATTTTGGTGCTTACAATATGAATTTCTAATCTTGTTTTTTCGTCGAGGTTGTCAGTTAGCGTTCGGAACCTCACGCATACCTATGCGTGTGCATCCAAAAGTATAAGTTAATATTTGTATTATCCGAGCCAAAATAAATTTCTTCTTTTGAATACCTCACACCTCGTCCCAGTTAAAAGCGAATCTAAAATAATTATTGTATTTACTACATAAAGCTCACTTGCTTATTTTAATTTAAATATTTATTTTCTTGATTATCACAAACTTAGGTAAACGTTAGATACTATTATAATCTTGTGACTCGGTGAGGGACCGCCGAGTGACAAAACAAAAAATGGCCGATTGTCTATCTCAATTAGTTTTTGTTATTTTTAAATTATTTGTAAACGAAGATCTCATAACAATTGGCCCTATATAAAGTAAGTAACAAAAGTAAAAAAAAAATTACTTCGACAAAGTAACACTGTGAAAACGTTAATAAAATGTAATTTACGTATTTCGTCGCTTAATCACGTGTTTTCTGCCATACTTTCGATTTTCGTTATTGTTTCGATATTACACTTTGTCTTAACCTCCTGCACTAACTTTTTGTATATGATTCAATGTAATAAGTATAATTCTGTTCTGTCTTCAATTAGTTTTAAGTAAGAAATACTTTTGTCTATAATTTCCCGCAGAACTTTCAATATGGTTTTCAACTTCATACCGCATATGTTGCTAAGCCAAATATTGTTTTTTTTTTTGCTTATTTATTTAGTTTAACCGTTGGAATGCGACGGCCGTTGTGTTAAATAAAGTTTGTATGTGTACCTACATGTTGTTTTATTAAATTGCCAGCCGAGAAAACATATTACATTTTTTTTACTTATTACCAAACTAAACTAACATGATTATGTATTCAGTAGGTATTAAATAATTTATACATATACATCAAATTTATCAAAATGGAATCCATGACAAATCGAGGGAATCCTTCGAAAAAAATATTCTTGTAAACAAAAAGACAATATAGACGCATTAGTACTTTAGTGAAACAAATTGAAATGTCACCTATTTATAAAAATTAAAAATAAATTGTTTTTTTTTCAAAGTATTCACATAGGTACATTAACTATTTGTTCTGTCCCCCAAACTAGGCGCAGCCTGTCCTATGGGGCAAGTTCCCTAACTTGTTAAAATTAAAAGTATAACAAACTTAAAGTAGTTCTCATTACTATTAAAATAAACTTATAAATTCTAAAATGAATATTATTTACCCTGCATTCAAGAAATACGACACATCAAATTGGATCTGAACAGTGAACAGGGTATAATTGAAGCATAATTACCATGCTTTCATTTTTCAATTAATCAAAAATAAAGTATGATTTATAATTTATTGAATATTTCCATGCCCCCATAACAGTACCTGAATAAAAATAATTAAAAAAAAATTAAGTTTGAATGACAATTCACTTTATATTTTTTTTTTATTTTTTTTTTTATTATTTCATTAAATCCAACCAGAATTTCAGTACTAACGATTGACCGCACTACCAGGCGAACGTGAGAGCCGAGAGGAGAGTTATTTGGAACATTTCTTTCAAAAGATGACGTTGACATTTGCCTTCCGTACAATAATCTCTAACTACCCGACAAAACCACGACAGCCACTTCGCCTCTTCGAAAAAACATGGATGTTGACTTGTCATTCAAAGGTCAACCTTGTCATATTATATTTTCCGTGCCATAATAAATTTTCCAACAAAACAGCGCCATCTATGATAGATATTTTTGGATATGGATATTTTTCTTTCAATACACATGGCTCATGTTCGCCTGGTAGTGCGATTTGAATAATCCTTTTTGTTTGAGAGTCTACTCACAAGTTTGAGATTATGAAGACAGGATCCGATGATGCGATGAGGGAATTTTCTAAAGACACCTAAGTATCGTGATTTCGTCGTTTTTAACTTATTCTTCAAGAATACTATGCTACCAAGAAGTAAGATTTTGTGACCAATTCCGTGTAGTGCACAAACGGCGAACTTTTTTATTGGCCCTTGCGATATTGACGTATCGTGATTCGCGAGCGTTATATCAATCCCCTGAGTATATTTGTTAGAAGTAAGAGCTAGTTTTTTCCTTAACATTATATTTGTTAGAGTTTCGTTTTTATAACGAACGGGAACTGGACAATAAAATAAAAAAGTAGCTAAGTTACGCCTAATAGGTTTTAAATATTTTATAATAAAATTATCATAGTCAAGATTGCTTCAAGTTCACAATCGTTAGATCGTTATATTATTAGTTCTCTATTCCTTTGACACCTAAAGTACATTGACAATAAAATAAAACAATATAAATATTTGCAATTCCTTTATTAGAAAATAACAATTTCATAAGCTATACCACACCATTTGCCATAAAATAAAATACATAAATATAAAAATGACATTGAAAATAATACTTTAAATCACAGACCATGAGTAACGTTCATATCATGAAATAAAACCTGCGTAAGGTTTTTTTGTACTGAAATTTTTTTCGTAGTCAATTTGACTATTGATATTAATTATATTTATCAGACTTAATATTTAAACGAAAGGATTCCTGTGAGCTGAACTTTTTGAGTTCTGATTAGAGTTTAGACCAAACTTTATTTATGTACCAGTTTTCTTGCTATATGTTGTTAAAAAAGATTACAGATTACAATATTATTCAAATTTCATGGAATTCGAAAAAAAATAAACATAAAGCTTATAAAAAACTTCGAAATATAACAATAAACAATTATACCGACAGAAAAATGTTTTGCGGAATATATTCAAAATTATTAAGCTAAATAATTTAACGAATATTATTATCGTGCTAAGCTTTGATAAAATAACTTTATAGTAAAGAAAAAAGCAACAAAAGTATTCTAGCACCGCCACGCCTATACAAGCTGTGGGTGAGCCTATGCAAAATATTACTTCTAATATTTTGCATAGGCTCACCCACAGCTTCTTATATCTTCATATAAGACGCACTTGTGTAAGATTGAACACGGTGTATATGTTACATCGTGGTTTGTCTGGTATTTGTTCACTCCGAAAGGTGTTCGCATACAGTTGTTACATAATATGTTGTAGCAGCTAGCAAAGTATCATTTCATAACAATAGGGAATATGCACTTTTTTATTTAAATAAAAATATTGTATGATAAACCATGCAATAAGATTAGTTTTCACACATCGTTGAAAATGACAAAGATATGAACGTTGAAAGTAGTCAATTAGACAGAGAGATCCGATGTGTAACGTGACGTCACATTACACAACTTGCACAGGCATTACATACAGTATATCGTTTTGGTAGAATGAGATGGATTTAAAAACTTTGACCGCTCGTATCGTGGTCATCTTTCAACAGATATTATGTAACATTCTTTATTCTTTTCTTTATTGTTATGTAATTTCTGTGTGGGAGCACCTCAAGTAAAGTATAACATGGCCTAATATGAAATAGATTTAAGATATTTGCATTAAACTGCATACAGTGTTTACTTTTCAGTAATGCTACAGTATTTTTCTACATGCTTAGCGACATTCTTCGATAAACCCCTATTTATCACGTGAAAAGCAACATAATATAATAACTTATGAACCAGATATACTATATATTTTTTTCACATAATATTAAATTAGTAAAATAAAAGTATTTGTGATAAACTATTTTTTTTCTAAACACTTATATGACTTTATATGTGTTATGTATATATAGGAATTATGTAGTAAGCACGCGGCATATACAATATTATTTGTATTGGCTGTAAATGGAAAGACAGGAATCTCATAAGTTCTAGCCAAAATTATTGGTATGCTATAAAGGCTGGGGCTATATTGTCCGGATCCCGGTAGGTCGGAGAAAATTCAGAACGTTGAAAATAGAACTCTGGATTAATGCAATATAGTTGAAAAACGAACATATTAAGAGTGTCGAGTTTTCAGATTTGACGTTGGCATTTGACTTGACACTCATGTGTTCGATTTTCAACTCTTATTGTAATAATCGCGAGTTTTTTTTTCAATGTTCCGAATTTTTTCCAGCCTTCCGGATTCCGGACAATATAGTCCCATCATAAAGTTAAGAGTTTTCGACTGAATTTGGCTACATGAGAAGTTAGAAACGTACTTTATAAACGCGACAATCATTCTGGAATCATTGTACATGTTCATAATCATTATCGTTATCGGGGCGTTAATTAAGTGTGAGAAAGTATAACGCTTTTGCATAAAGGGTTTGCGGCAAATGAAGTCTACATACGTTTAGTTGACGTATGTGGACTTTATTTGTCTCAAACCCTTTCTTTAGGTGACCGTGTTAAAGACCGGACACACGGCAAAAATATTATATTTTTTTTGAAAACATACTGTTTCATGAATTGTCGCGTTTGGCTAAGCGTTTCTAGCTGGGTCAGTAAAGACTGTTTCAAAAGACTTGACGTGAATGTAAGTGTAGCCATACATCATACTGCCTATCGTCCAATCGCCTGAAGGCTTGATCCAATCTGCAGTTCTTTCATATTGACATAAACAGTATAAACTCTATACCTATACTCGGTCAATTCTACGGCGGGGACTATAATATGATCCGGATTCCGGCGGGCCCGGGAAAATCGAAATAGCACTGAAAATAGAACTGCGCTAATACAATAGAGTTGAAATCGAAGTGTCGAGGTGTTTGTTATATATGATATTGACATTTGACTCGACACGTGTGTTTTCGTTTTTTAGCTCCACTGTATTAGCGAAGAGTTAAATTTTCCCCGGCTTTTAGGATTCCGGACAATATAGGGGTAGGGGGGGCAGCTGTCCCCCCCCCCCCCCGAAGATAAAATAAACGTCAATTTTCCAATATACCAGACTGACCATCTTCTCAAAACAGGTATGAGCTGCCCTCCCTAGCTGAAATCCTGGGTACGCCCTTGGATCCGATCGGTAGCGTCATGCCGATTAGACGAAGCGCAGTATGGTGTGTGCCTACTGTAAGTTATACAATGCCAGTATTATTTTTAAGTGCGGTCACTTAGCTTAGGCTTAGTTTGCGATGTGTTGTGATATTCGATGTTATATAATGACCAGGAAAATAAAAAACCTCGCGATCTAGCGGAAAATTGCGAAATTAAATTGAAATGTCAATAATGTGAACCAATTGAAATCAATATTTCGTAGTGTTGCAATAAAACATGAAGGGCCCTGGGCCAGTGTAGGTTTTTGTTTTCCTGGTCAGGAAATAACTTGTTACTATTGGCTTGAGGGCTTTGTTGAATTTGGTGTTGGACTTTAGTCTAAATTACCGATCCGGCTAGAAGGACCAACTTATATCTTCGCCGGATCATAGATTAGTTAGTACTTAATGTCATTAGGAGATTTTAATTTAAATTTTAGTGAAGATTCCTTCTTCAGTTTCGTTTTTTATATCGAAATGAGTAAACAGCCCCAAAAGAAACTTAAACAATTAATAAAACCGAGCCACAAAATGAATAGGATTTTTATTTTTCTGAAACCGATAAATAAAAACATTATTTTTGTAAAATCATATAAGTAGGTACAGTAAAATGCATCTGATAATAATATTTTATATTCACAAGCAGATTATCCGAAATTAGTATATTTTGGTGCTTACAATATGAATTTCTAATCTTGTTTTTTCGTCGAGGTTGTCAGTTAGCGTTCGGAACCTCACGCATACCTATGCGTGTGCATCCAAAAGTATAAGTTAATATTTGTATTATCCGAGCCAAAATAAATTTCTTCTTTTGAATACCTCACACCTCGTCCCAGTTAAAAGCGAATCTAAAATAATTATTGTATTTACTACATAAAGCTCACTTGCTTATTTTAATTTAAATATTTATTTTCTTGATTATCACAAACTTAGGTAAACGTTAGATACTATTATAATCTTGTGACTCGGTGAGGGACCGCCGAGTGACAAAACAAAAAATGGCCGATTGTCTATCTCAATTAGTTTTTGTTATTTTTAAATTATTTGTAAACGAAGATCTCATAACAATTGGCCCTATATAAAGTAAGTAACAAAAGTAAAAAAAAAAATTACTTCGACAAAGTAACACTGTGAAAACGTTAATAAAATGTAATTTACGTATTTCGTCGCTTAATCACGTGTTTTCTGCCATACTTTCGATTTTCGTTATTGTTTCGATATTACACTTTGTCTTAACCTCCTGCACTAACTTTTTGTATATGATTCAATGTAATAAGTATAATTCTGTTCTGTCTTCAATTAGTTTTAAGTAAGAAATACTTTTGTCTATAATTTCCCGCAGAACTTTCAATATGGTTTTCAACTTCATACCGCATATGTTGCTAAGCCAAATATTGTTTTTTTTTTTGCTTATTTATTTAGTTTAACCGTTGGAATGCGACGGCCGTTGTGTTAAATAAAGTTTGTATGTGTACCTACATGTTGTTTTATTAAATTGCCAGCCGAGAAAACATATTACATTTTTTTTACTTATTACCAAACTAAACTAACATGATTATGTATTCAGTAGGTATTAAATAATTTATACATATACATCAAATTTATCAAAATGGAATCCATGACAAATCGAGGGAATCCTTCGAAAAAAATATTCTTGTAAACAAAAAGACAATATAGACGCATTAGTACTTTAGTGAAACAAATTGAAATGTCACCTATTTATAAAAATTAAAAATAAATTGTTTTTTTTTCAAAGTATTCACATAGGTACATTAACTATTTGTTCTGTCCCCCAAACTAGGCGCAGCCTGTCCTATGGGGCAAGTTCCCTAACTTGTTAAAATTAAAAGTATAACAAACTTAAAGTAGTTCTCATTACTATTAAAATAAACTTATAAATTCTAAAATGAATATTATTTACCCTGCATTCAAGAAATACGACACATCAAATTGGATCTGAACAGTGAACAGGGTATAATTGAAGCATAATTACCATGCTTTCATTTTTCAATTAATCAAAAATAAAGTATGATTTATAATTTATTGAATATTTCCATGCCCCCATAACAGTACCTGAATAAAAATAATTAAAAAAAAATTAAGTTTGAATGACAATTCACTTTATATTTTATTTTTATTTTTTATTTTATTATTTCATTAAATCCAACCAGAATTTCAGTACTAACGATTGACCGCACTACCAGGCGAACGTGAGAGCCGAGAGGAGAGTTATTTGGAACATTTCTTTCAAAAGATGACGTTGACATTTGCCTTCCGTACAATAATCTCTAACTACCCGACAAAACCACGACAGCCACTTCGCCTCTTCGAAAAAACATGGATGTTGACTTGTCATTCAAAGGTCAACCTTGTCATATTATATTTTCCGTGCCATAATAAATTTTCCAACAAAACAGCGCCATCTATGATAGATATTTTTGGATATGGATATTTTTCTTTCAATACACATGGCTCATGTTCGCCTGGTAGTGCGATTTGAATAATCCTTTTTGTTTGAGAGTCTACTCACAAGTTTGAGATTATGAAGACAGGATCCGATGATGCGATGAGGGAATTTTCTAAAGACACCTAAGTATCGTGATTTCGTCGTTTTTAACTTATTCTTCAAGAATACTATGCTACCAAGAAGTAAGATTTTGTGACCAATTCCGTGTAGTGCACAAACGGCGAACTTTTTTATTGGCCCTTGCGATATTGACGTATCGTGATTCGCGAGCGTTATATCAATCCCCTGAGTATATTTGTTAGAAGTAAGAGCTAGTTTTTTCCTTAACATTATATTTGTTAGAGTTTCGTTTTTATAACGAACGGGAACTGGACAATAAAATAAAAAAGTAGCTAAGTTACGCCTAATAGGTTTTAAATATTTTATAATAAAATTATCATAGTCAAGATTGCTTCAAGTTCACAATCGTTAGATCGTTATATTATTAGTTCTCTATTCCTTTGACACCTAAAGTACATTGACAATAAAATAAAACAATATAAATATTTGCAATTCCTTTATTAGAAAATAACAATTTCATAAGCTATACCACACCATTTGCCATAAAATAAAATACATAAATATAAAAATGACATTGAAAATAATACTTTAAATCACAGTATAATATAATTTATAAGCACACTTCATAATTGAATAATATAAAATAAATAAAAAAATACAAAGATGCCCTTTTTTGTCAAAAGAAAATTTATGTTGGGGAGGGGGGGGGGGGGGGGGGGGAGTTGGGCGAGGGCCCGGAGCGCCGGATAAAAATGGACGCCTGAGACGTAATTTTGTATCCCTCGCTCACTGACCTTAGCGCACCCCGACTTATTGTTTTCCCATACGGTCACGTGATGCGGAAAAGTTGACTCTGTTTCACGTGCGGCAAAGGAAGGAGACTATTGTTGCCAGTGCGCGCACATATGCGCGCCTCTCAGATCATCAGCCGTATCGGATATTGTTATCGCTTAATGTGTAAACGCTCTTTAAGATGAACATATTTTAATGGCCCTGTCAATGTTTACCCGGCCATAGACAATCTTGCACCGACTGACAATAATAAATTTTTACAACACGTCGAATTTACAATATTCAGACTTTTGCAAATTATGTAATTACTATGAAAGTTCTAATATTTTAAGAAAGTCCATTGTTTATATTAAAGTTGTGCCTATTTTCTAGTTTAATCAAATAAGAAAGATAGTTTACAATTAATTGATCGTATTAAAGCCTTTATATACCGACAAAGCCCAATCACCACAGAGCTCACTTTATATTATAGGTTCAGCCGTTTAGGAGGAGTTGAGTGACATACATATATATATATATATATATAATTAAAAAGATAATGACCCAATCGCCTAGAAGCACCTTAATTTATTTTATTCTTGCATTTGTAACATAATAGTTACTGAGTGGAAATATATTGAAATAATACACACAATAAATACTTTGAACACTCCAATCTAAAGTTTACCGATAGATGGCGGTGTTAGCATTTTAAATCGTATTTAACAGTTTTAGCAGTTAGCATAGTGCGTCTCAATTTATAAATATTATAAGTTTAGACAATCAAGTAAATGTGCAGGCTACCAATTAACAAAATAGTGATAGGGTAAATAACCAATTGTTGTTTAGGGGCCGACAATCAATTGTTTTACCCCGATTATTGGCCACCCCCTTTTCATGTAGAATACGGGTTACGTATTATATAGTTTTGCTTATCTTTTTATACTCCTTAATAATTAATTATGCTTTTCTTATTTACTTATGTATAAATGAACGGTGGCCAACACAGAGTATGTACTAAAATCATTGGGGGCCAATAATTGCGGGGATGGCAACAATATGCCATTTGCCCCTACTTAGATTGTAATAACTATCATTCAGCAAAAATAATTTTTGTTACTTCATATATGTCGGAGAATGAGGTCCGAGCAAACACGAGCGTGTCGGAACTTGCACGAACGCAAGCGTGACGTCACAGAAGTCGAGCTCGGACATAGACGTAGTACGTTTAATACGACGCACGCTGTTTGATGACCGATTGTTATAATATTTATGTTGTAAATAGTTTAGTTGTGATCCTGAAAATAATTATACGCGTTGAAGATATACGTCTGCCTGTTTATTCATGCTTGAATCTACCCACTAAGTATGTCTGTTAGCCCACCGAGCCCTATACTCCATAATATATATATAATGTACTTTATTTTGTTTTTGAGCATTATTTTTTTGACAGATATAACAAATTATGCGTAACGTTTGTCAAATAATTTGATCGTTTACCGGGCGCTAGGAGGGCGTCACAGACGGCGAAGATACTATAATATTTTAACTGAAGATGTCTGTGATATTTCATACAATATGTATAGCAAGCGATATTTTATCTTAACATAACCCTTTAGAGTTTACAGCTTGTGAAACGATAATCCCTGTTACCTGTATAATACATTCATGGCACTTGCATCTCAATGTTTTTCTTAATTTTATTACTATACAACAATATTTTAAAGTCTATAAAACATAACGTAACATAAAAACTTATACTATAAAATAAATTCGAAGAAAAAATACGGCCAAATGCGAGTTGCACTCGCGCACGAAGGGTTCCGTACCAAACGACAAAAAAAAAATCACGTTCGTTGTATGGTTGTTGTGTTGATGTTTTTATTGTAATCTGTATTTGTTATACAGATTATAGCGGCAACAGAAGTACACGGTTAATGAGATACAGTCTGGCGAAAGACAGACGGATAGACAGCGGAGTCATAGTCTCGTTTTTATTTTAGGGTTCCGTAATACACAAGGAACCCTTATAGGTTCGCGCTCTCCGTCCGTCTGTCTGTCTGTCTGTCCGAGCTTCTAGCTTCTCTAATTATGCATATAAATGTATTTAATTTGGTAAAATTATAGATTGTGTATAGATCTCGGTTTTGGCATCATAAAAAAATAATAATTTTTTACTTTAGGCTCTCCATACATGTGAAGTGGGGATGAAAAATATTTTTTTCATTCTACCCTCGTGTGGGGTATCGTTGAATAGGTATTTTAAAATAAAAGCAAGGTTTCATACATGTCTTTTTTACAAAATCGTCAATTTTCGAGTAATCCCCCCCCCCCCCCCCCCCCCCAGCATTTCTAAAGTATAGGAGATAGAAACTTGTAAGCTTCTAAGCTGATAGACCATGCTACTTACTATACAACTCTACTACAACTCTTAAGGAAAATTATTTTGAACGAAATCTGACAGTACTTTTGAAATAATTTGCAAAAAAAAATAATTGCGCGGTGATAGTTACGGAACCCTCCTTAGACATGTCCTGACATGCTTTTGGTTAGGTTATTAACCTTTGAGTACAGATCCTTAATAAATAAAAGTATTCTAATATGTGATGCATTTTTTTAAACTTGTGATGACTCAATTCTCAACTGACTCTTAAAGTTAAGCGCTCCTTAAATCACGGGTGTGATGTGTCTGTCTCTTCTTAGCAGAATTACAAGGGCAGCTTATGACATGAGAGCTTCTAAAGTTTAAGAAGCGTTAGAGAATTATGGATTGAATTATAAACATCCATATATATTAAGTACACAACTTAAATCGTCAATAATATAGCTGACTCTATATTGGGTGATTTTTACCGTTTGGAAAAAAATATGGTATGTAATAAAGCGAAATACAGTGACAATAATATTGTTTTTTTGTTTTTCTCGCAATCGTACTTTTTTAGTGACCCAAATAAGTGAATAATGATATTAAATTGGTAGTGCGATGTTGTAAAACAAATTATGGCCGCCACATTAGAAAAAAAAGTACTATTTCATATTCCTATATACCCGTTGTTACAAGAAAATAAAAGCTTGGATGTGATTGGTTCAATCTCGAAGATATGTCATTAATGACATTTTAAATTAGTTTCGTGAACTTTTTCGCAACTTGGCGAGGTTTTTTTTATTCTGATATGGAGGGTAGGGGAAAGGAGGACTCTCCTACATGAAAAAGTGTGGGTAAAAAGCGTTTAATAGGGGTGGCGCTACGGTCGCTAGGGGGTAAACTCAACTAACTTCACTCCATCTCTTATTGCTAACTTCATATCACACCCTGTTCTGAATCTAGCGCCACTATGGCCAGTTTTGGAACTATTATTTAACTTTTTTTGTCGGACACTTTTTAGCTTTTCTGCCTTAGCAAGATAGTCCTCCTTTCCTCTACCCTCCATAATTCCTGGTCAGGCTATATTATAAATAAGTTACAACTTAAACCTATATATCTATTGCGTTTGTAGCCTCGGTATTAAATGCACTTGTGGATAGGAATGTCGTACTACTTCTAATCAAGAATGACTAACAAATTACTGTATTGAAATTAATGCTTGTAAAAAACTTTGACCGAGATTCTTTTAGTGAATATTATTCTCATTTATGTGAAATTATTATTTGATCGCATAAGCCAGAGATTACTTATATCACTATAAAACTTTATAATCTACAATTTACAGCAATATCATAAATGATGGCAACTCATATTTTTGTTCATGCATTCATTATGGTTTAACGCCATTTACTGTCGCGTTTTTGAACGTCTTTAGCGTTGCCACGAAATATTATAAACATATACTAAAAGTCAAATCGCTGTCATACAATCGGCTTAAGGGTCAATTTAGACCGCGACGATACGCGACGCCACGCCACAAATTGACCTTTATTCACTACACAAAAAGACACACGTTTCATATGACATCAGTCATTCACTGCACATGCGCTATGCAGCGCGGTGCAATTTGACATTCGAACTCTTACATTGAAACGTGTATCTTCTTGTGTAAAGAATAAAGTCAATTTTGAATAGCTGTCTTAAAAATTCAGCAACGCGTCGCGTATAGTTTCGGTGTGGATTGACCCTAATGCAACGAGCAATTTTCTGCTTCTGCCCACGGCATGGACGAATCACAACGTTATAAATCAATATACACTCTCCCGATTGGTCAATATTGTTTTTCAACGTGATTGGTCGAAATTAAATGTCACTGATTGGTCAAAACTCGAAACTAACCCTCATTTTGATTGGTCGTAATATTCAGTCTCTCCTCTATCTTGCTCATCAAGTCTTTCAGTTTATTCTTCCATCAGATGACCTCCCATTCGCTGCCCAGATTTTCGTCAGGTGACAATAGATTTAACGGATCCTTTACACCATTTTTAACATCAAATTGCAATTCTATAGTGTCCAGATTCCATGTGTTAGGTAGCTGCACGACTTTAGGCACCAAATCACCTTGGTTTTGTGGTTTTTCGTTTCTGTTGTCAATTTTTTGTTCCTCGTCTTTTTTTGTATTTATAGTCTTTTTGACATCTTCTGTTCTAGATATATCTGGTTTAGGTGTTGGAGGTGCAACACGATTGAAACTATTTAAGCTTTGTTTGTTACTTTTGTAAGGACTGTCGCTTGGATTCAATTTTTTGTTTTTAGTTACTGTGCTTTTTATACTTAAGGATTCGAGGTTCAACATTTTCGCTAGTATCCTTTCTTTTTCTTCAATTTCTTTCTCCAGGAGATCATCGTTTTGTTTGTCCAGATTACTGAAAAAATATAGATTGAATATTATGTTATTTAAAACTATCTTTTGCTCGCGGCTCTACCCGCGTATATACGTATACCTGGGCTGATTGATAACTGGCCGAAACGACGAACTTAAAAAAAGGAATATTACATTATATTCTGGCATCTTTTTGAAAATAGAACGCCAAATTTGAATTTAATCGAACTAGAATTTGTATAGAATTTGAATAGAATTTGTTTGAGAGGACGTAGAACTTTCTCTGTCGTAAATTTTCTTAACAATGGAAAGAAACGAAATTCGTGCGGTGATAAAGTTTTACGTTTTAAAAGAGAAAACAGCAACCCAGATTAAAACCAAGTTAGACAGTGTTTTAGGTAATTCTGCTTCTGCATTGAGTACAATTCACAACTGGGATTTTAAACGTGGAAGACAGAGCTGCGAAGACGCCCACAGGTCTGGCCGTCCAAATGATGTCACGAATCCGGACATGATCAAAAAAATTCACAAAATTGTATTGAATGATCGGCGCTTAAAGTTGCGAGAGATAGCAGAGATGGTGAGCATTTCATCTGAACGCGTTTTTAATATTTTGCACCAACATTTGGGAATGAAAAAGCTTTGCGCGCGATGGGTGCCGCGTTTGCTCACTGTAGACCAAAAGCAACGTCGAGTGGACGATTCATCGGAGTGTTTGGCGCTGTTTAACCGAGATCCTAATGAGTTTTTGCGGCGTTATGTAACAGTCGATGAAACCTGGATACATCATTATACTCCCGAGATAAAAGAACAATCTAAGCAGTGAACTGAGAGCGGAAAACCTGCGCCGAAGAAAGCAAAAACGGTTTTGTCGGCCGGAAAAGTGATGGCGACTGTTTTTTGGGATACTCGAGGGATTATTTTAGTGGATTATCTGCAAAAAGGAAAAACAATAAATGGAGAGTACTACGCAAGCTTGCTGCAAAAATTAAGTAAAGAAATCGAGAAGAAACGACCACATTTGGCCAAGAACAAAAAATTTGGAACAAATTTTTTTGTTCATGACAACGCACCTGCACACACGTCAATGGTTGCAGTCACCAAACTCCATGAATTGCGGTTCAAATTGCTACCGCATCCACCCTATTCCCCGGATCTGGCCCCGTGCGACTTCCACTTATTCCCAAACCTGAAGAAATGGTTAGGTGGCCAGAGATTTTCATCAAATGAAGAAGTCATTGTTGCCGTGGACGAGTATTTTGAGGGGTTGGTGTAACGGCATTGGAGAAGCGCTGGACTAAATGCATCGAGGTAGAAGGAAACTACGTTGAGAAATAAATTTATTTTAAATAGATTTTTGAAGTTTTTCTTTGTCGTTTCGGAAACTTATCAATCAGCCCTCGTATACTATAAAATATCAAAAGTCAATATTTTCAAAGATAAAGCAATTTGTATACAAAACAAGTGTCGTGAAAACGCTCCATACTAAAGTCGTACCTAGCTGTGACGTCACGCCTACGTCAAAGTGTATGAAGTATACGGCCGCATGGACATATTTGTAAATAACTCCGATATTTGTGAGTTTAAGTTCATACTTTCCATAATTAATATTTTTGTATATGATGTAAGTTAGCTAATGATGTAGATTTTGATTACTAATTTAGCAAAAAAAAAAAACTTTTTTGTACTTTTTAGATGTCTCTAATAACTAAACTACACATAAAATATTATATTATTTTACATTTACCAAGTCGTAATGGCTCGATATATCTGAGTATATTCATGAAACTAAACAGTTTAGATGTACCTATTCATCGTCCCTATTATTGCAACAGTTGAAATGTCGTTTTATTTATCTATGACATTAAACCTTTCTATATTGCTCGCGACTTCGTATGAATACGAATATAAAAAATGAAATCTCGCCGGAACCGTGCACTTTACCGCGATAAAAAGTAGCCTATGTCCTTTGCCGTTGTCAACTCTATAACTGTGCAAAATTTCATCAAAATCGAATTAGTACCTACTTTCGGTCTATTCATTATTCATTGCATACAAACAAACTAATCTTTCCTCCTTATTATATAAGTATAATAGACTTGCTTTTTCGCGTAGCTCCGCCCACGTAAATTTAGTATTGGGTATCCCACGGGAATACTGTACTTTTTCGGGATAAAAGTAGCCTAAGTTTTAATCCAGAGCATTAACTACTACCATACTAAATATCATTAATATCCGTTAAGTAGTTTTTGCGTGAAAGAGTAACAAACATCCATCCATCCATCCTTACAAACATTCACATTTATAATAGTAAGTAGGAAAACATACCCGTACACACTGACGTCCATGACGCACGGGCTGGTGTAGCTGACGTCGGGTTTCCGCACTGGCGTGCTCATCCGCGGCGTGCTGCCCCCCGAACCCACGTCCCTTCTCCTACTCCTCCTACTATGTATAACCTCATCGTCATATTTCTTCTCCATTATACTGTTATACAGCTTGAGTTTCTTCTGTAGTTCCTCCGATTTGACCCTCCGTATCTCCTCTGCATCGCTCGATACGTCTTTGAATTCATTTATTATCGACTCGAGGACATTGTTCGATATGTCGTTAGGTAGATGCTTTATGGGGGGCAGTTCGAAGCATTCCTCCCCGTTGGTGACATTGTCTATGGTCTCGTTGCGGGTGAACATCGCGATCGGCTGCTCCAGCACGCTGGTGATGTACGGCACGGTGCTGTCTATGTTGGTTAGATCCCGCATTGTGTTTACCGCTTGTTGCAGCGACGTGGTGAGAGATTTCGTCATGAGCGACGGTTCGTCTGTTGGAAAATGTATAGTTTAATTTTTAATACTCAAGTTTCTTTTTAATCTAATTTTTTACAGAGACTTTTAACACTTAAATGTTGATGCCAGCCTCATAGGTTCAGTCATTGTTCCCGACACAAGGGACAGATCCATAAAGTTGTTGTAAATATTTTGCTTGCCTCTGGGGACAACGGCTCAGAAAGGATACAATTGATCTATCCGTTGTGCAGGCAACCCAAGTCTCCTAAAATCCTAGACCTCAACTCTGCAGTTCGAGCACACTCCAACAATACATGTAATATGTCCTCCGGCTTCTGGCACACATAACAATTAGATGAAGGCTTAATCTCGACCAAATACATAAGTTATTATCTGATTATTGAAACTTACACTTTACAGCGGGCCATGACAGAAAGATAGCAGAAATGAGTTATTTCTAGGGAAGCATAGAGAAATATAGTTCGTAGCAAAATTCATCAAAAGTCAACATGTCTTGGCAGCCATATTTTACTGTCTAATTTTGACAGAAACGAACAAATTTTGACAAAAATGTTTTATGAGGGGCAATTATTGACAATTCCCATTCGATAACTTTATAAACGAGTAAGTTTTCGAATCCGTTTCGACTAGACGCGCAGAATGGATAGAAGGCTTGTTCCGTTTTCTCTTCTTAACTTCCTGACAAGTTAAGAAAAGGGACTAGTATTCGGATTTTATTTCCACTTTAACAACCATTTTTTTTTCGGGGTCTTTTTACACTTTGAAATAATTCCTAGCTTATTGACAGGCTCCTCGATTTACAGAGTAGAACGTGAGAGCCATTCTCACTATAATTAACGGAATAGAGTAGAAATATATTTGAGGAATAGAGCTGAATAGAATATTACTTATTAATTTTGACAAAAACGGCACATACAAAAAAGGACAGCTTTACGTGATAGGTAGCGTAGTTTAAGACACCAATAGTTTCGATATTAAGTAGCTACAAAAGCTAGACATTATTTCAAAGTGTAAAAAGGCCCTTCGAAGAAAATAGCTGCTAAAGTGGAAAAAAAATCCGAATTATAGTCCATTTTCACAATTTGTCAGGAATTTAAGTAGTGAAAACCGAACAAGCCGGATAGAAACTGTTTGCTTGGACCGCCATGATGGAGATTTTGACATTTTCGGTGATGAGAACGGTGCAAATGTTTTTAACTGATTTCCAAAAAAAGGAGGCGTTTATCTATACATTCGGCTGTATGTATTTTTTTTTACAATCTGTCATTTTGTATATTCTTTCGTAGAAGAGACTAATTTCGAGGGTGGCTATGTAGACCCGCTGCAATTAGTTGTTAGTTTTCTAAAATGTTTGATTTGATATTTTTGCCTGGTTGGGCAAAATAATTAGGCCAGTATGGTGATTTATTCAAGCTGGTTTACGATAATTCCTTACTCACACAACTTGTTTGTAAACTAAATCAAATAGAGCTTTGAGACCGAGAAGAAAAACAATGTAATATAACTTTTAACCAAAAGAAAGATTTCAAGATACATATTTCATAATAGAAAGTCGGCCTACCTTTTGTTAAGTGGCAATTGTGTGTGTTATTATAAATCTCCAAACCATAGTCTTCTCATCGACATTCACAGAGCCATTGCTCGAATTATAATAATAAAAATAAATAGTGGAAAAAAAATAAAAATGCAAAAATAAATAAAAAAATGTATATTCATATAAGTACAATGGCCTTGTTAACATCGCAAAATAATATAACAAAAACAAAAATAATAAAATGTGTTAATAAACTAAATAATAATTTGGCTTATTCATGGTAATGACTATTTTGTAACATACATTGATTTCTACTACTAGTAACATAACTTGTTTAAATAAAGAGAGGGACTAAGACAAAAGTCTGTTTCTTTATTAGAACGATTTATATTATTAAATCATATTTTTATATAACATATTCCAAAAGCAATTACGAAGCAATTTTGATAATGTTATATTAAACCTATGAATGTAACTTCTATATTCTAAGTTTGAGTAATATGTGATGTGATTGCAACAAATCTCTTATTTTATTTTGATATTAATGATTCTAATTCAACAAAAAATACTATCAGAAATTTAGAAAGAACTTTCCTTCCATCTCTCCTCTTGTATTAAGAGAGGACTAAGAAAACAGTTCTATAAACGTAATATTATGTTGTGTTTGGTGTTATGATAACAATTTCTAACTATACTCGGCGCGGCGAAACATGTCACACGATGTAAGTTTTGCAGGACGTAAACGTAAATTCAGATTGAGATAATTTCTTGTAAATGTTAAGAATTGTTAAAAATTCCAACGGAATATCATTGTAATGTCATAAGCTACGTAAAATTTATAAATGGCATTTTTAGACGCCTCCAATATGATCCTAATTTAATGGTGACGTCACTACAATGTTATGTCGTGAGATTAACTGTCAGTGTCATAGGGATCAAGGTTCGCCGCGCCGGGTATAGACGATAAGAGAATTTCGCGGGAACCGATGGAGGATGGAGATTGGAGAGATAAATCCACCACGAGCGGCGCTAGCAGCAGCAAAGGGTATGGAACGCATTCGTTTCTTAATTATTGAATTTGTCTGTATGGTAAATAATATATTATATGATGTAATTTAAAAACTGAAATGATTCGGTACAACGGAAAGGAAGTTATTCTGTCCTTGTTAATTTTTCTATTCTTGTGTAATTACATATGACGCTTACTTTGAAATTTACCCTGTTGCTACTGTGGCGCCACCCTAATTTAACGCATTTCAGCCAAAGATTACAAAACTCAAGATAGGCTATGACGTACATTTGACAGAAGAAATCTTTATACAGTAAAAAGTTACGCCATCTTGGTTTTCACCGTACTTCAAATGTCAGCCATCTTGTTTTCACCATACTTTAAATGTCAAAATGGCCCCAAAATCTCAACATTGACGCCATTTGACTGAAGACATTTTTTGGCCCAACATGATTTCAGCGGTCACTTTTCACAGTGATACAGAGATAGTTCTCCTTTCCTCTACCCTCCATACATGAAGGGTAAATGTTTGTAATTTCTTTAATATTTTTTGTTGTATTCCCTTAATATATAGGCAATCTCTATTATTTTGTTCCAAAATTTGTCACTAAAAATATTGTCTTTAATTAAAAATATTAATACAATTTTGGCACAACCATTATATTTTTCTTATAAATATTCAAATCAACTGAGAGTTCTTTTTTAAACGTTTTTATTAAAGATTTTTGTGGACGGAACCTTATATTAGTTCATTCTATTCATAACACTAATATGCGCGCTTGCGACTTGTAACCAAAGATTTAAAAAATAAAGATAGGCTATAACGTACATTTAACAGATTTAGCCATCTTGATTTCACCATACTTCAAATGTCATAATGGCCCCAAACAACCCCAAAAGCTGGCCATATAAGTGGGGACAGTTGTTGCCTTGATATGCCTCGTCTATCATATATATGTCTATGCTTGTAACATAATAAGGCACTATTTTTTTCTTTTGTAGGTTTATTTTACTGCTTTTTTTATTTGGTGAACGACTAACTAGACTAGATTAAATTCTTGCAAAATTAATTACACATAATAATTTACATGTTTGTATAAAACATATTATGTAAAGCTAGAGGTTTTTGGTCCCTTAAGATTTTTGCTACTTTTATAAAATTTGGAATGTCTAGAGATTTGATTTATTAATACATTTTTTATTTTGTAAGAAAGTGTTTATTAAATATAGTAATAGTTTTTTTCAATTACCATTCTCATTTTAGAAATGCTAATTAAATTTGTTTAAATCTAAATTTACATATAAGTACATAATATACAATATAATTACAAGCTTTGTTTAAAGCTCACAGTCAAATAGACCCAAAATAATAACAATACTATGAAAATAAGTACCAACTTTAAGTAGTGAAAACCTTTTAACTTTATAACAATACAAAACATAACTTACACCGACAAACAAGATAATACGACGAAGTGTTGGGATCCGTCATGTTAAAATATGAACAATTTGCCATCGGTTTTAACGACTATCTGTTATTGCGACCACAGTTTATCGGTACCTAATCGGTATAATCGGTTTTCACTGTATTTCTGTTCTTTGATAGTCATAAAATTTCAATATAAAAATATACCGTCAAACGAGCCTGTACCAAATCCCATTTACACTTAATTCTATTTGGACCAGAGCTTAAGAACCATGATATTTATGAAACCCTAAGAAAAACTTCTAGCTGATTCTACATGTAGACATATAGACTAAATGCGATAAGTTTGAAGTGACTCATCATCGAAATGACAATATTGACCTACGACGCGTCCGTACCGATTGAATGGCTTACTTCAATTGGTGAATCAAAAGAACCCGGCCTAAGCGCAGGTTAAATAGGACCAGATAAACAGCCACATAATTAGTTTTCGATTTGATTGCACTAGTACAGGCCACGATTGTGTGGAAAAATTATGGGCCGTTGAAGGGAACGTCAAAATTTTCTAATTTGGATCTATTTTGATCGTTCTATGAAAGCTGTTTCTCTGTACGTGAGTACAGTATTTACGTATGTATATGTATAAGCATGCTGCATGGTACCTTCTTGAAATTATCTAATATTTTCTTAAATGAACTTAATTCCATTTTGTTCGAATGTATTTATTTGTTACCTGTATTTATAGTTCAACAGTCATATTGCGCTTGTATTTTAAGGCTTTTTCCAGTTCCTCGGGCCGAAAACTCGGGCAGCTATGACACAGTCAATACTAGTTCGGCTGCCGATGTCACCCGTATTGTCTACTTTGTGGAAATGTCTTTGTAATTTGCCAAGTTATATTTTGTGTTATTTTAGTTGAGAAATAAATAAATATTTTCTACTCCGAGGCCTAAGCGTCATTGCGCTGATGACTCACTTCAAACTTAACGCGAATAGACCAGAGTTGCTTAAACAATCTGGTTCTACTTGTTATAATGTCGACAGTATTGCACGTATATTTAACACGTAAAATTATTTTCCACAGTGCAACACAGTTTACACTGTGTCGACTTTTATTCTAAATGGAAAACGCTCATTGTGTCAAAGTAATATCTATTGTCTATGATAAATGTCTAGTGTCTGTACTCTGTTGGTACCGGATGTGAGAGGTTTTAAAAAGTGAATAAAGTAGTCTATGGTCAAGCTCCCGGCGTTTTATGACTACTTCGGTCGCTGCGACCCGCGTCTGTCGTTAAGATGTTGTTTAACACTTTGTTGTTTAAATAATAACTTGAGTCTATCTTGTTGATTCAATAACAATTGATTGAATCTAATTTGTTACTTTAATAATGGTTCTTAAATTAAGAAAGTTAATAGTTACTTTAAACTGAAGTTCACAATCGTAATAGTTACTTTAACGGTTGATTTTTTTCCACTATGTTAACTAAATGTTTCCACTATGTTACCTACATGTTTCCGCTATGTTACCTACATGTTTTCACTTTGTTACCAACTTGTTTCCACTTTGTTACCAACTTGTTTCCACTTTGTTACCTACTTGTTTCCACTTTGTTACCTACTTGTTTCCACTATGTTACCTACATGTTTCCACTTTGTTACCAACTTGTTTTCACTTAGTTACCTACTTGTTTCCACTATGTTACCAACTTGTTTCCACTTTGTTACCAACTTGTTTCCACTATGTTACCTACATGTTTCCACTTTGTTACCTACTTGTTTCCACTATGTTACCAACAAGTTTCCACTTTGTTACCAACTTGTTTCCACTATGTTACCTACATGTTTCCACTTTGTTACCTACTTGTTTCCACTGTTACCAACAAGTTTCCACTTTGTTACCTACTTGTTTCCACTATGTTACCAACAAGTTTCCACTTTGTTACAAGTTTGTAACAAGTAGGTAACTACTTGTTTCCACTTACAACATCAACAACTAATTTATAGTACAGTTTACGGCCGCACTCCCGAGACATTCTCGCGCGAATTCGCACGCGCAAAAAACCGCAGGAACCGTGCATTATGCCGCGATAAAAAGTAGCCTATGTCCTTCCTCGTGGTCTACTGTATATCTGTGCCAAATTTCATCAAATAAACAAATCTTTTCTCTTTATAATATTAACTATTAGTGTGAATTAGGCAGCAGTATGTTAATAATAAGACGAACATAATTATTAAGTCAAAATGGCTTACTTTAACTGTTAATGTGTACACGGCTCATACGTCATTGGTAAATTTTTTAAACTTTAACTCAAATAGAGATTTTCACATAAAGTCAATAGATTTTCTGTCAAATTCTCTACAAAGTAGCTCTTGAGTGCGGCCGTCAGTAACTCCGCCAACTACTTATGCAGCTCATGCCTACCGAACAGACCTGCGGCGCGCGCGGGCTCGGGCGCGTGCGCGAGCCGCACCAGCGACCGCCCGCCCTCCAGCACGAAGATCTCGTCCTTGTTGACAGAGACGGAGAGAATCCTGGAAGAGGAGACATGGAATTCTAAAAAATGTAATATCAGAGGGCGGGATTATTGTCACAGAATATGTACTAGCGTACAGAAGGATCACTCTCTAATAAAAGTCTGAAGGTCGATTCTGCTAATTAAATCCTGCAATATGACAGTTCCAGTCCCCATAATATATTAAAAGTGAAAAATCGTATTCTCATAAACTTCAAACCAACGTCAAAACCGTTTCGATTGGTCTAAAGTCCAAAAATCAGTTTTAAAAAACGATTCATTTATAATTCAATAAAAGTAAAATTAATTACTAGTATTGGCTTTAGGTGTAAAAATGTACACTTGCCTGAGTAACCGGCCTGCAAGCAAAAATTAAACTTATTACTGCGCGCAAATTGTGAACGTTGTTTGCCCACCACATTGTTTGATTAAATAGGTACTTCGTTTATTAGTTTTAAGATAAGATCGAAATTAACAAACAAATATTTTTTACTATGCGCGAGAATGACGGAACGTGACTACCTCGAGAGGCGCGCGATAGCCAACGCTGTTAGATAGTGTCGATTACACGGCAGTGCATATTATGCGCATCAAAATAATTTTAAAATGGCAATGGAAGGGACTACGGTGCGACCACTGGCATAGTCCTCGCTTAGCGTAATACCTGCGCAGGTCGGTGACGACGGCCACGGCGGTGAGGGAGCGCGGGTCCAGCACGTACAGGCGGCGCGCGCCGTGCGACACGAGGAACTGCTCCCGGAACACGTGCAGCACGCTGAACTGTTCCTCGGCGGTGTCGTCGGGGAGGGAAGTCGCAGGGTTGAGCAGCTCTGCCACAGTTAGGGGGTTCGTCACCGCCTCCTGTGAAAATATTTTTAAGTTGAACAACAGTTTCAATTAACATCTGTAGCGTCTGGAGTTGGCAATTTCAATAGGCAAGATGACTGTTTTTTATATTGCATAAATGAATAGTATTATTAAGTATGAGTTACTTCTCAGAAGAAACACTATATCAAAAGTCAATATTTTCAAAGGTACAGCGATTTGTCTACAACATTTCGCAAGTCTTGTAAAAACAATCCATAATAGAGTCGTACCCACGTGTGAATTTGTGTAGTATATGGTCGCAGGAACACATTTGAAAATATCTCCGATATTTGTGCGTTTAAGTTCATACTTCCCGTAATTAATGTTTTTGTATATGATGTAAGTAAACTAATGATGTAGGTTTTGTTTACTAATTTAGCAAAATAAAAACACTGTACTTTTTAGATGTATCTAATTAATAAACTACACATAAAATAATATATTTTTTTACATTTAACAAGTAGTAGTGCCTCAATATTTCTGAGGATATTAATGAAACTAAATATTTTAGATATTGTTGTCTTCTCCCCTATTGAGGAAGCTTGTTTCAAAAGAAGAAGACTTCTTGTCTTCACTTTCGCGAGTGTCAAGAATGAATCGAAGTTTTGGCGGGCATGTGAAAGAGTGAAGTGATGTTTTTGTATTTCTTCCATAAATTTGAGTTGTTTCTTTTGGTTCTTAATGTGTAATATTGGTAGAATATTAAGCATTAAATATTCGTTAACGTGCACAAGCGTCGGCAAGTGGTACAGCTGAAAAAAGCGTGCTATTTTGTGTCCTCTCCAAAACTCTCTAGGAAGTTTCAGTAAAGCGTCTATCACTTTACTGATACGACTGACTTGACTAATAGATTGAACTGACGATTTATTGGACTTTGAAAATTTTTTTTTCGCTTTCATTTCTTTCTATTTTCCCGCCATTTCATGCCATATGGTTTTATGCCATAATAAAAAAAGTGTGACATCTGTCAAACCATAGACAAACCTTGAACAACAGCGTCTGCAGTACGTTGCCGTCGGTGTCGGCGCGCCACAGGCGCAGACCCGCGCGGGCGCAGTATATGGCGCCGTTCGTCGCGCCGCCCGGCGCGTACGAGTACTGGAACACCGCGCCGAGAGCGCACAGGCTGGAGACAAACATAAATGTCTATGGTCACTGTTATATGCAAATGTTAGCAATCTTTACAAATATAATAAACGCGAAAGTTTACATATATATGTTTGTTACTCTTTCACGCAATAAGCAGTCAACGAATTTTGATGAAATTTGGTATGGTAGTAGTTTAGATTCTGGATCAACACATAGTCTACGTTTTACCGCAGCAAAGTGTACGGTTTCTGCGGGATTTCTTTTTGCGCCTACGTAGTCGCGGACAGTGATTAAAGAAGTGTTTATATGTGACATTCACATTTCATATTCACATTTATGTTTCTTTGGCACGCCCTAAATCTGAACGGCTTGATGGATTTTAGCCTGTAAGGTGGGGTTGGATTCGTATCTTTTGAGAGAGTGACGCTGGGTATATCTTAACTATAATGGGCAGACGAGTTTCTGATATTTCTGTTATTACAGAAAATTGTCTTCCTACCTCCTCCTCTCCTTCTTGCCGAGCTGGCAGACGCGCCAGCGGTCGTGGTCGCGCCGACAGAGGATGGTGCGGTAGAGGCTGGACGCCAGCAGCGCGCCCTGGTGGTAGCTCAGCTGGACAATCTCGTGGGACTCGTCTACCACCTCCACGGATTTGCACAGGTGCTGGGAGACAAGTGGACTCGTAAATCCCCATGATATTGGTTACCCAATGTAATATAATAATTTGAAAAAGTTTGCGCACTTGCAACTTCCGATGTTGCCGCAGTCCATCTGCGACAGACATCGTTCTAACCTCATCAAAGCTTTCTTCTCAAAATAAACAAGTAACCCCCTTACATAAAAAATATTTACACAACACGCTTTTCGATGTTGCTGTCTATGTCTGTCAAGTGACTTTCGAACGTGTCAATTGTCAGACAAGTACAGACAAACATAGTTGGTATGGGGGTAAATATATATATTATACAAAAAATACATAAACCTTATTTATCTCAAAAATATTTCAAAGGATTTTATAGCGATGTATTATCATTTTCGTTTTGCTTTATTTTATAGTTCACAGCGAGTGTAGTTACGAGCGGACAGATAGATACCTACTGAAATGATAATAATAATAGTTTTATGTATTTTTAACCTACTTTCTAGTAGAACGTGACACCCAAACGGCAGACCCGCATTTCGATTTATGTTCAACTACCTAATTTAACTTTCAAATGATTTAATAATGATCATATTATATTATGTTTATTATTATTTAGCGTAATTTTTCCGGTTAATACCATCAAGTACCTAAAGTATCTATTTCATAGATAACACAATGACTTTTAAAAGACAAAAAGACAATTTGACTATAGTTTCTATTATCATCAAGATTAATTTTTGTTTACATTTTACAAATACGGATTCCAGTATATATATATATATATTGAAATGGCAACAACCGACCTCCTTATCTAAATAAAATGTGGTGCGGTCAATTTGTATGTAAATAAAATGCGGAGCGGCCTGATCGCCTGATGGTAAGCAATTATTATCTTTTGAATACAAAAAACGAGCTTATAAAAAAATCTCATAACTTCATTATGTTTCTGAAGTAACATACTTAATAAATGAAAAAAAAT